>CM050329.1:4867500-5252500 GCA_027405865.1 Salix purpurea | reverse complement strand
AGTTAGTAACTCTTTTGTTAATATTTTTTTTTACTCTTCATAATTTAATAATTTCTATTGTTTTGACAGTAATGGTGTTAATTTTTTATATATATATTTTTAGTCTTTCGCCTAAGAATATATATAGAGAAAAGAAAACATGACCTAGGATTTTTTTAATATAAAAAATTAATATAAGTACTCTGAGATACATTTAATATAGTTATATAATAGTAAATGATCGGTCACACAATTACAAATAACCGATTAAAACACATTCACAAATTGATCAATAAACTACAACAAAAAAAATATCACACCAAACAATCAAATAATTCACCATACAAATGGATACAAAAAATATTTCCATAACCAGTAAACACAACTGAATAAAGAAAAATTAGATGATCGACCACACAATTACAACAAAACCAACCACCAACAAATTCTCAATTGACTACAGCGAACACAAATCTCTAATCAATATAATCTATTACATTTTTTCGACCAACTGATTATATAATTATCAATCCAATTAAAACACACCAGATAATCAAAACATTGAAATTTTGCAATCTATGAGTTAATTAAATCGACACATAATTCACATCCAAACTGTGATTAAATTATTCTCCAAGCCAGTAAAATAATGTCAACAACCAACCAGATCAATGCAAACAAAAAATAATCTATCTTTAATAGATTTCAGCGATTATAATATTGCTATTAACCAGTTAACTGCTTAGTAACTGTTAAAAAATATTTAACCATCAACACATTCAGTTCAAGACAAAAAAATATCATCTTTCATTCATTTTATTGATTACAGATTTACATCAACCAATTAAATAACCATCAAAACAATTAATACATACTAAATAATTAATCAATTATGGTCTTACAATACTCAAATTACAATTCGCTGATCTTTTATAAATTTTATCGCTTATAATTTTTAAATTTCTAAATTGAATTATTATCTGAGTATTTGATCTTATAACAATAATCAATTAATTCAATACATAAAAAAAATTATAGCATGATTTAAAATTTACAATTCTCTATTTATCAACTAAAAAATTCTTTGTTTACCACATAAATAATCAGTTTGCTATATATAAAAAGCCCGGCGCAACGCGCGGGCTAATTTTGCTAGTTGTTAACTAAAAGACAAAATTTTATTTCTCTCTTTAAATATGATTATTATAGTAAATAGCCCCTTTTTTCCAATCAAAAGACAAAATTCTCCTAATATATATTATTACTTTCTTCTCTTTGGGAACTTCAACCAAACTAGATGTAGTTTCTTGGCTAAAATTTATTGACGTTTTTTTTTTAACGAACGGTGGTGGCAAAGATAACCACACCTGTTTCTCGTGGCTGTGGCGGCCTGCGGCCGGGGAATTGTTCTTGAGAAAAAAAAAGGCCCAGATTTATTCATTCCACGCCTTAAAATTCAAGAGACTAATGGGCTGGACTGTTGATTTAACCTCAAAATATATTGAGACAGTGAGCTCGGTTGCTCGTGGTGTTCTTCTCAAATCTGCTCCTTCAATTTCATGTTTATATATTTCAGTTGGAAATACGCTTTCAGAAATCAATAAATAGATCGAAGCACAAATGGATTTTGATTGGATTGGAAATCCATGTTTGACAGATTATTGCTGGAAAATTCATGGAAAAAAAAAGAAGCAACGCCATCATTCTTTTGTCCCTGGAGAGGCCCAGATATCAAAATTCAAATGGAAGGGGTGGGCTTGCCGTTCATCTGTCTGGGGCGGGACTCATCGAGATAAGCTCCAGAAGTCATCGTGCGAGCTCAAATATACTGTTTGTCACTGTATTTAAAAATACTTTTGAAAAATAATAATTTTGTTTTAGTGTTATTAGATTATTTTTTATATGCTGATATTAAAAATAATTTTTTAAAAATTAAAAAAATATTGTTTTGATATAATTCTAAATAACAAACACTTTAAAAAACAATAGCACACCAAACAGTCACATAGTTCATTTTATCGCACGCCTCCTTTTACCCACATCATTTTATCAACCACAGCATAGCTGCTAGCAAGACTGGCAACACTATTTACTTGGGCTTTTCAGATTGGATCCATCCGTGGCGAGGTCTGGGCTTTGAGGGGCGGGGGAACAAAAATATTTTGGACTGCTTTATTGGCAATCTAGTTTTGAGTGGTAGATTTCTCCACTTCTTCATCTCTCGACACTGATCACCATTGATTTCTAAACCCCACAAACTCGTTTCATACGCGAATGCGATTTATGTTAACAATTTGTGTGGTGCGTATCTGAATCGACATGCAATCAAACTGAATATGTTTTGGGACCGAAAGTAGGTCCCAGTAGCAGGCGAAGGGCACATTTTGTGGCAGCCTTCAATCTGCCGATTATTTTTTTTACTTGTCATCATGGAAAACCACTTCCAACAATGGCGTCCACGTCCAAACTTTCAATGTATCAACTTCCCTTTCTTTCATATATTATTGGCCACGTAAATCACTTCCTCGATTCTTTCACTATTCCACTTCTGCTTGTCAACATTGAAGCCCACCAAGTTCTTCGTTTCTTGTCATCTTTTTTGTCATCTTTTCCGGGGTTTTTTAGAGTGCCAAGGAGAGGATGCAGCGGAGGAGGATGCCATAAGGGAGTGGTTCATCGTTTATTTTTGACAAATCTAGTCGGGGCTTGGGGCGTCTCGAGGGTAATCAAGCAGCCTTTTTTAGAAAGCGCGCGAGCGAGTAAAAAGATGGCTTCTTGGACATTTTCCGAGGAGATAAAACTTATTTGTAAAATTAGAGTGTAGAGTGTAAGCAATACCTTTCTACTTTTCTAGGAAGCTGAGACAGCATAATTAAGATTGCAATACACTGTCTAATTAATATTAATTGTAATGGATGCTAATTATTGAATTCAGATTGAAGTGCTATGCAAGAAAGATATAGTTAGGCAGGTGTGCCCTCCACCGGTACCTCATGTCGGCGCTGATGTGGACTTATTGTGGACCGATGCCGACATCTCGTTGTCGTATGTAGACAGCTCGAGGAAGCCCGGCACTTATTTTCTCCTCCAGATTGATAAAAAAAGTGTATGCACGTGAATTATTAGAGAAGGAAAATGGGTTTATCGGACCCAGAAACCACAGGCAGTCGTGCTCGGCAAGAGGGGGCCAAAAACACCACCACCTTTGATTGTATATATTTCTTTAATTCTAGGAACGTCCCATAGCAACTGTCCACTTTTTAAGTGAAGTATGTACTGTTGATATCATAAACTAACCGGAATGTTTGTTATTGCGGTTGAATCGGGATTATTTATAAAAAATAATAATTTAAAAATAAGTTTTATTTTTATTTTTATGCTACACTGCTTAGAGTTAGTTTACAATAACATTTTTTTTATTTTGAATTAAGGTTTTTTAAGTTTTCAGATATTTTGATGTAATAATATATAAAAAATTAAAAACAAAAGTAAATGCATCATTAAATATTTAAATCAGTTTCACTATTACGTGTAACAATGTGGAGCCTTGTTTATTACCATCCCATCCCACCCACCTTAATTGACTTTTTTTTATATAAAATTTTAAAATTTATTTTATTTATATGCATGACTCATCGGTTTAATTTCCAATCCAATAATTTGAATTGACAACTCAGAATCCTTGATCAGCTCATGTTACGAGCCGTGTTGCAACATAGCAATTTGAAATTCTAAGGGTATTATAGGGGTTGCATAAATATTGTTTTTTTTTAAGTTTTTTATATTAACAAATCAAATTAATATAAAAAAACTAATTTAAAATAAAAATAAAAAATTATTTTTTAAAATATTATTCCAAACACCCCTCCATCTCGTAAACAAACAGGGTCGGAGGTTTTCAAAACGTTTTAAAAAGTTTAATAATAGTACAGGGCGTGGCTAGGCGAGGTATAAAAACTGGACGTGAAAAAGCGTTGCCTCTACAGGCGACGTGCCTGATAATGAATGTTTATACTTTATAGTGTAGTTAGTTTGTTTTAAAAAATATTTTTTTTTTCAGGTTTTGTTCATGGTACTAGCGTTGGGTTATTCTGTGGCACATTATTTGTTATGTAAGGGATGCAGACACGTTGTTCTCTGGTATTATTATCTTTTTTTTTAGATTCAAAAAAACTCTATCCCCGAAAAATATATTTTATAAATATAGATAATTAAATAAAATTCTGATTGTTTTAAATTTTTATAAAAAATGCACATTATAACTTGAATTTAAAATATCTAATATGCAAATCTTAACTTATTTGTCATCGTGCTACGTTCATCGGGACTTTGATGTTATTATCGTCCATCTTATAAATCCTCAGACCAATGATTGAACTTCTAATTACGCGCTTAATAATGATTCTGCTGCCTGATATAAGGTTGGTTAACACATCATGTATTATTTTCCATGTCCTCTCTCTCTCTCTCTCTCTCTCTCTCTATATATATATATATATATATATATATATATATATATGTCTATATATAGACACACACACACACACATATATAAAAAAATAATTGACAATGCTTGTAAAGAAAAATAAACGAATTTGTAATGATTCAAAACTATAAAATGATTTTAAAATATTCTTATCAAAATGCGATAGTGATCAAGAGTCAGAACTTGGAAAATCTTCAGGAGGGTCCAATATTAAGAAATGTTTTATAAGGGGCCAGAACTTAAATTTTAATAGTTTTAGTTCTAGAATTTAAAATTGTTTTTCTCACGAGGGACATAATATTATGCTTTTTTAGGGCCCCGCCCCTACCAGACCTCTGCCTTATAGTTAAATAAGAAAATTAAAAAGCATCCATAGTATTGAATAGCAAAAATAAAATAAAATAAAGATTTCGAATCATCACTAATTTTTTTAATTATAAGACTTTATGTTAGATAAGAAAATTAAAAAGCATCCATAGAATTAAATTATATTGAATTAACAAATCTTGTAAAATCCGAACAATAAAAAAAAAGTGATACAATAAAAGCAATTATGTTAAAAACTGAATCATATGCCTCCATACCTAACAAATCCTTGAAGATTTTAACAATTAAAATAATAATAATCACATCAAAAACCGAATCCTATGCGTCTCTTACCGGGCTTGGAGGGTGTTTCAAACTATATATATATTTTTTTTAAATTATTTTTTTAAAATTGATTTTTTAAAATTAACATTTTAATTATAAGCTCGTATCACTTAATCACCTATCTACCTAGATGAATCATTGAGTCTTGTATTGCAAGGTGAAAAGATGTTTGCAACCGAATAATCCATTCTGTTTCGATATCAATTGACATGGTGTGCTGCAAGAGGGACAAGATTGCTAAGAGTTAAAGTTTTCAAAGATTAAGAATTGGGGAAATATCCAAATATATATTTTTTTATCAGTTATTTTTTCATGTCACAAGGGTCATTACAGCCTTTTAAATAGATAAGTATTATAAAACGCTAATAATATTGATAGAAACAAGGATTGAAAAAAAATACCCTAAAATTATCACTGTTTTTTAATAAATTAATCATCTACTGAATTAAATAAAAATAACAAATCCTAAAAATACCAACAGCTAAGTAAAATGATATGCTAAAAATTAAATTCTATGTGTCCCGAGCAACTAATTATATATCCAAAATGTAATACAAAACATTATCCCTGTAACTGTTGCCGTGCTTTAGCCAAGGTGATCCTTATATAAAACTGTTGCTTTTTTATAAGATTTTTTTTTTATTATATGCATAATTTATCTAGAAATGTTGTCTGGTAAAAGAAGAGATATAAGTGTATGCTTGATTTAACTACTCTCAAGTTCCAAGGAAACCTAAATATGGCTTCATTTGTCCCAAATGAAGCCAAATTAAAGGAGACACGCCTATAGAGATCTTAGCTATCCTACTGTAACTCCTGTCCTTTTCGACATCACAAGGCATTATAATTACGATTTATAATATGCTTTTCTCGTTTAATCTCTAACAGATACATGAAAAAAAATTGATGTATAAAGGTCTTTGATCATAGGGAATAGCTTGCCCCCCTTCCAACAAGCCTCATGTTGGGCATGATTGTACCTTTTTCCCGACATGTGGCCGCACCCTATTTATGAATTGGAGGCCACAGAACTCATTGGTCCTTATCGCTGTCATCATGTCAGTTTAGGTCATGGAATTTCCGTGTCAACGTAGCATAGCATTGTTTTACAGTAATTAATCTACCGAAGAGTCGACGGGTATATGTAGCGTAATTGCTTGAGACAATAAACCTAGAATTATAATTGTTCTGATATGTGGGATTACAAAATAAGCTTTTATTTCGAGATTATATGAGCTAAAGGATACTTGGGGGGAAGTGAAAATACATGGAATAACAAGAATGGAGTATATTTTGAAGTCAAGCTTGCAAATAGACCATTGGTTTAACATGCGCGCGCGCGCGCGTGCGTGTGTGTGTGAGAGAGAGAGCAGCGATTCTCTAATTTCATGGCTCCAAAAGAGGACACTCGTCTTTCCTACCACCTAGGCTGTGGTCGGTTTGACATTTAAGCACAACTTGGCCTCACGTGCACTGATCATACCTGCAAGACATGCGCCATTGATTTCCGATACACACAAATTTCATCTCGATTTCATTTAAAAATACCGAGCTAATTACACGTAGATCCATGGTAAGAGATGATAAAATCAACCTTATTTTATATTCCTGAATGATAAATGAAACAAAATTTAATTCCATGTTTGAATGACAATCTTCGACGAAGTGCTTGTTAATTTAAATATCCGGTACATTAATATTTTGCATGATTCGATTTTTTTTTCTTGTGGGTTCCCATTCAAACTCCATCGATGATACAAATATGTATATGAAGAGGGACATGTGTGTGCAGCGAAGATCCGCAAGAGCTAGTTTTGACAGGGTGATGTTACCAGGAGTGTGACCAAAAACTGAATTTCCAATCAAACTCCCTCACTATTTATTAAATTTCGCCTAAATTTTAAAATCCGAGATGATTATTCGATCACCAGTGAAGTTGATATAATCATTTTATTTTGAAGAAGAGTAAAAACTTTCAGTTTGTTTAACCTGGCTCAATTAAATACCAGGTTAAAAAGGTTAAAAAAACGAGTAAACTAACAATGTTTGATGGATCCGGGTTACTAGATAGTGGTCTCATTAATTATGGCATGAGCGTCCATGAACCCGGACAGGATGCCAGGTCCAGCTGGGAACCTTCCTGCTGATCTTGATTCTTGAATGAGCACCCTCTTTAGGGTTTGTCTCCTGGCCCGTCCTCCACTATCCCGGTCAATTTTCGACCCACCCTCACCAACTACACTGATAAATATAACAACTATTAAATGTGCGCACTGATAAATATTATGCTTACAAGCGATCAAATCCTCCTAATATCATCACAGCTTTTCAAAATGATGTTAACAATAATAGTGTGTGACAACACCAGTACAAGATAACTTCTCCAAGGAATATTGTATCACTGCAACCAGGTGGCAGTGAGTTCTATAGTGAAAAAACAACTATATATTGGAAAGAGTTTCTTAAAACCTTTTACACTTTTGCTAATTTAAACATCAAATAGGCGTCTAGGAGGAATTATAATGTCTAATTTGATGTTTTTAAACCTCGTCGAGTTCATCACACAATTACATCTGGTTCGGTTTCCAGTTCTGCAAGGTTAAATGCAATAGCTGTGCTTTGGTTAAACTCTTTAAGGACTCCTTAGGACCGTACAAATTAAATGGCTTGATAAAAGGTGAGCAGTAGGATCGATATACCTCCCCGATACAATTATATCACAGCACGCGGAACGCTGGTTTTTGTCAGGTGTCTCTCATGACAGCAGAAGCAGACAAATATTTATCATGAACTCTTGCTGCCTTCTCAGGTAACACAACGAGTCTCAAGTTATTTTCATATTCAGGCGGCTAGCTAGCTGCTGGCTCCATTCCTTCATTGCATGGAGGGATGAGGATAATATTTAGCTGCCGTAGAAGCTAGGTTAGAATCGGCTATTCATGCTTTGATGAAAAAACACAGTAGATTAATTATGAGATCATGACCGGTCTGAATTGTTTGGACTCCACGTAATTACGCGTGCCATTTCACAAACCTAAAATACATTGGGTGCGTGCCCCTCTCGTTCAAGACATGAGACAAAATCATATCATGATATTATCCTTAAAAATATGAGTTCGATGAGAGATTTGAAGCCTGGATCACATTCTAGTTTGATGTTTGAATTCCCAGCGATCAAAAGTAAGAACACCGGTAGTGATCATCCAACCAGGAACAAATCTATCTTAAAACCACCGACCAGTGAAACGCGAGGTTTTTTCTTGAGACAAAGAAGAGGAAGAGTTTTCTATTCTTAACCAATGGCATGTTAAGATATTATTTTATCTAGAAATTTAAAGTGTAAGGTGAAACTCTAACAATATAATTTATATTATTCTTTAACTTATTTTATAAAATAGAACGAGGAAGATGAGATTTAAATTTATTACTGTTGGCTCAAAAGGTTCTAATACTATGTTAAAAAACCATTTTATCTAAAAACCTAATTTATTAGGTAAGATTTCAATGAATCACGACATAAATCAAGAGCTGACAGGTCCTCTATTTTTCAAACAACCTACTCTTTCCAGTTCGACATTCTTGATTTAAAGACCTCTTGCTATCATCATAGCATGCATGTTGGGCTCTTTTATATTAAACAGGAAGGATTGTAATCCACAGCAGAAACAATATTCCAGTTAATCATTACAGAAATTAATTATTTTCCAAAGACATGGTTCATAAAAATAGCATTGTAATCTATACCAGAGACATTCCAATTTCAAGCAAAACATTGTTGTTAAATCATTGATTAACAGCACTCAAATCATATGAATTACACAAACCGATATGTACGATCCAATCAAAGATCACTATAAAAATAGATTTCGAGACATGTCTCTTCTTATATGTCACGGCTTGGACATGCACGATACGACTATCCCAGCTAGCTAGCCGAGTCGTAAAAATTAAAAAAAAAAAAAAATTATTTTAAAAAAATTATTTTTGATATAATATATAGAAATAATATAGAAATACTAAAAAAATATAATATTTTAAAAATAATGCATTGTGAAACAAATCTAACTCGTGACAACTAATGCATGTCTGCCACAGACGGCGACTGTGTCTGAATTGACGACGACAGGGGCTAAGGAGAGTCCCATTTAATTTATAAAATCCTTCCCACTACATGCATGTGTGCTATGGTCCCCAACATAAGCCCATAAAAACAGACTAGAGATTTTACTCAGATCTGTATCCATTTAAATATCTATTCGTACGCTCCCTCTCTTCAGTAAATAAGCTAATTAATATTCAGGCTTTTGAGGCAATGTGCATTGATGTGATTATCCCGTCACTCCTCTAATTCTACACAGCCGCTATTCGTCGCCACGGATGGTACTTTTTTTTTTTTAAGACAAAAAAACAATTTGGAATGACAAAATTTATATGTTAAGAAAAGTTAAAATAAAAATAAAAAAAATATGCAGCTATCTATTACAATAAATCAACAATTATCTATGTAAATAAATAAAAATATTATTCATATCGACTAAAATAAAACCATAAAAATTAAAAAAAACTGATTTAGACAAGATATTTGATCCTATAACATAAGAGATTTACATGTTTGTTTATTTATTAAAATAAGAGACAATGTTATACAAGATTTAATATATTATAAATATTTTTCCAAAAATAGATATTTTTTTGTAGAATAAAGTTCATATGTATAAAATTTGAAAAAACATTATTCTACAATTAAATACAATCAAAGCAAATGCTCCTAGACACATGCCTTCCTTTTCTTTTTCATCTCTTATAAGGATTTTTTTTTTAAAAAAAAAATGTGATCTAAGAAGTGAAAAAAAAAAACTTTTATCAATAGCTGTAATTTTTTTGTAACCTTAAGTGTAAATCGGTATCTTAATTGTTTAATTTTTTAAAAAAAAAAAACAGATAACTTTGGTCGACAGTTATGGATCTTGTTGATCTAGGATAAATTCATCATTGCACGGAGCAACAAAGAAAAATTATAAACCAGAGTATCCCGGAAAGACCAAATTACCCCCATAATCAAAGCTTTTATTATTTCCACTAGATGGTAAAATGACAATTTAGCTGCAGCAATTCAATTCGACCCACCCTCACCAACTACACTGATAAATATAACAAATATAAAATGTGCGCACTGATAAATATTATGCTTATAAGCGATCAAAATCCTCCTAAAATCATCACAACGTTTTTGGGAGTTTTTCTTTTTTCCACCCACTAATCCCCTCGAGTGTTTCAACTTGAAATTTCATGGCAAAGAGTTCAAATCTTAATTGCTTTTGTAAGTTTAAATTATTGGATCAATTTATTTGATCTATTGGGACTACAATTGTCATATTTGATTTGGGTTTGGACCTAATGAAAGATTTAGATTATTTAATCAATATATATATATATATATATATATATATATATATATATATATATATATTGTTATTCTCATGAAACAACGTGGAGTGCTACAATGTTTTTCCACGATTAATTAACCTGAAAGCTTAATTAAATAATATGGGAAGAAACAATATAGTTATTTTCACAAAACACTGTGGATTGCTACATTATTTTTCCATAGTTAATTCTTAGATTTAGGAGGTGTTTTAGTCGTTTTCTTTTCATCTTTTATCATTAAATAATTGTTTGGAGTGTTTGCCTCTTTTTTATTTTTGTAACAGTAAAAATATGGTTTTTCCCATGGATCCAGGAAAGAAAGGTGTCTTTTGGACAAGGACATTTCAGACATTTCATCTTTATAAACAATTAAATAATAATTTTACCCATGAATGAGACAAAACATAAGAGTAGATATCAAGGGGTTTTTTGGTGTTTTTATTTTTGTGAACAATAAAAGCACTGGTTTATTTTTTGAAGAGAAAAAAACAAAGCGTTTTACTAAGGGTAGTTTAGTGTTTTTATTTACATTTTTTGTTATTATGACAATTTTCAAGGCTGTTTTTATAATTTTATATTTTTAATACTTTTTTATTAAAAAAATACTTGTTAGACAAGAATATTAGACATTTTGTTTTGCGAACAATTAAACAACAATTTTGCTCTTAAATGAGGATAGTGGACATGGGTATTTTGGTGTTTTTATTTGATGTGATCAATAAAAGAAATAAAATGTGTTTTATTTATTTATAATAGGATGAGTTTCAAGGGGTAGTAATAAAAATTGCTAGAGCGTCTGCCTGACGCACCATAATTTTATTGTGGTCGCACTATTCAAGTGGTATATCATATAATACAAAAACCAGTACAATAGAATAACAGCTAGACATTAACGAGCAAGTACTTGAATTTTGTGTTCAATAATAGTGTTACTGTCATTAAATATTTGTGTGAAATGAGATTTACTAGAAACCCTAGCTATTTGATAGTTTATTCTTTATTTTTGGTGGTTGAACCCATTAGTGAAGTTCGTTTCATCATCAGTCCCTTTTATTTGAGGTTTGACTTCAAAAAACAAGAAACCTTTTGATGGTTTCTAAATTAAGTTTTGGATTATGTTATTTCCTTCTATATTTTTTAGTGTATTAATTAATTAATTTATTTTTTTTAAAAAAACTCTGGAATATTATCGGTCAGTAACAATGTGATTGAAAATGAAATCACTGCAATCATGATTAGAGACCTTCTAAGAAAAGGCATATCGATGAGGATTAGACATTTTTCAGAAATACCTTGATTTGTGTTTGGCGTGGATTAAACTTTACTCGGACGACACAAAAAGGTATCTCGGAAACTAATCTCACCTGAAATCATGACGACATGTGGTTTAATAAGACGGAAAGAAATTTAAGAATTCACCTTTCCAAAAATCAAACGGCTACAAATCAGTTGGACAGTGCCAAAAATATCACGATCAACCGGGAAAAGACTTATCAGCGAGAGATCCAAGGCGATGGCCCCAGTAATCATAGCGACACAGACCCGTGCTTTGGGTCTGAGCAAGTAGATACTAGACGTTCCCATAAGGTCAAAGAGAGATACAGGACTACTGTAAGGGGATGGTAACTTGGACCCCAGCAGCCAGGCCTATCTGTTTCATTCTTTGACCTCCTAGTTCCTCCCAACTTGACTCCGTCCAACTTCAACTCTACCCTCCCAATTTCCCAGGAACAATTCCAGTTTTGGTTTGAAAAATCAAGGGCAAAATGGTCCAGGCCAATGGCCTCTGTATCCCACGTGTTTGTGAGTTACTTCATCATTCGTTACTTTTAATTTCAATGTATTTTCAAAATAAAGAAGTAAAAAAAGATCGAGAGGAGCAAGAGCAAGAAATAACAGCGCATCTTTTTGTGCTCTCTCCTTTCCATGTCCCCTTTCACATCATCCTGCCACGGCGGCCTACCTTTCACTGCAAAAGTGAAACAAGGACCCCATTTCTATACTAAAACAGTCAAGGGACAGATAATAAGAGAGAGGCAGGGAGGTGAGATGGGACCGCCCTCTAGTCTGTCTCCTAGTAGAGGATGTGATTCGAACCGTTTTTTAAATATATATTATACCTCCAAAAAAAGAAAAAAAAATCAGTGAAATTTCATAAACTATTATCTTTTCTATAGGCTGTACATTTTCTTATTCCAATTTCCCCTCCCCTTTTGAATCTTCTCTCACTAGGAAAAAACATTTCCCCGTTCCCTATACCCCCCTATATCTTTCATACTTGATAATTCACAATCCGTGCACAAAAATTTTCAAAAATATATTTTGAAAAAATAAAAGGAAATTGAACCGCACTTTCCCTCCTTCCATGTGAGGATGGCGCACGTAAATCTTGAACCCCCCCCCCCCCCCCCCAACACCATGGCTGATCTTCAAAACTCAGCCACGAGTACCCTTCCAAAAACTGCCCGGCAGCCGAGCTCTCTTTACCACATCTCTGCGGTGGCAACAAGCAGATTATGTGCCCGGAGCATCAGCTAAAATCCCCCAATTTATCCCCCCATGGAAGGTTGGAGTTCAGATTCAACCACCACCCACTTTTTAACTGCTGCGTGTTTTTCTTTGGCGCTGGCTGGCTACCTGTCTTCTATAAATATTCTCCCAATGAAATCCCGGAACCTCCTTGAGTAAAGTTTTGGATCAACGGCTGAAATTGAAGCAGGATCAGCTTGCAAGGACTTGTAGGCGTGCTCCAACTTCTTGCTAATATCATAGTCTTGTAAGATGTCAATAATTCCAAAATAAAGGACCACTTCGTAGATTTCACCACTTCGAGAAGGGGTCAAATGGTTAAATCCACCAGGGGTATACTGATCAAAATCACTCCTTCGCGCCATCCTCTCAGCTCTTGCTGGCATGTTTGCTCCCAATCTTATTAAAGATTTTCTGAAACAAGACGTTGCAGCAACAACACATTATTCACAGTTCACCTATATGATCATTTGTAAAAAACATTTACCACTCTTTTCATCATAACCAAAAAAGGATACATATTGGTATTTCACAACTTTACCAACATTTACGATCGAAAAAAAATTATGCTCCCAATCCAAATGGCTCGTGTCTAACAAATAATGGTTTTGCACCATGTTAAGTACAATCACAAAGCTACCGTTAATCAAGATGAAAAACCTTTGCCAAATAATGGAAACTTGTCAAAGTCAGCAAACACCTCACAATGAAAGCAAAAGCTCTTATCTTGTAAATCATAGGGACCATTATAATTTATTTGCGTCCCACAAACTGCTGTCTACTGAACTACCCCCCATCCACGCTTTCAATTATTCCAATGACAATGGCCAATTTCAATTCGGAAATTATTGGCCATCTATTAGAGGTTGTTTCGCTAAATTTTATTTTTTTATTAATCTTTTTTATGTTTTTTAAATTATTTCGATATACAACTGTCAAATAGCTTTTTAAAAAAATATATTTTGAAACATTATTTAGTGAAAAATACTTTAAAAACCACAACTACCAATTTCCCAAACATCCCTTTAATGCTAAAAATAATACTCAACCATTCACACTCATTATTGAGTCAGCAGCTGATTGCACAAAAATCATTTTCCTCACAGTTTAAAGCAATCAAGCACATTCAAAGACCGGGTAATACGAAACTAGAAGAAAGATGGAAAGGCAAGAAATATACCTGCCAGATAAAATCCGATCCATGTCTTGGAGCTCTGCTTCAAGAAAGCGACACCCACGCATGAACTTTTCATTCTGGTAGGAATCCTTTTTTCCTGCATAAAACACATTTACTTGCTGTATTTCTATCTAAGAAAAACAATTCGAATAAAAAAATTACAATCCTTTTACAATGATGCTAAGCTTGCTAACCAGTTCGCAAAAGGAATGGTGACAATCCCATTTTGTCATAAGTATTGTCATCACGAAAGTGGAGGCCAACTAGGAGACTATAATCCATGATTTTCTCAGCTTCCAAAAATTCACAATCACGATCAATTTGCCTGGTGTCAGATTGCATATTATGAGTCATGCAACACAAAATCAAGGTGTAGCAAAACAAATGCCCGACAGAAGACAAATAGAATGTTCTTGAAACTTACTTGATAAGCTCCTGGAACCAATTTCGCTGTAGACGAAAGACAAAATTGAGATCAAGGTCCTTGAGAGTCGTGGTTTCATCTATCTCACCCTCAGGCTTATCTGTTGTGCGGCCATGGGAGGATCCTTTCAGGTCAAATCTTCGATGTATTCTATACTCTGAACAGAAGAGATTGCCCATCACAATGAAACGGACCTGCTTTCCAGATAAACATGTGATCAGATAAGGAAACAAAGTTCGATAAATGAGCAAGTTGGAACAGAATAATTCCTTTTGACTTACCTTCTGTCCACCAATTGGTTTAACACAATGCACGCCAAAGAATTTTGTCACTAATGAATTTTCATATCTACAAACATGTTGGTAATAGCTGGGAAGCATCCTAATAAGCACCTGAACAAGGATAACAAAACTTCAGAACCAATGTAAGTGTCCACCTTTTAGTCTTGTATGTTTAAGAAAGGTAAAGGCAAAGACACGGGTAATTTACCAATTGCCACTCATGCACCCTTGAAAGTTGTGTCATTACAAACTTCAAAATAAACAAGACAGAAGTCAATGAAGTAGGCAGCTAACCTTGACTTCTGATTTCTTCACCGTCTTTATCATAAACCTGTCATCCTGAGTAAGGTAAAAGAAGCTTCCACTCTTCCCTGGTGAAGAAAGCTCTCTGAGAGCATCATTGCCACAAATAGCTAACATGTAATCAGCAGGATCTACTTGAAAAAGCTCTCTCAAATGTCTGATATTTCCAGTAGAAGAAAGAAAGTCATTACCATAGCAAAAATAAGAAATATATATATAAACCACCAATTGGTTTAACACAATGCTAACAAGTCAAACAAACATAAGCGACAATTGTATTCGGCTCAAATATATATGAATATGGAATATCATATCTGGGGGGAAAGGAATCGCATTTGAGAGTATGCATGAACCTCAAAAGTTCCAAACACGTCAAGTAACAAAAAACCATATAATCGGGCGATACCTAAAAACAACGGGACAATAATCCTTCCATCGAAAATCTGAAGACTGATGTGGAGGTGTAATTTTTGATCCTTCAGGTGGAAACCTCGTCCAGAACTTCTCCTTGGGATCAAAATCGCTTGGCTTCAAGTCCCTCAAAATATGGGCATGCTTCCCAACAGAATACCTAAAATTAAACACCCACCATTAGAGATCAAATCCCCACAAACAACACAGAAGAAAAGCAATCAAACAGAAAAACACCCACAAATCCTTTCCATTAAAACAATTTTGAAAATAAATAAACCTTACCTTATACCCAATTGCAAATTAAGCATCAAATCATAATTTTTGTGCCCCTTCGAGATGGTCTGCCCGGGTTTCTTGACCTCTTCACCACTAAAACAACAGGGCCCTCTTCTGAACTGCCTAACACATTCTCGGTCCAACCCTAACCCATCTCGATAAATCATTTCAGCCTCCACATTATCAATGATATCACAAGTAATGTCCCCAGCATCCCCATCACTTTCCCAAATACAAATCCTAGGAAAACTCATCCCACTCCCTCTACCTCCATCAACTGAGGATCTCTTCCTCGTGGGTGTAGTGGCCAAGACCAGATCATTCTCATTCCTTTTTAAACAACATTCCGTCCCATTCCCAGGATAAAATGTGCCATTCAATTGCTGCCCTTTCAAATCCTTACTGCTATTATTATTCCAGCTCCCAATATAACGACTCCCGTCTGGCCATGTATAAACCCCATTCCCTTTCGGTACTCCATTTTCCCATTGCCCATCGTATCTATTCCCATTAGCCCAAATCAAAACTCCTCTCCCTGAAATGACGCCGTTTTTCCACTCACCAACATACTCATTCCCGTTTTTCCACACATATCTCCCTTGCCCGTCTTGTAAATTCTTCTTCCATATTCCTTCATATAAATCTCCATTCGCATACCATTTTTTACCAAACCCATGTTTTCGATCGGAGCTCCATGATCCGCGGTATGTGTCCCCTTCGGATCCTATAAAAGTACCGAGTCCTTCCATCCGACCCGACTTAAATTCCCCTTCAAAAGTAGCTCCTGAAGGCCAAGAGAATTTCCCTTTCCCAGATGCTTTACCGCGACGCCACTCACCTTCGTACATGCACCCGTCAGTCCAGACATATTTCCCGGATCCGTGTGGCGCGTGACCGGAGAATGACCCTACGTACAGATCCCCGTTCGGGAGTTGCTTTTCTAAAGTGATGTCGGACGCGCTGCTGGTGTCGGCGACGGAAGCGGTTGGGGTGGTGGCGGGAGTGACACGGCTGGTGGCGGATTGGGATCGAGCGCGGGTAACAACAATGGGTTGTGGCGGTACGGCTGCTGGCTTCGAGATTTCTTGGTCTGCCACAAGCAGTACAACCTTATCTAGCTGCTGCCGCTGATTATTGCCTTCGTCGTCGTCGTTGATGATGATGTCTTCTTGCTCTCCCGATTTCTTCTTCTTTGTTGTAGAAACGACGTCGGTTACCGCATCAACGATAAGTCCTTCACGCATTTTGTATCTCGCATAAAGAAACCCCCTCACCCTCTTCTCTCCACAAATTTCTCTCCTGCTTTCAAATCTCTTGTTGTTGTAATGGAAACAATTGCTGGGCTACCGATGGTGTTTGGTTATATGAGGAAACGGAAACGCCGGAGAGAAGGGCATTTCCCGGAGAGCTGTTGTAGTTTTGAAATTTCTCTCCCTAAAATTTTCTTTTGGTTTGCTTAATAACTCTCGCTTTGCGGTGGGAGAATACGTGGAGGAATCTTTGCAAACGCAAACCACACAGAACCACTAGTAAAGAAGAGATAAAGACAGTGAAAGTAATTTAGTATCTGTTAAAAAAAAAGTTAAAAAAAAAAAAAAAAAACGAGAGAGAGAGAGAGATGGGGCGAGGAAGCAATGAGCCGGCTTTTTTCTTGCCTTGGGAACGCTGAGAGGAGGACGTACTGTGCAAGATATACTAAAACCTTTCTTATTTATTTATTTTCTTTCATGTTTCTACTTTTGTCAGGACAAATATGCCCTCTCGTTTGTCTAGTTGCAACGCAGAAAGAGAAACTGCACAGTATCTAATCCTTCCCTTCCTCTCTGGTTTCATCGTGACGTGACGGGATAGCCTAAGAACTATACGAGGGCATCACCACGTAATTTTACCAGTGCCTTTGTTTGACCTTGTTGTTTTATTTTATTACGTAAGGGACATTGTTGTGCGATTCTTTCTTTTATTGGGATTCTTGCTCGTGGTCCACTGCCCCGGTCCTAAACCTTTGACGATTCTCCCTGCGTGTTTTTTTGTGTGTTAGATCTTTTAAAGCTTCTGATACCGAATTAGGGGCTTGATTTTTTTTATATAATTTATTGATTAGTGGTTGGTAACAAACTAAAATATTATTATGATCCCAAAATTATTTCTGGTTGGATGATCAAAATATAATTATTTTTGTCTGGTGGGATATTCATATTCTATAATCGGAGTTTCGATGCTTTTAAATAACCGGAGCCATATCTGATCTCGGAGCATGCTATAAAAAACCCAATACAAGAAACATTGCCCTTCGCAGCCCGTGTCAGATAAGGGAATATGATCTTGGTTTTTCCTTCATGTGCTCGATTAGCGGGGGATTACAAACAAGTTAAGAGGCATTTTTACTTTCTGAGGCTGATAAACAATCCAGTGTGCTTATTTGTTTTGTTTGAGTGTGCGATTAATATTATATTTTAAAAAAAAAGTATATATGAAAATATTATTTTTTTAATTGAAAAGGAAAAAAAAAGAACACACCATCCTAGTCTAGTCTAGTGCACCACAAAGACGTGATTGGCATAGGTTTGGAAGTGGCGGTGATATCACCAATAAAAATCATGAAGGGAGCGACCTGAATTACCTTTCCATGGCCCACTTTGAGCCCCATTCAATTTCCAGTGCCAGGGGTGCAAAGATCATTGCCCCCCGTGTTTCCAAGTACAAACGCGAGAGGCTGAGAGAAATGAAGATAGAGCATCATTTTCATCCCTAACATGGATTTTTGTAGTGGGACTACTGTTTTATCTGCTCCAGCTCCGCGCTAAAGTTATATTTACAGAGACTCTCAACTAGGGGTGAGCAAACCGAACCGAATAACCGAAAAAACCGAAAAAACCGAGAAAAAAAAACCGAAAAAACCGAACCGAAAAAACAAACCGATTAAACCGATTGCAAAATTGTTAAAAACCGTCCGGTTCGGTTCGGTATCGGTTTTGTATGGACAAAACCGATTGAACCGAACCGAACCGGTTTGGTTCGGTTAAAAACTTAAAACACTGACTATAAATACAAAGCTTCATTTCATCGCCTCTCCCTCTGAAAAAAACCCTAGCAGCCGCAGATAGCAGCCCCACTCGGTCCCTCTCGCCTCTCCCTCGCTCTCATCGCTCATCAACGATTACTTTGAAAAAAAACCCTAGCAGGCTAGCAGACCCACTCTGGCCGTCTCGCCTCCCTCGCTCTCGCCTCTCATAGACGATTCCTTTGAAAAAAAACCTTAGCAGCCCCCCTCTGGCCCTCTCGGCCTCTCTCTCGCTCTCGGTTTTCGCCTGTCGGCCTCTCGCTCGATCTCTCCCTCCCTCTCGCCTCTCGCCTCTCGCCTCTCGCCTCTCGCCTCTCGGCCTCTGTTTACTGTGTTGACAAACGGTAAGTAAATAATTTACTCTGTTTTATTTCAATGTTTTAGTTAATGTATACCATGATAAGGGTGTTGGAAACTTGTTTGGCATAAACAGGTCATACCTTGCTTCTCTTTTCTTTTATGGATTGTTATCCGTGGAGCCCTTGTTACTCAGATAAGCTTGAGACTTGTTTTGTTATTCATGTTATTCGTTGTCATTTATGTGGTGGTTATAGAGAAGATGTTTGTCATTTATTCCTTGAAGAGTCGTGTAGTAATAAGAGGGACACCAAGATACTTGATTGGTAGCTCACTTTCATTATATCTGAGAATATCAAGAAGCTTTAGTATCATGCTCAACACCAGACAAAAACATATTGTTAGTCTTAGGAAACAACCTCAAGACAACCCAAAATTGCTGAGAATGGTAGATTCAAGATCAGCCTGTGTTTATATTGTGTAATTGTTGTTTGGTATGTGCAGAATGGTAGATTCAAGATTAGGCCAATGGTTAAAACTTCTGGTTTCTCTGCTGTTATTGCTGAGAACACAAGGGCTTTATGTAGGGATTACTTATGTAAAGAGTGCAGTGGCCAAAGGAGCTGGTTAGGAATTATCAAACTCTGATTAAATTCAAGTTTTTATTAATTTACTTTGTTTTCAATTACAAATTTATAATTGTTTTTGTCCACTTGGAAAAAATATTGGTTTCTGCAATGTGTTTGGACTTTGGATGGAAGCCCGCCGGCTTACCACTGGGATAAAGGGTTTGGTACAGGCATTAATAGTTGGTTGATACATTTTGAGGTTTGTGTTCTTGTCTTGGTCCACTTGATAATTTCTTTCGCCAATAAAATGAAGCTGTTATTAGTTAGGGACCTGATTGCAGGCAAGTTGGTTTTGATTTTTGATGAAGGGGACATGAGCATCTTGTTATTGAATTTCGTAGACTTCGATTCTCGAGGTTATTGATTAGTTTTGTTTGAATTTGCAGATTTGGCTTGCTGTCATTGAGGATCTATTACCTGAAGGTTTTGATGTTAATGTTGCTTGTTGTTTTTTTTGTTGAAGCCCTTGAAGGCATTTTCTGTAATTTAAATGTCTACTTGTGTAGGTTTAATTATTTTGTCTCATGCTAAATTAAACAAAACAAAAGTATTATAAAGGTAAAAAAAACTTATAAACACTATATTAACAATTTAATAAATTAATATTTGTATTTGTTGCAAAAACAATTTTAAAAATACTTTGGGTTCTTGTACAAAAATAGTTTTTCAAGCTTATCAAAAATTTTATTAGAAAGCCCATCAGAAAGCCCATCAGAAAGTCCATCAGAAGGCCCATCAGAAGGCCCAAAAACAAATTCGGTTTTATGATTTTTTTAACCAAAAAAACCGGACCGAACCGAACCGAAAGTGGCCGGTTTTGAACAAATTCGGTTCGGTTTCGGTTTGATTTAAAAAAAAAACAAAAATTTCGGTTAGGTCCCTATTTTGACAAAAAACCGAACCGAACCGAAAATGCTCACCCCTACTCTCAACCCACAAAACAAAAACGGGAACCATGTCTTTGCATGCATGAGCGAAGCCCATGATCGGAGATTTTATAGTTTTAGTCGTGATTCCTTCACCGGAGAGCTGTCCACGACGGCTTGATATCCGCGCCCCGGCATCCATTTGCTAAATGAACACCAGGCCTCGCAGCTTGCATAATTATCCTCACGTGGCACAGGTGATGGCTGTGATTGTGATGAGACGTTAATGGCGTCAAAAATAAAAACATACCAATTCTTGAAAAACTTTTGATTCGGCAAAAAAGATAAATGCAGGGCGCGTACCAATTCTTCAGCTAGCGACCGCTACTGGTCTCACGATGCATGTGTGTGATCATGAATTCTGAATAAATTCACCTCTCATGGCCTCTCGAATTAATAAGATCCTCCTTTGATGATGGCCTATGGGGGCAGGGAATGAATTCCGACGGATAATTCCAACCACCCGCTAATCAATTCTTACCAGCTCCCCATTTATGCTAACATGATCATGACTTGTGAAGCTTATCATTAAAAAAAATAAAAATAAAAAAAGGTTGTAGGTACGATGAAATTTGAGTAAAAAGGAGATGCTGGGTTCGATTTCAAAAGAGGATCGTTGCGATATTCACTCCACGCTGCATTGGTCGGGAAGCCTGGCTAAATTAATTACTACCGGTCCACCCCCTTCGTTTCGCCTTTTAATTACAATTTATCGGTCATATGAAGTTGATTTTGGTTTAGCCCAATTGGACGTCTGCTAATAATTTACGAGAGGTGCACCACTTCTTTCATTTTCTCGTGACTACCAAACAGTTTCATGTATTCTACACTATATATTAAGAAAAAAAACTATGTATATTAAGGCTATGTACATTAAGAAAAATAAAACTAAAGGAGGTCACTAATCCAAATTGGGTTTTTTTTGTGGTCTCTATGCTGTTGTTTTTGGTTAAAAACATGTGGGTTTTTTAATATTAGAAGAGTGTTTGCTTGGTAATTCAGCCACTGGTGGTGCTTGGAATATGTTTCCAGTTATTTTAAAAAAAACAAGTGAGAAAACCCACATGTTTTTTTCATTTCTCCACCTTTATATATTTTCCCAGCTTATTTTTTTTAATCTCGTCCTTTTATATTTTATTTGTTTTGAACTGGTTTGTGCATTTTTTCTTGGTTTGATAGTTGCGGGTTTATGTTTAATTTGTGCTCATTCTTGCAAAAAAATATTTTTTTTATCATGTAATTAAACAAGAGATAATTTAGAAAGAACATTGTTTTTTAAAAAAAATCAGGTTGAGTCAATTAATTTATTATATAATTAAAGAAATACTCTAAAAAAACTGTAAACACGTTTGACCCAAGTCTAACAGGTAACGCCATGAAATGTGGATCGATCATTTATCATCGTATTTATATTTAACAATATTGTGCTATATGTGAATGTCGGTCCCCTTTTATTTTGTAGTTCACGAAAGGTGCGAGAAAGAGCAAAAAACCTGAAAAATCACACATCATTTTACAATCGATGAATTATCGACCATTTCATCTCATAAAATATAAAATGAATTCCATTCTAAACATCAATCAATAAATTACCGATTCTAAGTGCGTGTTTGACTTGTATTTTAAAAATGTTTTTTGAAAAAAAATATTTTATTTTAAATTAAGTTTTTTTGTATTAATTTTAATATAATAATACTAAAAATAATTTTTTAAAAAATAAAAATATCACTAAACAAAAAAATGAATTTCTGCTACAGCCGCATCATGCACATGGCTTCGAATTCTGGAGGAGAACAGCAAGCCGCAACGCAACAATAAGGCCACACGAAATTCTATTTTTCAAAACAGAGCATGAATAGACGAGGATGGCATTTGAATCCATCCTGCCCGATCACACACAGCTCTCCCAACACCGCAACGCCTCGGCCAAAAACCTGTCGACAGCTTTTTTAACCAATGAAACCAAGACAGCTGGTGCGGGCATCGGTGTAATCTTCCTGACTGGGTCTGTCTTTTGATTAGGCGTTGAAATGCTCTCATTTTATCAGATTCAATTTAGGATCTTCTCAGATCAATGAACTAATATCTAACCACATTTCCCCCACTCATAAATTTATATATAAATACCTTATTGGCAGCGAAATTAGAATAAGATTATATTTTTCAAGGATACGTTACCACCCGTTCATGTACAGAATAATTCGAGTTTCTTTGGCTAATTGGGTTTGCTCTGTTTTCAGTAGTATTCTAATTTGGAAGGGATGGAAATATATTACATAAATATGGAGGTTGGTGAGGTCAAACAGTCGTTTTTATGGTTGAGTCGTGTTTGGAAGTGTATTATTTTTATTAGAAAATGTTAGAATAATATATTTTTTGTTTCTAAAAATATCATTAGAAATAATAATTTACTCCCTTCGAAACCTCCGAGCCTGTGTTTAGAGGTTCTCTCTGCGTGTGTGGGACCTTTCTCGACGTGGCTTCAAAAAAGAGGCAGACGTGCGGTGCTGTCTGCCACCTATACAGACAGTTCAACGGGGAAATCATCCTCGCCCCTCTTGGTCCACGTGGATTCTTTTGAAACGCACCCATGGGCCATCGAAATTGGATCATATGCATGTCCATAAAAAATAAAAAATTATAAAAAACTCTTACCTTAATTATGAAGGAGTTGATCCGAATGTAGTTAATTTGTAAACTCAAATGATTTAGTGAAATAAATTTAAAGAACCCTTAGCAAATCAATTATTTTAATATATCTGAAAAAAAAACGCTAAAAACCAATCCACGTTATACTTCTAACAGACACAAATCGAGCATGAGCAGGCAGGATAAAAGCTGGGAAAACACGCAAATTCATCCCAGGCACGACACGAGATGCTTGTCGTTGGGCCACGCGCTAAATTCAGCCCCACTTACCACGTGATCTTTACCTTAAAGAGCATAGCACCAACATAACATTAGGCGCTGATCTCACTTCCACGGAATATTTGGGACTATTCCATCCAAATGAAGGCAGAGAGGAGATGGTGACTGTCAGAGTAAAATTGGGTGCCGTGTTGACTCATGGACTCAGTGTGCGAGCCAGCGTAACCCGACTATTGCCCTGTTGTGGAGTAGTCTGTAAGTGAATAAAAAAGAAAAAAAAAATGATAATTGACACTTGAAAACTTGAAAGTTAAATATTGATTAATTATATTGTTTTATTAAAATGGTTATTCATTGAACAATCATATTATTTTATTACAAGGTTACTAGTCTGTCTATATATACAATTTTAATATACAAAGTAGATAAACATGAAAAACAGATTTTCCTCGTCATGTCTTCTCTTCTTATTTTAAAAGGCTCAGAGGGTTTAATTGCATGCTCGAAAATAGAGATGTTCTCTCTACGTGGAAAAATAAATACCTTTAAAATAGTGTTCTATTCCGAGCCTTTATTTATATTCTCTAATATGCACGATAAAAAAAGCACGGCAACGATAGGAAAATGTATTGTTTACAAATCAACAAGATAGAGAGACGTCTGGTTCATGATTTATGTGCTCAAATTAATGCTAGAAGACAATTCCACAATGGGATATTTTGTGGCATGGAAGCAGGCGAATGGATGTGTTTTTGTTTCTCAGAATATCGTGGTGGTATTATTAAGGAAAGAAAACATAGAGCATGCATGCGATGCGGGCTAAGCACATTTGGCGAGCGCTGGCTCAGGCCGACATCTCAAATCAGAACCAGCAAAATATCGTGTATGGCGATGAATGCATGATTCCATGCTGTCAGATATTTGACTATCTGATTTAATCCTGATTTGATTGAACAATTCCTGTTCTTCTCACCGGAAAATTCTAGTTATTTACGCTGCCGGCGAGTGAAGGGGGAGGGTTGAAGTGACATGCACTGTCCAGCA
This sequence comes from Salix purpurea, assembly GCA_027405865.1. NCBI lineage: Eukaryota > Viridiplantae > Streptophyta > Magnoliopsida > Malpighiales > Salicaceae > Salix > Salix purpurea. The sequence goes on along the minus strand of CM050329.1, from coordinate 5,227,728 downwards.
AAGCCAACAAGGACTAATTCTTTCCAGAGACAATCACAATACCTCAATTATGAGCCAGAGACGACGCCCTTTTTAATTTGTTAATTGTATTATGCAGTTCATCAGAAGTTTGGGTGCCGTTATGGTACCCGGGAGTCTCCAGATAGGTGTGGTGTGATAGTAAAGAGTTTGAGATGTACATATCAAATTTCGTATATTTTTTAAAAAAACCTAGAATAATTAGGATTTTATTCATTCATTTAAATTTATAAAATTCACTTTATAGGTTTAAAATTGTGGTTTTCTTAAATAAAAAAAAAAATTATGGTCCCCGAGGATTGGTTAATGGAAAAGTATTTCGGACCTCCATAAGAAAGTGCACAGCCCGCCATCTCAAATATATTTCGAATATTTTAGTTTGAGGAAGCTGGTGAATATTCTATGGCAGTTCACTTTTCATGTTCTTGATGATTACAAAGATCTCTTCTTCATCGTCACGTTACCGTGGATCTCAGCACAAATTATAAGAATAAAAAGGCGTGCACTTTGGTTTCTTATTTGCTTAATCACGAAATTATTTATACATGTTAAAATCATATCACTAAAGATTCTAGAAACTTCCTTCCTCAAGAAAATTTGTTGTCTGGATTTTTCTCTCCGGGTTAGAGTATTTCTTTTTGCAAGAATCTAAAATCCAGCAGTTAATCTAGAAGAGGAAGTTACTGTTAGATACTATATTTTAAATTTATTTCTATTTTTAAAAAATTAATCTTTTTAATATATTAGATCATTTTTGATGTGTTAATATTAAAAATATATTCTTTTTAAAGATATTATTTAATATATTTCTGAATTAAAATAACTTTAAAAAACAAGCTAAACTAAAACACCAATCATACCTTAAACCCCTCAATTTAAAAAGTGCTTCTAGAAGTTTCATTTCTAATAGAAAATTGGAATTCAAGAAATGTTTAACTCCTGTTAGTTTGTTGTGCAAAACAGCATTGCCTCCTAAAGTTTCTAGAGATGTTTATTTTTTTCATTACTTTAAGTAATACTGACAAATGCTATAAAAAACTAAAATATAAATATTAATATAAAAAATAAATATACCATCGCATACAATAAAATAAAAGCAACCTCATTGACAAATAATAATTTAATCTTTTTTTATTAGTGTGTGCAGGGAGGCTATAAAAAAACCGAGTAATTGATTAAAATGTGGTTGAAATTATTTTTGAAAATTTAATTTAAAATTATATTATAATAATTTTTTAAAAAATAAAAATAAAATATTTCTAATTAAAAAATATATATTTTTAAAACACAATAAAAAACAATAGTATTGTCCCCATTCGACTCTTTTTTTACTTCTCCTCTTTTTGGAACCTTTTCTCATGTACTGAATGTCGTGGAAGTTTGGCGAGGTTCCTTTTTATGGACTTGCACAAAGGAAAAACTAATTATGTGCCTACTTTTCTTTACTTTGGACTTATTTCTCTTTTTATTCCTTTTCATTTTAGGTTCAGGGTGTTTGAGATTTGGAATGTTTTGGGAAAAAATATGTTTTTTTTTTGTTTTTATTATAATAATAATAATAACAATAGTTAACAAAAAATGCATTTGAGCATGGTGGACTGACTTCTCGTACATCCACGGCTGATGGTGCTTTGCGCTGGGCAAAGGTGGTGGAAAAGCTGCAAAGGTTCTTTAAACACTATAATAATAATAATAATAATAATAATAATCTTATGATTTAAAATTTAATTTTAAAGTTTGTGATAACATCCAAAATAATTTTTTAAATAATAATTATTATTACACCACTGCACACCGAAAGTCAGAACATTTTTTCGGTTTTATTTATTTATTAGAGTTTCAGTTTGCCAGATTTTAAAGGGTTCGTTACGAACCAAAGACAAGAGACCCTCCCTCCAACTATCATCATCTGACAGTGAAATTGCCTTGACATCTGGACTGTTACACTTACATGTAATAAAAAAACAGCCCATCCAGAGGGTAACTTGATTCAAAGGACAGATCGACCGCATGCCTAGTCATATCGCTCTATATCCTTGTGCGGAACAGGTGACAGGTCGCAAGACACTGCCAGTAAATAGCTGTAATCTAACATAAGACTGGCGACCAAGAAGCCTAATTTGAGACCACTGAAACCGCCTCGTTTGCTTAACTTTAGCTGAGGTCAGTCAGCAGGAAAGTTGTGATTTCAGAAAGAAAACCATCGCCAATCAATCCAAAATAACAAGAATCTGATGTTCTGACGGTAGACACCCTCTTGCACAAACCCCTGAGATATCCTGTTGTTTTAGCTGCTGAGCCGGCCGGTAGGCTGGACAGGTCCAGATGGGTCCCTCTCTGAAAGGAGTGATCGAACGGTCAAGAATGATTGAGCGGATAGATCATGCTGCCGGGACGTGGGATATGTTGGGTCACCCATCCATCTAATCTATCACGCAGAGCTTCAGTTCATGGCTGCTATTATCATACAGCGTCAGAACACAATCCTCATTCCGTCACAGGCCATCTAATCTTTCGAGGTTTTTGGTAAAAAAAAAAGGTAAATTAATTCATTAAAGCCATCTAATCTTTCGAGGATATGGCGCCGTTTGACGAGTAGCATTTTTTACATGCATTCTCGTATTTTTCACTACATTGAATTTTTATGTCACGTTGATTCAAGAGTTAAAATGATTTTGGTCATCCTCACTTCTATGTGGATATTATAGACAGATTCAATTAGTGGATAAAATTAAATGTTGTTATATTTTATGAGAATTATAAATCAATATATAGCTAATTTAATGCTAATAAAACATTATGTTAATTATCGGTCTTTTTTTACTCATGATTGAAGATGTTATATATTATTCTATCTATATGATGTTAGAAAACTAGTTATTTAAATTATATAAATTCTAATTATGATTTTATATAATTACATACTAATGGTCTGAATTACAGGGAGAGTCTTTCATTGAATCATGAATAAAAATTACAGTTATCAAGTCGTAGAGGTTATATGTGAATACCTTGTCACAGATTATATTTGCAACTTACTTAACAAAAAAAACCATGAGATTTCAGAATTTATCCTCTCAAAGGTGGCAGCCAATCTATGATCATGCAAGATATGAAAGATTGAACGGGTCAAAAGAACTATTCATCACCCTGTAGAACATGTGATCACGCGAGATATAAAAGCGTGGATGGGTCAGAAGAATATTTACCCCCTGTAGAACATTCGAGTTGACTCAAAATAACTGGCAGCTGAGCAGAATCGCCGAATCGAAATGAAGAAATGGAATGGAAGTCTAGATCTATTGGAACGGTTCGATGGTTAGAACAGTTCCTTGCCACCCCGTTCTTTCAACCAATTAAAAACCTCAGATCTTCCAGCCGATACCTCTAAAAAAATTTCATATTTCCAGAGACCACCCTCAAAACTATCCGGGGGGGGGGGGGGGGGGGGTAACCTTTCTGTTCCTTTTCGGGACCTGTAGCAAGCACTGGCCTCCTTGCCCTTTACAGTTATGATATATGAATATTTTATTTTCTTAAAAATAAATAAAAACATGAGCTGAAACTTCAAAGATGGAAAATTCTGATCTGGGGATTTAAAATATAGAGCAAAGGTGATCGCCGGTTGGTTAATAAGCTAATAACGGATTGCAAGCGCGGACCAAACCAGTAAAATAAGATCAAATTCTACTGGAGGTAGATTCATGCCGCACATGCATTCACCCAGGAAAAAAAAGGACTCCTTTTTTTTCTGGACGTGGTTCCGCCGGCACCGGCATGGGCTAGATTTCGATTAATATCTAGACGAGGGAGGTCAGGGAAAAAACTCTTTGACTGAACCGGTTTTAATTTACTCACATCGGATATCATGGGGCAGCTGGACTGCTCACATAAGCAGTCATCCACTGCTTCCCCCCAAAAAATGAATCAAGGATCGAGAACAGAAAGAAGGCAATTGTGATTTTAATCAAAGAGCTGATCGATAGGAACCTGGCCGAATATATCAGGGCACGAATCCCAATCTCCCTTGTCTCTTGCCTCCCAATACCCGCCAACATAACGGTAGGTGTCGCTTCCTTTATCCTTGGCAAACCACCGCGGCTGCCAGCCCCGCTCTTGCATCTTTCGGGCCTGAAATCCATATTAAAGCAATACCCCCATAACATTACCATCAAAACCACAGAAAAAGTTGACAAAGCACATCAGCAGTGAAAGATGACAGTAGAAATAACCCCAGTGTATTGTTATTCTATTGCTATAAAATTACAACTAAATATCCAAGTCTCTAGATATGTCTGTATATATAGAATTCATTCTAAAATGGAGAAGAGCGGTTGTGCAGGTTACCTGGCGCTGACGCTGCTCTAGCCGTAATTTCTCTGAATTTGCCATATCAAATTCACCATTTTCCAAGTACCTTTGATCGGGTCTAAGCCTTGAATCTGTTGGAGGCAACTTTTCCTGCACATACGAGGCCAGCAATCAAAAACCAATGAACTGGAAAAGTTGATGAACAGAAGCATGAAAAGCAATTAAATTAGCAAGTCGTTGGTTCATGATTTAGGTTTGTTGGGAGGTGTAGCGCGCTTTATCCCCCCCTCTCAATTGTTAATCTGTGTATATAAACACGACTGCATGATTATGTGGACGATCATATACAGATTAAATATGTGCACATACACTGATCAGTGCCACTAATTATAAGAATCAACGTCATCAATCATGGATGCTAGATGTGATCCAAATTATAAATTTGGCTGTGCAAAGTGCAAAACAGATAATTGTGCTTCCGTAGACACCGGCATGATTAAATTTTGGACAGAAAGTACATGCGTGATCAGAGCGATTAATCAAAAACCAATAAAGAGTAAGTATATAGCTAGATCCCCCCCCCCCCCCCCCAGTAAATGTTGCCAGAAAAACAAGAAACCGAGCTACAAAATTGCTATAGCATATAAAAGTACCTCAAGTCCAGGAGTGAGCTCATTCGTTGTTATGGCAAAGCGTGTCAAATTGTATCTGGTTGGAAATCTAGGAGGATTACTCCGCTTCCAGAGCATACGGGCTTCTTTCATAGACTCAAATCCTTTTCCCTTCCTGGAAAAGTCACCATTCACGTAATACATGCTTTCATCCCATTTTCCAAAAAGAGTTGCCACTGTTTTACCATGCCTGTCTTCAACTATTCCCTGTACCTGATGAAAATCAAGTTTGTATAAACATAACTGAAGTCATCCGGACAAATCATTCTAGAGACAAGAAAGCACGCACCTGGTGAGGATTTCGGTCTATAATAGACTGCTCCTTGAATTTCAGCTTGCATGAATACTCACGATTTCCTTCTATTCGCATTGTACCATAGTGATCACAGTACAATTTTCCTAGTATAAGATTGTATATTGATGTAGTAACCTGAAATAAAATGGCTACTTTCAAAATGGAGCATGAAAAGAGAAAGGACAAGGAAAAGAAGTCTTGATTTATACCTTATTCCATTGGAACACTTCTCCATCATCGAATGCCAAGGTCAAAACTCCAACAGGATCGAGCTGAATCGATCGACCCCAAAATTTGCTCTTTAGATTGCTGTCACCCCAAAATTTCCATCCTGTACCCTCACAATGGCATGCGACAATCATGGGGTGATGACTGACCTGACATCAAAAGTTATATGAAAATAAGCTACTTAACTCAACAATGAAAGAAGGAAATCATTCAAGGTCATTATGATAAAATCGACACGTGTGAAAGAGCTGGATAGATAGGAGTTTTCCAGGGAAGAATAAAGAAGAGAAAATGGGACAGCGTGCAATCTACTTCTGGCTCTTGCATCCTAACAACCCTGAGCCAATTTCTCGTCAAAAGGTAAGAAAACATCTACCATTAGTAACAACACCAATTATGTGATGATACGATCCTCACAGTTAATTAACCCATAAAATCTACATATTTATTTTGTTTCTTCGCTCTAATAAGACTCCTCGTCATTGCCAAACATTTTTCCCATTGCACAAAAATAATAAAACCAGCAACCTCATCACTGCCACTGGACATGACACCGTTTACATGATACCATATTATCAAGTTCAAAATGCTACACATTAGTGAGATTTCAACAAACCAAATCCCACCTTTCCCTTGGTAATAATCCCTATAGACTTGTCGGTGCACTACAATATGAAGTCATAAAACAGGAGCTTACTAACCAAGCACTTTTTTTTTCTTTCAATATTATAAAACCATCTTTGAATCAAAGTTCAGGATTTTTAGTACTCGAGTCGAGCTATTATCATTCTGACATACATATGTGCAAAGATTAGTGGAGAATAGATCTGATCAGACAATTAATTTGAACTCTCAGAAGTTGATAACAAACCTTTTCTGAGAAAAACCGGAGACCCTTATCTGGATAGTCAGCCTCATATGTTTCCCCTAATAATGGATTAAAAGGTTTGCAAGCTCTTCCTTCAGTTGAAGCATATCCAGAAACAGCAAAAGCAGCCACGTTAAGAATTCTCATAAAACTGTTACCCTGAATAGAAGGAAATTCAATAATCATGATTTAGGGAAAGAAAATCCCACAGATGTATATTTCATATAAGAAAATATGCAGCCATTGGAGGTTACTATGTCTTAAGTGTGAGCACCAAGCATTCCATGTATCAGAAAGTTAAGAGCTGCACAGGCTTATCTCATAGAAAAAGAGAGACAACACTTATAGACTAATCAGCTTAAGTGCGAGAGCACGAATCACAGAATTGAGTAGAACTTGCAATGATAAAAAAAAATTACTTGAAAGAAATGAATTATATCTTGGGATCTCAACTCACAACTTAAGCTTTTTGACTAGGACAGTTCTTTGACAGGAAGTAGGTAGAAAAAAGTAAAAGTTACAGTCAATCACAAGGAGTCGTGCTATTTATATCCAAGAGTTAGGTGGAAAGGGAATTCCATCATTCACCATCAAATAATCCTCTCAGAACTCACACAAAGATGGATTTTCTTTGTGATGGGTAACTAAAAATATTGGCCGAGGAAACAGCAAATCATTTGAGTAACATAAACTAAATGGGCAAAAGATACAGCAGTTACTTTAATAGAAGCAATGCCTAAATTTGCATCCAACTGATATGGAACAGACCAGTTATGAAGTCCCACAGCTTTGTTAAAGTGACATGCATAACCAACAATAGAACTAATTGCCATTTTGTGGAAGAAAAAAATAGCATGTAAATCTAATACATATACTGACCTGTTTTCCCCATTCATATGCCCGATCAAGAAGATACGAGTATTCCAAATCTTCAAAGCATTTTTGTAATGAAGAGAGAGGCTCATTGAAGTAAACAGGAAGGCAAACTTTGGTAAGGTCCTTCCCAATGTTATCCTTAATCATCGACCATAGACTGACACCCTTTTCTTTTTCAATGGGGTCAGGTAGCTTCTTACGACGCTTAATGTAAGGATACATTGATCCAACAGATCTAATCGAAGGATCAATGCCATTTCCTGATTCTATAGAAAAAAACCCTTCATCACCCGAAGAGAATGATGATGCTCGGAAATCAGAATCGTTACTTTTGAAAGAACCTGATGATAGAAAATCACGGGTGTCAAAGAATGTATTCTCTTCATCATCCGTCTCTTCCTCTGCAGCATCAACTCTTTCATTATCATCATCAGATTCAGTGACACTTGCTTCCGAGAAAAGAAACAAATTAGAATTAAATTTCAGAGCATCCATAGAGAGAGGCAAGATGATAAATTTAAAAATACATAAAACCATTTCAAAGACGATTAACATCAGAAAATTAAAGAGCCACAATGATGAAAGAAGAAATTGAAAGGAAAAAATAAGCATTTACACATTTAGACTTCCACAAACAAACAACAGTTACAATGTAATGCACAAAAATAAAACAAAAGCTGACCTATAGTTACAAGTTGAATCAGAACACTACCACAATGCAGCAAAATCATTTGGTTCATAAGAACAGCATGAAAACCAGACCGAGACACTAGATGCTGTACGCTGCCAGCACAGCTTATGTAGTTCGGTTAAGGAGAACACAAATTATCCCAGATTCCAAGTAATAACAGCATGACCCTTCTGTCAGAGGCTGTGGTGTCTTACAGGTTACAATGTTTTACAAGTATTAGTTTATCGGTAAGACACATTATATAGAGTGGCATGTCGATAACCAGGCACCATACTGGTTTCCAGATATTCAGTACCAGGGGGATGATATTCTCATGACATCCATATCCATATCTCAGGTAATCCAGAAATGCTGAGCTCATTTGCAATGTAACAGAATATTATGCTGGACTATAACTGGACCTAAATACCAATCAAGCATCAGCATAATGGTATATAAATCATAGTGGCTTACAAAATCAGTTCTTGATGTTGTTATTTTTTTTATTGCAGAACTTACCACTAAACTTGTCTTGTAGCAAAGTGGAAGAAGAAGTGCTCTGGTTGTTCAACTGCCTTTGGCTCTCATCAACTACAGTATTCTCCAAGTCAACCTTTTCTGTCTGCATAATACAAAACAAAGCAGATACCGGGTTACACATGAAAATATTTAAGATTGAAACCTTGTAGCAGAAACTGATGTAGTATTCAGTCACAGACTCACTGAAATAAAACATACATTCAAAATGCAAATGCAATCAATAACTGGAAAAAAAATCATTAAAACTAGAACAATAAAATTTAATTGACTGATCATAATCTGATTCTTCAAATAAAAACAAACATTCATATTTCAAGTAATGGAACAAAATGCAAATGGGAATTAAAATATCGGAGAGGAGATATGCACCTCACAGATATTTACGTACTAAGCAAGGATCTTTATGGAAAAAATGGTAAAATATTAAAGAAAAGATAAGATGGTATAGCCCAATTCCATTAGGCAATCAATCCTTAGCCTCAGGTCTAACATCAAATCTGTAAGATGCATAAAATGTTAAAAATTCATCAAATCAAGCAGTTCACAAACTTTACTGTAGCATAAAAACCTCATGTGAGAGAAGATATGGGATGGATTTTATTTAATTTTTTGCTATAACTTGAGCAATCCTTTAAATGAAAAATCTCACCGATACAGGGGCCAACTTAGTATATTTTATAGGTCTAATTCTACATCGTCTCTCTTTCCTTAGTATATTTTTTTAGATCTAATTCTACATCAGCTCTCTTTCCTTACCCAAGGGGGTTGTAGCATCGAAGTCATTGAAGATCAAGAAAATATCTAAAAAAATACAAACAGTATGGCAGAATTCTAATGCAATAGAAAAGCCTTCTTAAAAAATGACAAGGTTAAGCATACTTGCAAAAAAACAAAACTTCCATTGCTGCAAATATATAATTTAGCAGAAAACCTGATTGAAATCCAAGTTTAAAACCTCAGAAACACTGGCAGGTTGCACAACCATCCTCCTGGAGTGAAAAATGAAAGAAATCCTTAAAAAATAAAACTTGTACTATAAATTTTGAAGTCAACAAGTTCCTCGCAGTCATTGTGGGTGAAGTTCGCTGGTGGGCTACAAGTTCCACCATGGGAGAACCAAGATTTGTTTGTTTGCAACACTCACCAGCTTCAATAGCATATGTTTTACTATTCCAAATTTGGAACACAGGGTAAGCAAGAAAATTGAGAGCTCATCGAGGGAGTGAACTTAAGGAGATGTTGTCAAAAGCAGAGTGATGGTGACAATAGTAATTTGCAGGAACCACTCCTGCAAACCTCACTACCGAACCCAAGGCTTCGATAATATTTTCCCAAAGAAAATGCTGTGATGAATGACGTGTATCTGTGCAGCACTACAAAACGCATCCTCCCCATGCACAAAGAAAGCATGGATGAAAAAACACTTCCCCAGCCTATATAGTACATATATGGTCGGAACTAAATAGATTGTCTTAGAAAACTCGACCTGTTAAGTGAGTTTGGCCATGTACCAAAGCACTTGATGACACACTCTCATAAACCAGTATTACATATTTGACTTCCACAACAACCATTATAAATGACACTATTAAAAACACAATCTTCACCGAGACAATCACCTGATTTGCAAATATCACTGTTTCTTTTACCATTTTAAATATTGTCAAAGCAACCAAATTGAAATAATTTCCAAGAAACTTCTGCTGCTAGACTGGATAGCTAATATACTAGTGAAATGTTTTTTACCGAGATTAAATACTTCTAGGTAGAAATATGATAATGGTATCTAATGCCCACATTGGCAAGGTACTTCATTGCACTTGCGAAAAGAGAGAAATTAACTATTATAAGTATAAAATATAAATTTTCTTGAAAAAACTATGAACGTCTATAAGAGCTTGCCATTATCAGAGAAATAAATTGGCTGTTTACAATAAAAAGGAGAACCTGAACTATAAAAGTCAGAATTGTGTAAGAAACCTCCTAGCATTCTCGTTTGAAATCCTAGTTTACTCTTCGTTCTTTTTTTTTCCAAAAGGAAAATAAAATATTGATCATTGCCTGAACAATACAGAACAATACACAAATGTTAAGACATGAACCCTCTCCAAATGAGCTTCTATACAAAAGAATCGACAAAGTACATCTCTACTTACCGACATAGATGCGAAAAACATCAAAAAACCACCCCACCTATAGATATCTAAAGAAATCAGATGGACTTTGCAAGACTCTGCATAGTAGAAGAAACTGTAGAAGCACAAGTAGAATTCCGAATTCCAGAGGCATTTTCTTTTGTTCTTTTCATAAAATGTACCTCTAACTGGCGAAGCGTGTCGATGAGAAGCAATTGCTTCTGCTTGAGCAGCACTATCTGGTTCTGCAGCGCTGCAAACTCAGTCCTCATGATCTGCTCACCATCCTGTATCACCTCCTCCCTGACTCCCTCCTCTTGAAGCCGCTGCCTCAGCTTCTCTGTTGAGACAGCCACATTGTCCAAAGGAGCCATTAGTTCACTGTTAGACATACGAGGGAACATTTCCTTCACAGCCTGCAATGCCTCCATCCATGTCAAGCGATCCTCACGTGTCTCTGCTCTCAAGTGCAGCCTCTTCGTGCCAGTAAATATTGAGAACCTCTTGTCATCTGATCTGCTCTCGCGGATTGAAGATACCTAAAAGCATCAATCTAGATTTAATGGGAGAAACCATAATAATAATAAACACAATCCCTATTCTGATAACTAAATAAAATTGATTTAGAGAGAATATAACTGAAAGTTGGGGGGGGAATCACAAGATTCCTCTTAATTTCCATCGAAAGTAAAATCCTCCATCAGAAGAAACAAAAGAAAACAATCGCAGTAAAAATAATTGACAATCCAAATCCAAGAGGCCATTGATAATTGAAAAACAGGAATTATCACATATTCACCTTGAGGTGAATTTCACCAACGGGCTCGCGCCTATTCTGCGAATTCCCATTCTTAGGCCTAGAAAGACGTCTCGTAGATTCTTCACCGATAACTTTGGATCCTTTCTCGGTCTCTTGATTAACCACAATCTTATCCGGTCCATGAATTTTATAATACGACAACACTCCATCTTGCAAAGCGAACCATCTCGGCCTCCAACCTTTCCCGTAATTCACCCACTTATATAAGATCCCCGATATCCCATTCCCTACTATATCACTTATCCTCACATCCCCCTGCACAAATGATTGCTCCCTCAGGTGACTCACCCTGTTACTTTTCTTACCATCTGTTCCGTTGCTGCTGCTGCAGTTGCTGGCGGTGCTGTGGTTGGGGTGGTGCTGATTTGAGAAATGATTAGTGTTGTTTTGGATTTGAATTTGCGGGTGAACGGTGGTTGATCCGGGATCGGATCTCGCGGTGACTGCCATGGATAGATTCGCCGGCGAGTGATCGGACACGGTGGAGATGCAGCAAAGTGGATGCATAAGGAAACTTCTCAACACAAATCACCAGGACACCCCGGCGGTTATTGGAGAAATGGTGACATGACAGCAGCGGCTGGTGGTGGAAGTGAGAAGTTTATTATTATTCATGACGGTTACAAGCGGAAAATTGTTAGGAAAACGGTTTCAGAGAATGTGAAAAAACAAAGAGTGCACGCTATCAATTTTGCATTCAACGACAACGATGATTATCGGCTAGGATTTGAATGAAAAGAGAATTATAAATGGGAGAAAATTATAGTGGTAGAGAAGAAGTGACCGCAGAGAAAAAGAATCCGACGAGACTTTTCTTTTAGATATTGGGAGTGGAAATTTATAGAAGCGACCAAAATCTGATATGTACAAAGACAGGGCAGTTTAAGGTATTGTTTGTTTTTTTGTTGGAATTGCACTTTTTTTTAAAACTTATTTTAATTATACTATATTGTGTTAAAAATAAAATAAATATATTATTTTATAAAAAATATATATATTCCAGAAAACAATTACAAACAAGCATTAATACAAAGCGGTTAGTTGGTGAGCTGTGACTCACTGTCTCTTCTTTTAGACGGGTTTTGTTTGTATGTGGTAAGATGCAGGGGGGAAAGTAGAGATCGCCGCCGGGTCGTACAGCCGGTGATGTGAAGGATTCTGGTATTGACACGTGGTGTAAATGCAATGTGTGAAACGTGTGGCGGGGGTGCTTGACGGGGAATCCAGCGATGGAGGAGAGTAGAACAACTGGCCCGTCTAGAAGAGGACCGGTTTCAGATGGGGGTGGAATCTTACTTGGAGAAGATAATATCTAAGCCGAAGATAGTTGCGCGTTGTTGCTTTTACTATTTGCAAAATTCACATTTTTCTGATAACTTTTGTTATTCGAAATTCTAGAGTAGTGTGAATGGCACTTGGAAAAGAGGTTTGGGTTCAGACTATGAGAAAATTGATTTGTTTGGCTGAATCGCCAAATTAATATATATTCAGTTGGTGCATTGTTTTTTGAATGGAAAAATAAACATTTTCTTTTTATTTTGGATTTGACAAAAGAAATATCATGTTCTCTGCCCTGGCTAAGAAAATCGAAAAGAGATGGGCCTGTCAAAAGACTCAGAACTAGCCTATAAAAGGTGTTTAAGGATATTTCCCTTCCCTTTTCTTATCTGTTTTATATACATCTTTAAGGAAAATTCATCTTTAGCCTATAATTGGTCTCGGGCTATACGACATGCTCGGCTTCTGCTTTGCGCTTCAAAACTAGCTCAAATGGAGGATATGAATACATTTTTTTAATATCAAAACACTCAAAATGCATTGGAAAAAAAAAAAACATATCTATATTGTTACTCATGTGCAGGGGTGTTCGAATCCATTTGTTTTAAATGATAAAATTAAGATTAAAAAACAATTGCTTCATTTTTCATAAACTCCAGTGTCCAGCTAATAACATAACTAAATCAGATTTCATCCATTCCTGTAATTTTTTGAAGTGTAATTGAGGTTGATTTTGAATATAAATTTTATTCAGAAATATATTAAAATAATATATTTTTTAAAATATATATATTTTTATATCAGCACGTGAAAATAATCTAAAAACACCAAAAAAACTAATTTAAAATGCAAAATAAAAAAATATTTTTAAAACACAGTAAAAAACAGGATCTAAGACTGTTGACATCACAACATCCTTTTAGTTTTAATGAATATCAACAGTGAATAACAGTATTATCCTGATATTTAATGGACTGCCATTTTTACTTGAATTTGTTACCATTGAAACACAATTATCTCTTAATTTTTCTCTGCCAGAATGTGAGAGTATTCTACCTTATAAATAAGTGTTTTTTTATTTAGAAAAATGTTAAAATAATATGTTTTTTTTTTAAATATTTATAATATGAGCATATCATAACTATATTAAAATACTAAAGATAATTAATTATAAATAAAATATACAAATTTTAATGTTATTCAAAAATATTTTTGAATTAAACTCCCAAACACTCCTTTTTCAAAAGGTTTCATTGTAAAATATAGTAGCATTGCATGGTCTGCAGATACGGTGTGCCCACGATATGATCCCTGTACTCGTTCTATTGACTTATAAGGTACAGAACAGCTGCAGATTGTCAATGCTTGTGGCAATATATAAATAATAATATAGCAGCAAAAGCATATTTGGACGCCATTATGGCTGTACCTTGTATTTTTCTCTTTTTAAAAAAAAATAGATTAATTAATCACAGTGTCGTGTCTGCCTGTCAGCTACAGCCATAAAGGAAATCTTCACAGCAAGTTTTCCATTCAAAAAAATACACTTTACATGTTTGAACTCTTTTTTCCGTTCTCAGCTGGCAGCTAGACCACGCCGATCACACTTGGCTCCGGTTATTTATAATTAACTGGTTCAGATTTGATAATTTTTTTCATTCTTTTTACCAAATTGCCATTTTGTATACAGCAATTACCTAGCAAGAACTTGCACCGTCATGGAAAACAAGCCTTCTACTTTATACCATATTTTAATTAAAAAATTTAATTATCATGCTAGTAAATCAATTTATAAACTCAAAACATCTCTAGATCATTTTAAAAGTACAAAACCAGAGCATGGAAAAATCATCTTTCAATCCATCTATGTTTTTAAAAAAATATTATTTAAATCAATTTTTAAATATAATTTTTGTTAAAAAATAATTATCATCGTGATAACAAAAGGTTGTTAAAATAATATTTTTTTTTAAATAAAACACATTTTTAAAAAATAACCATCAATATATATATATATAAACATCCATTATATATTTTATATCATTGCTTTAGATTGGCAACGGATATAATAATAATCCAACATCACCGGTGAAATTTAAATATTTAATTCTAAATAGCGCAAGCAAGGCGCGTGCTATGTGCTGGTCAAGAGACTAATCTAAAGTTAATTTCGAGAGAGAAATGGCATTTTCAAGATAGTCATGGATGTTTTGTCAGGTATCTTGACTTGCTGGATGCATGCACCATGCCGATACGTTACTGCACATGTATTTTCAAACATTTAATGTATCAAAATTAAAGATTTATTATTGACAAGAATGAACCCTTAACCACCCAGTCTTATGCATCGAGGATAGTTTCTAATCATATGCATGTCTCGAGATTTATAACCGAATCAATATGTTTTTTTTCACTTTTAATGAGAAAAATTCATTACAATTAACTGTTTAGTGGTGTGGGTTAAGCTATTTTTCAAAGTGTTTTTCGTTTAAAAAAACATTAAAATAATATTTTTGACACAACATATTAAAATGATCTAAAAATATATAAAAATAACATTAACATATTAATTTTTTTATATTTTTAAAAAACAATGTTAAACTCATTGGAAAACAGAGAACACGGGGAATATATATATATTTTTTTTTAGAAAAATCAATCAGATTACTGCCTTGATAGTCTCTCAATATCCTTTTCTTTACTCGGCTCGGAATAACATGATAAAAAAAACCCGACAGGAGATCGATCCTGCACTCGAAGGCAGCATCTATGTTCCCGGATCAAGGTTTCATGTCTTCAATTAATTATCTGTCGATACCTATCTTTGTAATGAAGATTACTCCTCTAACTATCGTAGTTTAATAAGAGTTATAAGAAATGTTTAACATTTTAAAACAAAATTGTTCCTAGGAAAAACAAAACGATCTCTATTTCTTACGACAAAAAAATCCTCCACTGTATTTTGGTCGGCTGATGGAGAAAAAAAAAGTGTTACAATCGATATCGATACCTAAAAAACTCTGGTCCCTTGTGAGGTTAACAAATACTATATTTATTGGGTTATCAATTAAACGTAGGAGTTATTTGATGGTTTTAATAAAAAAAAATTAAATGAGTTTATGTGGTAATTAAATTCTTTTCTTACTTGAAATAGATTTCATCAGAAAAATAGAAAACGGAGGCTAGTTAGCAGCTTCAAAACACTTGACAAGGGACCAAAAGTACAATCGTTAGCCAAAATGTTTGATTAACTGAATACGTTCCTGTCAAAAACTTCATATATTTTTTTCCTCAGTAGTTCTTGCCTTGCATTTGCATGAACAGGCATTTGATGCGCGACCATCCTGTGCCCACTCTTGGAGGGGGTGGGGACTGCTCTGGCATTTGAGGTGAACATGCAAGCCATGCACTCCGATTGATTTGGATAAAATTCGGGCATTTGAAACTTCTGTTTATCCATTTATAGAATTAAATAAATAAATTGAGGGCGACAATTTAGCTAGATTGAAATTTATAGTAAAAAACGTAATTGAGTTTCTTATTATTAATAAGTATAAGAACTCTGTTAAAAAAATCTAAAATGAGTTACTCTTACTCGTTGACTTGAGAAGAAATTTTTTATTTATTAAAAAACTAGATTGCCCTCACCCCAATTAATAATAACAAAAAAAAAACGTGATGAAAAGACAAAAAAATCCCTGGCAGCAAATTTATTATTTATTATTTTGAAGGGTAATTTAGTTTTTAATTGTTTTGAAAAGAATGAAAAGACCATGAAGCCCTTATACATAAGTTTTTTAATATATATTTTAAGGCTAAATTAATAATTTTATGATACAATGAAAATGCAAATAGATCAATTCACTCCAATTCAATTTAGTAATACCAATTAAACTACATAAAAAAACTATTTTACCCTCCAATTCGTATTTTTCTAGCTTGCACTACGGAGGAAAAAGAGTCATTACACTCTGCCAAATCATATTGCATGGAGTTTTACTCAACGTCAGTTTATATGGAAACATAATTTCTTTAAAAAGTTTAACAGGTTAGGTAAATAGGAAAAAGGTGCCTTGCAGCTGCTGTGGTGGCTTTCTCTCATCGTCCTATCTGAAAAACCGTCCCTGTGACTCCAAGAGAAACTGCACACGCGTACGTGCTGTCGAGTGTCGTCACACGTGAGAGAGAGTACTGGTGTGCATTCTATCACAAACTGCCAACTTACCGATGCAGATCATTCACCGTTCACTTTCAGCCTACCTGGGCAGGCTTTCTGCAGGGAAGAGGAAACTCTGATGATCATCACACCTGGGTCTTTGTAGGCCCGCTCGTGGATTCTTGAATGGACATGCAAGAAGTAATTATTTTTGGAATCGAGTTACCACATGTCTTTGCATCAAATGTGGCTTCCTGGGGTTGCTAAATCAGGGATTTTTTATTTTGAAAAAATATTTTTATTTTAAATTATATTTTCTTAATATTTTTAGATTATTTTCATGTACTAATATCACAAATATTTTAAAAAAATAAAAAAAAATATTATTTTAATATAATTTTAAAAATAAATATTTTAAAAAATAATCTCAATCACCACCCATCGCTGAATCATTGCATTTGAAAATAATGGAAAAACAATTTATATATATATAACCTCTGCGTGTTTGATAGTTATCCTCTACAGGTGAGAGGAGGTAAATAGTTTGTTTGACTTCCTATTTTTTTAACTTTATTTTTAAAATTAACCTTAAATATTTTAAATTTAACTAACCTCGAAAACTTTGGTTCTGTAAATAGCAATTAACTAGTATTTAATTGTGTTGTTGATAATTTTAACTGTTTTAAAGTTAAATCGCCTCGATTTTTTTTTTTTGAGCATATCAACTCTCAGTTTGTATAGATACATATTTAATTATTTAGGAGCTCTTTCTGCTTAAAAAACAACATGATATTTTGATCATTGATTTTTTTACTTATGATGACCGCGTGTTGAGAAACTCATTTCTTGAACAATCCATATAGTTTGTAGGAAATTAATTCGAGTAATGTCCTGGATAATTAATTTAATTTAAAAAACACATCAATAAATCATTAAATAGTTTAAGTTATTTTGCTAGCACAATAATTCATTACTGAATATTTTGATGTTTTCAATCTCGCATCACAACAAACATGTCAAACAAAACATATATATAGTAACCATTTACTAGATGCCTGCCCCGGTGATAAGAGTTTGGGATTAAAGAGTTTGTTCCTCTTGTAGTCTCATGTTCAAATGATTGCTAATATGATGACCACTAGAAACTTACATGATCATTTACTCAAGGATCCGTGAAATTAGTCAAGGTACACACAAGCTAACCTGGACAATCACGTTAATAATAATAAAAAAAAACACATACATACAGTACTTTGCTTCTTGTTAACTCATCAATTTATATCTTTTGAATTAATTTTTAATCATCTAAACACAAAAATTTGAATTATATAATAAAATAAAATTTGAAAAACATTTTCATATAATTCTTTAATAAAAACTAATTAACCCATTGGTTTGGTTATAAAATTGGATTTTTTATTGTTTTAAAATAATAGAATACTTCATCGCGGACAATAAATGATAAATTGAAGATAAAATTTAGTCCAAAGTGCCTTGTGATAATTAAATGTTTTTTTTTAATAAAAGAATTGTACATGCAAACTTTTTTAAAATATTTTTGCACATAATTTTTTTTCAAAGTTTAAATTGAAAAAGCTCATACATAAATAAAGATGTGTTTGCAAAAACAAAAACATAGTTCTCATGCAATTTCAACCTAAAACACCTTGTCTTTATAACGCCCATAAATCATTTCATCAACTGTAAAAACCCAAAATATGTTTCAAAAATATAAAATTAATCCGGTTTAGTTTTGAGTTATCGGCTCAAATCAAGTTTTTTATGCGGTATTGAAATTCTAAACAGCCACCATAGAGTCCTTATCATTTGATAGAAACCATGAACATTAGAAAAACTTATTTTATTGGTTGAAAACAAAGTGAACAATAATTTTCTTTGTCATCGTTGAAATCTAGCAATCTTTTTCTCCTATCCCACTAACCATAGGCTAAAAAAATAACACAAATAAACTTATATACAAAAAATAATTATTTGTATTTAAATTCAAAGGGACCGGAATTGTATAAATGGTGTTATTTTTAAAAATCAAGGATGATCTAAATGCATCTTACATGTAATCTCTTGCATGTAATCACCGTTGAAGTTTTTTTTATCTCAACTCGTATTTTTTTTATTTTTATCATTAATTAAGAATTAAAACGCAATTAGCCTTCTATTATAATTAAATCACATAAAATAAGACTTTAAATACAAAATAAATTATTAAAAAATACACATTGCATTTATAGTGTTTTATACGTGTATAAACAGTGTAAACTACACAGTAAATATCCACCCGCTTTAGATTTTAAATCTAATCTAATATAATATAATGATTGCTAATCCTTTCCTGTGCTGGATTAGAAGGCACACGTGAAAGGCAATAGTGCCGCATAAAGCAGACCAAAAACAGGGATTTGGCTATCGCGGTGGTCAAAGCATATGATCTATCTGCTGGCAATGATAAGTGATAACATCGAAATTCACTAGAACAACGACTAAAAGTAAAAAAGAGCAAAAGTGAAAGTGCACAACGGGACAACGCACAGACTCTTCACCTGCAACTTACTGCAGTGGTCAATGCACTGATAGTTCGACAGTATAATCTTATATATATTGTTTTTTAAAATATTTTTATTTTAAAATATATTAAAATAATAATTTTTATTTAATTTTTAAAAATTATTTTTGATATCCGCATGAAACTGATTTAAAAACATCAAAATAATTTAATTTAAAATAAAAAATTTCAATATTTTTTTAAAATACAATTAGAAACCTCCAATAAATCCACGCCGGCCTGTCCCGGGGAATATTGGTACTGTACTCGTAATACGAGGACGCATAAGGCGTCCGAATAAGCAATGTCGTGACCTGTCAGTGCCAATCAAATTCCTCTGCATGTAATTCTCAATTAAAATCCAGAAACGGAGAAACCCGAACCTGCTCGTTCGATAGAAAAGTGAGCTTCGTTTTTTTATATATATATAAACACATCTCCCCAGATCAATGCTTGAAATTACCGCAGAAGAGAGGTGACAGATGGCATAAGAATACAAGGGGGGAGGCAATAGACACCGCCCAATCCAAGAGCAGAAAGATAACCCGAGCTTGAATAGAATTGTAGACGACATGGACGGACCCATCCACTCTGGATTGGAGTAGCTGGTGCCAACTTTTTTGACCCAGCTTCGCCAAGAGGCCAATTATTCACTACCAGAATCAAATCGAATAAATCTTTGAATGCGGGCAAGCACTCATAACCATTACGATACGGAGAGAGAGAGAGGGAGGTGATCATTATTTTCTCCGTAAAATCGTTGTCAATCTCTAAAGTAAAGGGATAATAATAATAATAATTGGGTCGTGCATATTTTTATCCGGGAGAGAAAAAAAATGGAGGATTTCACCTCGATAAAGTGAATACCGTTGGGGGAGCTACAAAATCGCCCGCCGTCTACCATATCTATTTTCACCCATGTCAACATCACTTGTCAATACATCGTGTCCTGCCACTTGATGATATATTTACTTCATATCTTCCAATCAGTTTATGTATTATTTAGAATTAAATTTATTTTAAACTACATTTCCTGAGTTAGTCTACTGTAAAATCAAATAAAGAAACCAGCCCTTGTAGCCAGCCAATATACCGTCGAAGTTAAATTCAAGTCTCGATGCTGGGTCGTTCGAAAAAAGAAAAAAGAAAAAACTCATGCTACGATGGTTTTAGCGACTGTTTAAGAGTGTGATTGCAGTTATTTTTTAAAATATTTATCGTTCAAAAATATATTAAAATTATATTTTTTTTATTTTTTAAAAATTATTTTGACATTAAAATGATGTGAAAACATTATCATATTAAAATAATTTAAAAACACCAATGGTTAGATGCAAATTGTAATTGCACAGGGAGGGTCAGTAGCATTACACGATGGCATAGAATAAAGCCACTAAAAATCAAGACACTGTTGTTTTGAAACTCTACCAGTAAATGAGAAAGGAATTCGAGCAATTTCTCTTCCACTCCATCTCTCCGCAAAAAGCAAATTCCATATTCCCTGTATGAACCTCATTTTATTTGATTCTCTCTCGCTCGCTCGCTCACCTTGGTCCACCATGTGTGATCATGGTTTCACATTCTGTGATTGACTGATCCTACCGCCCCAAGGAGGTCTGGAAGCATATAATCAAGAACTTAATTACCTCTTTCTCCATCTCTATTCGTGTCCCTTTCTCGTTCAAGACCTTTTATCATGAGAGAATGTGAAACCTGGACACTGGAATACGGGAATCAGCATACTGGTTACCGGTTCTGAGCCGTTAAAATTTGAAAATGATCGGCGAGTCTTTTTGTAGGAGTTAGTTAAAAACCGGCCTCCTCGAGTTAGCCGGAACTTCAGACCTAATTCTTCCCAGGAACGCCTCACGGACCGGAGAGGGGGGTAAACACAGTTGTTTTACTTAACTTCAAACGATGTTCAAAACTGTTGAAGATTTCATTTTGTTGTTGTTGTCGTCGTCGTCCTACACAGAGCATCACGTTGGTCATTAATCTCGGCAGGGCTACTGGCTCGACAAAAAAATGTTTGATTTGCCATGCTACTCTAAAATCTGGCTGTCATCAAGTTTCTTTTAAAATTAAGGTATTTGTTTTTCAATTCATGATGATCTCTAAATATCTATATAATCATTAAATTTAAAATCCGTAAAAATAGGCGAAAACAGATCCAGATCTCTAGGTAATAAAACAAAAATAGCACCGATAAAATTAAAAAAAGGGAACGAGTATAAAATGCAGTTACAGCCTCAGGGATGGTGAGTGTTACTTATCCATTCTGCACTTGAAGGCATCATTGCTTTTGACATTTCGTGTTTGTTTGGTCTTTCACGCCAAATCCGACAACAAAGCCATGTGCCTGCTAAAAAATAACCAAGTCAGAAAATGCACGAGGAAATTGGTGGTGACGTGGTAATTTTCTTGCTTGTTGAGCCAATTTGGAAAAAGGAAAGAAAAGGCTGGCTGAAGTAGCAGTACTCCACCACGCCTGTAACATCCATGCCAGTTCATTCTTTTGTCCAAGTTGAACCAAAAAAAAAAAACAATCAACTTTCATCGAGAGTCGAATTTTATCCCTACTTGTGGTCAAATGTAAAAAGCCACCCTTTCATTTCAGTAATCCTCTTACAAGCTGCTACCCGATTGGTCATTTTCAGAAGAAAGGAAAGGCAAGCTCGCCAATTGGGACACAACATTTGTAAAAAAGACATTTTGTTTTTTTTTTTCTAATCACGACCAGAATTTTGCTACTTAATCGTATCACAAATATTTATATGTAATTCCTCATTGTCTTTATTGCAGATGATTTCTATTCTATCAATCATTTCATCATCAATAGTATGTTTATCAATAAATTTATAAATAGAAAAAGTATTTCAAAAACAAAAAAAAAAATACTAGCATCATATCATTGTATGGTATATCATCGACATAAAAGATTATTTTTAATTTTATGTATGATTTAAAATTCTTATTACTAGTAGAATTAACATATTGGTGATGTGTATATTGTGAGTGACAATTCTTGTATTTTGTTCTCAAGCTCTTTGAATTTTTTTGAAGGACTTGGTCCATCAATAAATTTGTTTTTAATTGTCAATGATAGTCCTGTAATTTTTTCATGCTATCTGGAACTTTTCGAAAAAAAAAAATATTTCATCAGTCATTCTTTATGTGATTTAGATTTTATTGATAATTCTGACAATATTAGTTTTCATATTTGTTTTAAGAAAATAAACAAAATAGGAAAAAAAACTAAAATAAAAGAAAACCAAATATTTATTTCTAAGTTGAAAAATATCAATTTGAAATACAATTTTTGTGAAGTACAAAAGCTGAAAGAGAAAGAGGAGGGGAAGAAGATGAATGATCTTTGCCTATTAACTAGGGTATTAGTCCTGTTAACTAGGGTAACTAATTCTAACTGAGTACTAGCTTTATTATCAAGTAACTAGTTCTAGGTAACCACAATCATTTCTTAAAAAAAAATCTTATTCTCATCAATATAAAATTTAACATCAATGACTACAACTTTCTTAGAAGGAATGTTTTCCATATTCCTTCATCCTTTGGTTCTAATTCTAGCTGAAAATTAAATGATAAAATTGAAAATTTTCATTTTTTACATTTTGTAAACAATCAAGTATTTTTATATATTTCTTCATCGTTCTTGGCAGTCAAAATCATTAAATACATCATTACATATAAATTATATAATAATCAACTCTTCACATCCATCCTCATAATTAGATGACTGAATTTAAAGATAAGAAAATAACTTCTTCAGTTCCTTCACACTTTTAATTCATTTTATCGTAACTTAATTCAAACAAGAATTTAACAAAACTAGTATGTTCATAAAACTCATTTGGGTGAATCCTCACGTCCAAAAAAGATGACATTTTTTATGAACTCTCTCACTCTCGAATCTTCTTATACACGACACATCATCATCATAGTATATTCCAAACAATAGTTTCACCAAACAATTTCATTTTCATTTTTTCTCTTCTTAGTTGAAAAAACTTCATATTTTAAAGAGAATAACAAGGTTTTCACCTTAGAAAATGATGGTAAAATGAGTTTTATTTTTTAATTCACAATGTAGGTTCTTGCCAACCAATCAAAATACAAAAATAATATTCTTTATAGATAGAGTTGAAAAAATTAATTCATGATGATGGGAACTTGATTTGTAACAAAATATAAGGGTGTTTTGTGCTATTTTTTGCAGAATAAAGAAGAAGAAGAAGAAATGAGGGAGGGGAGAGAGATATTTTCTTGATAATTTTATCTGTAACAATTTCCCACTATTTTTTTCATTCCTTCATTCCCAACTATTAACTTTTTCAATATTCACCAATAAAAAATTTGTCAGTATATATTGAGAAAAATAGCGAGGAACTATAGTGTATATAAATGTCACTGTAATATACTGATAGTTTTTTTTTACCAGTATTTATGTTTATATTTGATCATTTTCTGGTAATGAATCATGATTTACTTCTCCACCAGTAAACAAGGGATTGAGAATCACAAAATATTCTTATACCTCCACTCCACTGCAAGCAACAACCAACATACTACACTTGAAGGTTTTGGCCTGGCAGGGGAAAGGATTTATTCCCTTCCCCTGTGCCCGGGTTTGAGCCTCTATTATCCCCATGGTACCTTATTATTGGACTCGCAGGGTGTTTAGTGGGTTCGGAGATTAGTTGTTGTACACTCAAACTAACCCGGATATCCTGGTTATAAAAAAACAACAACAAAACAAAACAACCAGCATACATAAACACAGCATCCGCACCAAATTTTAAGCAACAACGAGTGGGTTACCCTAACGCGACTATCTACAAACATCTCATGCAAGACATGCCAAAGATGGATAAAAACTGGAACTTGACGAGCATTTGATATAAGAGGGGGACCTTAAAACTTGGGAACGGAACCTATAAACTTTTATTGACGACAAGGAAATAGAACAAATGAACTTTATCTTACTTGCTCCTTTGCAGCCTTTTGAAGAAGACTAAACCCCAATCAAATTCCATATTGATCTATAATAATGAAGACAGTGTCAGCCACATGGACCCCAATAATATCTATCAAGTGAGAACATTTTGTTTTATGCAGAAGCTAGTGTTTAAGGTGGAGGGTCCTTTTCTTTCCCTCCCAAAATAAAATGCAGAGAGAGAAAAAGGAGGAGAGAGAGACAGATTCCCCTCAATCATAGGGCGTACCAGTGTCTGAGGTTTACACTGCACACCAGTCAAGGTATCTCCAGTGATGAGTGGTCATCGGCCTGGAAGAAAAATCTTTGCCCTGCATGTTTTCAACAAATCAAGAGTGATGAATAAAGGAGAAAAACAATGACAGCCATATTAGTTTGACACCTGGCTGATAACGGGTCGAAGGATCCAGCTAACAAAACTAAAGCAAACACATCAGTCAACATGGCCTTTTGAACAGCGAATATAATCAAAGAACCACAAGCCCATATCAATTATGGAGTTTTTCTTTGGTGTCGTTCCACAGCTGGCACAAAAGTAACTAAATTTCTAGCAAATGATTGATTATTACTAAAGATCTTGACCTGCTCTCCGCTATGTAATAAACTCAAAAAAAGTATGTGATCTTGGTTTGCAAATGCACAAAATGTTATACAATGCTCGTAATTTAGATAACCTGACCTTATATATATTGGGTGAAGGAATCTGACCTAATTCATAATGCAGGGACAAAAAAAGAAATACAGAAAGACCTGTGTAAGTTTTTCCAATATCTCATTTAAACAAAAGCAGCTTGAAGATAAATTTGGGCAGACCGATTTAATTAAACGAAAATAAGAAATACAGTTCATAAAACATCTTCAGTTGCGCAGCTGTTCCAACATGGCTTTTGTCTCCAGTGGAAGGTGCTGGGAATCTTCTTTATTCAAGTTTTCTTCTAACTAGTCCTTTGAAGAAGTCAAAACTGTAGCCAATAAGAACAAAAAATTGTGATTACTTGTCTTAGGGAGGGTAATGAGGAAAGTTCTCTGCATGTAACTAATCATCTGAATGTAAAACTATATAATTGATACTAATTTCAGCATATTTCAGTGGAAAGCAAGGAAGATAACAGCAGAAAGGATCACTTAGAAGCACATGGGTTTTTAACTGTTTTTTTAAATTCAAAAACACAGAAAGTTGTAAACGGCCCATTAAAATACAAACCAGGCCCAGGACTCCGGTTGAGAAAAGTTACATAATGGTCACTATGCAAGTGGGTCCATGTAATCCTGGTAAAAGAAAGTATGAGAAAATAGGATAGATCAATACATCCTTTCCTCGTACAGCTATCTAAAGACATGGTAAAAGTTGTTTTGATATGCTAATGACTGGAAAGTAATGACAAAGCTAACGATGAGGCTGCAGCCACAAACGTTTCGTAATCTTACTGGAGGAGAAATCAGGGTACAAATATTCACACATGCACAAATATCCATTTATCTCTCTCTCTTTTTGCCATACGAACTTGAATGAAAGAAACATAAGCTTATTGAGAAATTAAACTTAATAGCCTTAACTAGAGCGCAAACTTAGAGAAATGGAACCAGGATATCTAAAATTTAGGGCTTTTTTTTTTTTTTTTTTTTGGGGGGGGGGGGGGCGGGGGGGGGGGGCTCGTCCTTTTAAAAAAGGAATCCACGAAAGCAATCTTCATAAGCACTATGTTTGCTTATCATATTGTCTCTAGGAATTTTATACAGCACCTAGGTCAAATGTAGAAAACTTCAAAGCAAAGCAGGACTTATGCACTATGATTTTGTTGAATAAGTACTACTCTTGCACAACCCAGCAACTGACAAACTCACAAATTCTCTTCAAATTGAACGTGAAGCAAGTGTAGATTATCCTAAACAACAATATATATCTGGAAATGTAACACCAATCTACCTATTGCCATCAGGATGAAGTTCACACATATGATTGTCTTCACTGATAGCTAGCAAATAACCTGAGGATGTCAAACCCTGCAAATAAAAGAATCAGCTAAATACTTAAAGAACTCATTATCTTAGGCTTTAGCACAAGGAACATGACACTTCCACTTATTTAGCACCATTGCGAAATGCAATGGCATCTTATTCTGCAGAATATCAAGGATTCTCGTATCAAGGGGTTTAAGTAACTAAAATTTTCCAAACCTCATCAATGAAACCGAAATTACAAAATCAAGAATGGATCTTCAGTTTGTAATGTGTAGCAGAATAAAACTGCACCTCAGATCTCCACAGGAGAAAAGAGTGAATTCAAATCACATGGTAGCATGCTATCTAGGAGCCATATCATTGGTCATACCTGAATGGTGACCACGCTCTCCACTACTTGGTTCTCATTCTTCTCCTGGATCATAACTCTCTGCCCACTGCATGAACATCTCAAAACAAAATCATAACTATACATGCAAAAGATGACACATGTATTGCAGATTATGATAATTGAATTCAAGAGTTCAGTACAGGATAAAGACCATAACTATGGTTCCAAGATAACACAGGTAGCCTCTGAAATTCCAATTATAGAAGCATAAGAAGAGGAAGAAAAATTGCAAATTAGTGAAAGGTGTTCCCGGAAAACAAATCGCTGAAACATGCTTGTCTGAACAATTTAAACACATCAGATCAGCTGTCTTGTAGAACAAAAAGTTGAGCAAATACCCAGCTTAATATGAGGATTTTTTAAAGCAAAGCAAATAGAAATCTGGTGACGTGTAAAAAGTAAAAACCGAAAGAAAAAGGAATTGGGAATCAACACAGTTAGAATATTGAGTAGGGGATGAGAAAAAAGTTGACAGAAAAGATTTGTGGAAATTATCCAGTTACACTTGTAAGGTCAACACATCCAAAGGCCATTGATAATGTGAGCAGCTGAAAGAGGGACATTACTGAGAAGATAACATATGATCCATTGGTTTGAACAACACATCATCTAGCTGAAGAGAAGTGTGTAAGACCATATTCTTTTTCCATATGAAAAGCAGAATTATTATTTTCTCCTTTTCATTTCAGTCAAATTGATTTTAGGTTTGCCAAGCACCATTCTCAGTTGCAAGGAATTCATGAAAAAGTAATCTAAAATTACAACGGGCCTCAATACATTTCATGGCTACAGAAATAACATGAGATGATGGCCCTCTTTTGCTATGTATCTTGAAGATTATCTGCTTCAAAACTTGTATGAACATTAAATTTCAGAGGAAGTGATGAAATGAGAAGCCGATAAAACATCTTTGATTTGAACAAACATCAAACTTAACCAATTATAAACATTTCTAGTGCGCACTCCCAGAAAAAGAAATCATTAACATAACAAAGAGGGAATCATGTTAAACACTAGAGAGTAATCAAAAAGTACATCTCACCTGTGTAGCCAAGTTTTATAGTAAAGCTCCTCAAGAGTTTGAAATCCTGGATAACATGCCAAAAGAATAAGAAAGAAAGAATGGACGTGGCATTGTTGTTGTTGTTGTTATCATGTATAATTTGGCTAGAGAAATGAAAAAAGTTACCAGAAACAAATTGCTATTTCTCAAGAATTTTCTGATGCAGCTATGAAATGAGAGAAGGAAACAACTTCAACACATTTAGTAACTTGTAACAAGTCATTGGAATTTATATTTTTGAGAACTAACCGAACAAAAAAACTTAACCTTAGAGTGTATCTAGCCCTCCATATATGATTAACCAGGGAAAAACAAGTAGAGTCTGGTGTTCCAAAAAAATCCATCAAATCTTCACCCTTCATGTTAATAAACCATATAAATTCATTCCATTATCCTACCATTCTAAAATCCCTTACGAGCTCATTCAAGCAGAGCTACAGGAAGTAGTTGGTTAAGAATTAGTATGCGCATTCCGTGACTAGTTGAAAAGTATCAAATCAGCACCCTCAAATCTATCTTAGAGAACTAGATAAGAATAGCTCATTGCTATGCTTTCTGATTTCTGAATAAAGTCAATTCCAGCTGGTGCTCTTTACCAGGCTAGGAAACAGCAAACAAATACCTGGTAGAAATTTGAAGCAAACCCCTAAATCCCACAATATGTAAGTACTACAATAATACAAGTAGCAAAAACCAAGTACATTTCGCAAGCATCCAAGGGGAAGAATGAAAAAAATAACCATAGAGCTAAAATCTAAAACTAATCCACAAATGTGATGGGAGGAGGGGATGAAGCCATGAAGCTATAAATAAAACTCAAGACCAATCACTTGAGCAGTTCTATCTCCTCAAAAGTTTGACTAACAGATACTTAAATTTCCAGGCTAGCTTCTTTTTATTTTCATCCTATATCCAATAATCCTTAAAATTAAGTTACCGAGGAGTTATTTCTCTTCTTTTTTTATGATGTTAAGCGGCGAGCATACCTTCAAGAAACAATTGAAAAATATATGCCTTTTAACCTAGCAGGGTTTCTAAGGAAATATGGGCCCTTATCATATGAATTTATCTGGAAATAAACTCAGCTAATTTCTACAATAAAATGATGGTTTCAACTTTCGACATAATAAAACCAAAGAAGGTTGGCATGTCTGGATGACATTTCTATAGAATGATTGATAAAAGAGATGACATGTTTGATGATTGATATGACTTTTCAAAATGTATTGGCTCACCTCCATTTATGAAAAGATCATAAAAAATTTCAAATTTATTCAGAAAGGCTGCAACAATATCTTCTCTTCTTAATGCGCATGCAGCAGCAGACAATTCTCTTAAGACTGCGTTCAAGCATGTTGTCGGTTTCTCATTATCGACATTCAAGCCTATACCTGCAAGATTGTGATGCTATATTATTTGTACCATACACGTCAACTTATAACCAACCTTCTGTATAATTTGGAGAGTAGAGAACAAGTGATAAAGAATAACAAAGTGGCCAGTTAGCAATGTGGAAGTATGATCATCAGAAAACAATTGCAGATCACAGAAAAAGAAACATATTTACCAATACTGACATTGAACTTCTTTGATTTATATGTTGAAGTGGAGAGAATGCCTCCAACTTTAAGACCATTTAAATAAAGATCATTTGGCCATTTGATTCTAACATCAATAAGCGGTAAGCCCTGAAATAAATCATTTACTCCCAAATGAGTGAATCAAACCTCAAACTCACATCCTGGCTGACTGAAAAATTACAATAAAACAACCATGCATAGCATTATCAAACTCTATCAGGTGAAAACTCTTTAAAGACTTGTGTTTTTCACACACCAACGTAATGAGTTACTGGTACTTCGTTCTCTAAGATTACATACTATGAATGCAACTTGACTAATTCTTAAGTCATTATGTTCTCTTGTTAAGCAAACACCACTAAGTAAGCGATAAATCGATATCAATAAGAAAGAAAAAAGGTTATAACTAGTTAATGAATGGAAACATGCTCCATTTAAGAAGTGAAAAAGACCAACATTTTTGTCACAAACATCCTTTATTGCCTCTGTAACAGCAAGAGACACTACATATTGCAACAAAGGCACAACTCGTCCATCCTCCATTTGAGCGGTAAAAGAAAACATCAGGCAACCTGTTGGAGATTCCCACACATTCTTTGATCGACCTGCACAATCAAACATACAAAGTTATAACTAGTGATTGTTGGAAATCCGAAATCTCAGCACGAAATTTACATCACAAACCTCGCCCTTTATATTGAACATCAGCGACGCAAACAGTACCAATTGGAAGCTCGCCAAAATTACTGTCAAAGGGGGGGGGGGGGGGGGGGGGGGGGGGGGATGGATTTATTATACACACGAAAAAAATCGGAAGATTGAAATCGGAGATTCTTACTTGGAAACAACATCATGAGTTGAAGGCAATATCGGCGACCAGATGAGTAATCTCCCGAATTGATTAGTTGAAAGAGAATTCATAAACCGTTCAATACAGAAAGACTCTTCGTTTTGCTGCTGCTGCTTATCAATAATCTCAGAGTGCAAGAGAGTAGAGACTTGCACATTATCAGGCAGTTTAAGAGAGTTATTATTCATTAATGATTTAGCAATTTCATTATCTGCAGATGATTTTCCGCATAATACCAGCTTGCAAGGCGTGCTACTGCTGCTATCCATTGCTGAACCAAAACAGCAGCAGCAGCAGAAACAAATCAAAATTTAAAAACGTTTCCAGTTGTCAAGAAACGTTAAGGCATCTGACACGTACCTGCAGCGGCTGCAACTGATCGAGATAATGTGAATGAGTTTGTCTGGCTTGTAGTAGCAATCGAGTTATGTAGAGAGCGGAGCGAGAGAGAAGTCTGTGGGGAGAGAAAACGCAGGTGAGGAGGCGTGAATAATGGCATGAGCTAGATTCCGCTCTCTTGTTCCAATTCAAGCCGTGGAAAACCTCTTTCTCTGTTGAGTTCAAGGTCTAGTTTGCGGAGAACACAACACGTGTTATAGGCACAGCACGTGCTTATAGTTTGTTGTCACTGACTTTTTGGAGCCGTTGGATTATAAAAGTGACACGTCATCGCAGAGGAACGGCGGAGAGGTATTTAAAATTGTACTCTTCTAATTATTCTTTTTTCTTTTAAAAAAAATGGAAAAATTGAGGAGTGAATAATTGTGCTCGTGGATGATCACAAATTCTTGAATATATTTTTTCGATCTTTTTTAAGTTCATTTTTTTTTCATCTCTTGTGTCCTTAATTAGACATGTCTTCTTTCTTTCTTTTTTTCCGCTTTTTTTTTTTAAATAAAAAAAATACTTCACAGCCACAATACCCTCATGCACTCTTCTTTCAATCCCTCCTCGCGAATATGAGAATAAGAGTTACAAGTTTAAATCGAGTTAACTATATTAAAAAAAAAAAAACAATAGAAATAATAGATTGAATCACTTGATAATTCAGTCTTTAAATCCGATTAGATTAAAACTTTAAAGGTTTATTTTTTTTATTTTTAAAGAAATAATTAATTGAATTGAATTAATAATTTAAGGACACTTACCTTTTTGAATCAATCCCATATCAAATCTGACAACTAATCTCTCTCAATCTATCAACAACAAACAGCAATAATGATTCTTGTGGAGAAAAACTCGATCTTTATTCACTCCCTTTGGATTTGGCTTCTCTCAAGTTAGTGAAATCTAAAGATTCTAAACAAATAAGACCCCTGCCACCATCTCTGTAAAAGCATCTCCAATGGGAATATATATTTTGGAGAGTCAAATCTTTAAAATAGATATTTGAATAGTGTATATATAGTTTTTTTATTGATGTGTGCTCCAATGGTAAAAACCATTTTGGAGAACCATTTATATATATATATATATATATATATAGTGCAATTATTTTGTATGTAGTTTAATTATGCAATTAATTATATAATTAATAGGAATATGTTATATAATTAAATAATTATTTTTAAAAAACCTTCCAACAATATAATTATTAATTTGTATATAATTTTTTATTATTATTGTTGAGGTATTTTTAAATAAAAACAAAAACAAAAACAAATATTTTTGATAGATTTACATTATTTTCTAATATATATATACATTATTTTTTATATATATTTATATTATTTTCTAATATATATATCCTTTCCCTTCTCCCCTGTCCCTTTCCCTTTCCGCAACCCCCGGCCCCAGCCCCAGCCCCAAGCTTCACACACACACACAGAGCACTCCCTTCTCTCACCGCACCCCCCGATCCTCCCCCAAACCAAGGTACCAAGGTATGCCCCAAGCTTCACACACACACAGCACTCTCTTCTCCCACCCCCACACAGACAGCACCCACCGATCCTTCTCCAGGCCAAGGTTACCAAGGTATGGGTTTTTAATGTTTATTAATTTTTGCCTTCTCTCTCAACACATGTAGGAATGGCTTTGGAGGCAAAAAAAAAAGAAGCCATTTTGGCTACCCAGATGGCCTCTCCCGTTGGAGACATCAATAGAAACGAAAATAGTCAAAAGCTAAAAATTTTGGTTTTGGCTGCTGGGATAGCTCTCCCGTTGGATTGCCCTAACAATTAGCAAACTGTACTCAGGCATCTCATTTTGTTTTCTCCTATATCTCTTTCTCCTCTCGATCTTTTATTTTATTCATTTTTTCAGCGGGAATTTTTTATTATCCTTGTTTCCTTTCGAACATTGAACATTGTCACTGACTAAGAATAATAGTAGGGATTCCAGAAAAATTACAGAAGGAAACGATGTGCCCTTATTAACAGCCTTAATGGAAGCATTCAGTTAATACAGTCATAGGAGGTAATCAATCATGGAGTTCACAACCGGCTCCGTTCTTTTTCTAGTGCTTTCCATAATCAATCAATAGCAGGACGCAAAAATTCACTGCCACAAGGGAACCCCGACAAACCCATACAAATTGCTGGGAGCAGGCTGTTTTTCTTCCCACATCGAGTATGATAGCCCCGCAGCAAAAAAAAAAAAAAAAAACCATCTTGAGCAAAGATCCTAAAGTTACCATCGCACCTGTTTCGATTATTCATTTTTATTAATTTGATCAGTTAACTTCCGTGTTTTTTGAATTGATTCAATTGAGCCTTAAATTTTCTTAATTTGCTCGGTGAACTTAATCAAGAAGTTATATTAAGTATAAATTCTAAATTGGCATATTAGTATTAAAATAAATCAAAGAAAGAGAGATGCTCATGGCTGAAGACAATTGATACCAGCACACCATTTTTATTTTTATTTTATCATTACTTGCTTCCCTATACAATGTGCTGAAGATTTTCTCAGAAAATCCATGATAAATAACTATTACAATTGAGTAGAAAATCAAGTCAGTACTGTGCTATCTTACATAAAAGTTTCGCAAAGTATGAGAAAGATTACACATCCATTGTCGCGCTGCGCGCATTCATAAAGGAGGTGAATACAAGTAAAGAATTGGAGTTCAATTCTTCTGTTTGAAGGCATAATTAAACAACAGGGAAATGTACACGCCTTACCATTTGACAACACATCAACTCAAAAGTCATTTACACACTATTCAAAAAGCCATTTCTATAATTTGGCTCTTGCCAATAGCTCTTGTCATTGGACTTGCTCTTATAGAGGATGGACAAGATTTCTCGTATTCCCAAACGAGAAGACCTTCCCGGAGTTTACTGCCTGAATCTAGGATTTATACACCTGAAACTATTCCTATCCTCCCTCTAACTTTGCTAAACACTCCCGGAGCTGAAAACAAAGCATGGACATCTGGGAGAGCAACTTACATTGCTGGTCTCGTGATGTTAATGACTCGGGTGTGAGAGTATCTGGGTTAAGCAATTGTTGGAGCTCACGGCATAGCATAGAAGCTTCTTGGGCACCGCCACAAGTTTCAGAGACAAGTTGAAGCAGTTTACAACCTTGTTGCTGAGATACTGGTGGTTGAGCTGGTATTGGTGGAACAAGAAAAGGGTGTTGGAGTAATTGAGGGATTCTCCACCTCTCGTTACGGTCCCAAGCCAAGCATTTTTTCATAAGATCAAGAAGCCATGGGTTGGAAACTGGCTCATAAGTTATCTCATGGTTTGGATCTGTTATAACTTTGAACTTGGCCCAAAAAGTCTTGTACTCAGAAAAGGGGGTTCTTCCGTACACCATTTGGTAAAGGATACAGCCAAGGGACCAAATATCTGATGGTCGACCACACTTTATGGTGTTTCCATTCGCATCACTCTCATTGCACATGAATGCCTCTGGAGACATGTAGCTCAGGGTGCCTACCTGCAGGAACAGAATATGGACCACTAAGCAAAATAATACTAACTAAAGAATCTCTTAAATAAGCTAAATTGACAAATAAGCAATCCTCTTCATCCAAAAATACAAAGAGCACAAGAAGGGCGTGTTCTTAGGTGGCAACATGTGGTCAGTCAACAGAGGGGCACATATAAGGTGGAATCTGCATTCTGATGAAATCATACTTCTAAATCTAATAATAGTTTGGAAAACCAAATACAAAGAATAGGTAAAGTAGTCTACCTGTGAATCCCTTTGAATATTAGTGGTATCACTCATAATGGCTTTTGCGATACCAAAATCAATCAACTTCAGAGAACCTTTGACAAGAAGAAAATTAGCTGGCTTCAGGTCAGAGTGCACAATACGTTCCTCATGAATGGTATTTACAGCTTGAAGTATTTGCTGCAAAATATTTGAACAAAACATTGTCAATCTGCACTGCCACTGAATTAACAATGAATAAGACCAAAAACTATGCCTTACACCAACAAATTCTGTGTTTTCAAGATGACGTAAATTTGCTATTTGATAGTATCATATGAAGACAATGTTGAATTGTTCATATAAACAAGTGTGTTTCCTCATCCATGCCAAATCCCCTTCCATGCAAACTATGAGAGAGATTGAAAATGAAATAATGCCAATAATCAACATCATGCCAAATTAGAAACTTATCCACCCAGTGATGCAGACCAAGTCCCAGTAATGAAAACAGGAGCATCATTACAGTGCTTCCTTGAAACAAAGACAAAATGATCCCCACTGTTCAAAATAACTTCCTTCTAGCATTAAAAACTGATATCTGAATAAGTAGCTATAGCTATCAATCTGTAATATGAGAAAAAGCTATAGAGTGTTAATATAAATTTAACTGCAACTATGATGCAAAGCCAGGTGAAGCCCGAGGACCTGCCAGTAAAATCTAAGCCAATTGTCATCTATCGTCTGGTTGGAGCTATCCATCTCCTTCCATTTCTGGGCCAGCATGTGAGCCAAATCAATTTCCCCATATTCAAGGACCATGTATATACATCCATCATCCTTAACTCTTCCATCTTTATTGCTCATGGAACTATTCATGACTTCATGGAGCAAAGCTTTATCTGTCACCTAATTCCAAAAGAGAATATTAGAGATCTGGTAGATGAATAAATCAAGAATAGATGTCAAGCCCTTAAGCTATGGATTCTGATTGGAAGAAAAAAGAACATCAATATAAAAGACCTACTCTTCTGGCACAGAAGATTTATCATCTTCAATAATGTTATCTCAAAGCACATAACAGCCACAACGTATCAAGTTTGAGTATATTGCAAACATGATTGCCACAATTAAATCATATATTTAGTGCATGATTCTTTTAAGGCTGCAAGTGAGTACCTCATAATCTATTAGCTGTATAATGTTGTTCTTCCCCTTTAGTTTGTTTAGATATAGAATTTCCTGGCAAAAACCATATGCAGTTCCATAATCACGACCCTTGAGCTTGATTTTTTTGAGTGCATAGATTGTACAGTCTGATGAAATGACTTTGTGAACCTCACTACTTCCTCCACTTCCTATCTTACCAAGCCTTTGATAGAGCTTCCCATTAACTTTAAAGAACAAATCTGGATCATAACTCCTTTTTCGAGGTGCTGATGTGCCTTTACTACTACTTGCAACCTTTTCTTTGTTTTCTGGTTTAGAAGGCTCCAGCTTCACATTTAAAGATGAGTTTCTGGACATTGGACGTTGAGGTTGGACATCAGTTCCGTCATCTGCAGGTCCTCTCTCCTTAGTGGGCTTATCAACAACAAGAGAAGGGTTGTTTGCAATGTCATGTGCCTCAGGCACACTTCCCTTTTGCTCCTTAGGCAGGTCAAGTTCCTTAAATTGGGAATGAATAGCAGAGGTTGAAGGTTGGGTTGCAGTGGTTCTCGGGTCAATTAACATAGCACTTGTGTCCTTCAATAAAGGATGTGACAGCTGCTCCAAATTCCCTGGAGTTAGTTGCTGAGAATTTGCATTAGAATCCCTCAAAGGTTCAACTGCAGATTGCGAACCACTCTCTGTCCGTAGACGAGAGCAATAAGTTGTTGAGTTAAGCATGGGTGCCGAGGTAGAATTAACAGATGTTGTGGTAGCACAAGATGGACCAACAACAGATGATTGAGTAGCTGGCTGGTTTAAGAAGTTCCTCAATTGATGCAACTGATCCTGAACAACCATTGCTCTCTTTGCCAGTGATGTCACAGCTCCATCAGATCTCAAAGTGACATCCGATTCCATGTTCTGAAAGTTGTGCTGCTTCATTTCATCATTATCCACATTTGACACCTCTACTTGATTGCTCACATCCCATTCCATTTCTGTCAATGCAAGTGAACTCATATGAGAAGACAAGTTCCCCAATCCAGTGGTCATTCCATCATCGGCCCCTGCAAGTTAGAAGATAACAGTACAAATATATATGTCCAGAGTACAAAACTTGGAAGCTTTTGCCACGGCATCTTAGATTAGATGACAAACAACAATTAATCCAGCAAAACCAACTTTCAAACGATCACTCAAAAAAGCAAGGAGCAATATATTACCCTGGGAAGTGGCTTTGTTCACTGTCGCAAACTGGACTTTTCTCTTACCCTCAACAAGTTGAGATTCTACACATGTCCGGGGCGTCTGATTATCCTCTTTAGTGGCAATAACAGATTCTGGTTGCTCTCTCTGTGTATCAAACGGATTGGAACTCTCATCAAACGTCTTTGTAATGGTTCCTGGAAACGGAGATGCATCTGCATGAGTTTCCCTGATAACAGTGACTGGATTCTTTGTTTGCGGAATTGAATCTTTACTTAGAGGAACAACACCTTGAGACTTCTTCGTGCCTGTAGTAGGATCCACATTTGAAGCTACAGATCTCGATGCTTCACGCTGTGGAATCAACGTACGCCTAGGCTTTATACTATTATTCGTTTGCATTATACCTAAAACGAGCATACCAAACACTTAGAACTTCGACATTTATTACCATTAAACTGTCAAAAAGTCATAATTGAAGTATTCTAATCGTAAATTATAAAAAATCTCCGAACTTGACTTCAGGATGAAGAAGTTGATTCCAATTTAATAACACAATCGTGAACATACTAATCAGCATTGCTGGATTAAGGTTTAATCTCATTTTTTAGTAAATAACAACAGATAAATGAATGAACGTGCCAATTTTTTAATCCTAATTTTCAGAACATCGTAGTAAAAGCGAAATCTAGAGAGATCGAAAGCACAAAAGAGTCACAGAGAGAGGGGCGGTGGTACCGAGTAGGCGGTGGCGCTTCAAGGCGGCTTGTACTTGCCGGAGAAAGTCCGGCGGGGAGGAGGAGGAAGAGAACGAGGAGGAGGAGGAAGAAGAAGTCGTGTCGGCGGCGTTGGTGGCCGGAAAAACGAGGTTTTTTGGCGGACGTAGAGATGGGAGGGGAAGGTTAGCCTCCCTGTCCATGGCCGGATCTCAACGGCATTTCCGTCAAGGAGAGAGGGGCAGTTTGGGAAGTGGAAACAAAGACGGAAAAATTTACCTGGAGGAGAAATATTTTAATTAGAAAGAGTTAGGTTAGGGCATGCGTGATGTCCATGAGTATGAGGACGAAGCATCGGAATTTTTGAGTGCCCTGTGCTTGTGTGTCAAATTGTGAAAGTGGAACAGCGCTCCACTCGCTGTTCCTCTGCCAAAGCTAACTGAACACGCGAGAGAGCGGCGTTGAAGTTTTGAAATGACTTGTTGGCGCTCTTGAATCTCGATTGTTTGCTGTATTTGGGCCTTTATTGGGCTTTTGTTTTTCAGCTCACAGCCGTTTAATACTGAGAAAACTATAAATTAATACGTGTAATTTTACAAAATGAATTAAATAGTTATTACACGGTCGTGGAGAAATATTTTTCTCTTACAATCTCAATATATTACACAGTCGTGGAGAAATAGTGATTAATTGTAATTTTCTCTTACAATCTCAATTTATTACACAGTCGTCAATTGGCAGCTAATAAAGCAAATCATAATATTAGTGACCAGAACCATTCTACAATTAATGTTTGTGCAGAAGCTGATATTTCCTGATTGACTCTTCTCCTGTTTGTCTCAGAGACACCTTCTCTCTCGTTTTCATGGCCGAAGCAAAGTCCAATGCATAGCAGGGGTGCTCAAAAGTAGAGGAACCAGAATCAGGCAGGTTCGTTTTGGGCACAGACTTCTTTCTCTAGGTCATTTGGACTAGGAGAAGTTTCGTTCATTTTCCTAGAAATCGGCCTTCGAGCCCGATATCTGTTTACTCATGGGCTTCGAATGGACTTTACGACGACATTTTTTATTTTATTTTTGTAGATTGGAATTTGGAAATCCAATCTCCAGATTGTGACAAATTCTCTCTCCAAATTTTTTTATCCATTTTTTTCATATATTTTGTATTGTTACTAATATCTAAAATATTTTATAAGAAAAATAATTACCACTACACTTCAAAATACCCTCTCCGCTCAATTACATATTTATAAAATTATCTATATCACACTACCAATTATATACTTTATACATCATTATTTCAGCACAGTTATGTTAGAATATGATGCATCCCATGTCCATTTGTATTTTTATAAAAATAAAGAAATTCCTGTTAAACCCTGTTCTATTCTATCCAGATCAGTCCGGTCAGATTACGTTCGCATTACAAATAAAATATATCAGAATGATTTCTCCCAGTGATTTTGGAACTGGACCAAGCATGTGAAAATTTTCTTTTGAAGCTGCAGCGGTATAAATTTTTTCTCGAGGAAGGGGAAAGTAGTCAATTACATGAGAGAGTCATCATGACAAGCCCTGGTCATTTCTGCGAAGCTAATCATTTTGTTTGGCATTCGGGATCGAGTGCTCTCATCCTGGACATTCACTTTGTCGAACCTGACCTGGTGAGGCAACATTTCGGAAGTGTTTGATAGTCTATTTTAAAATTATTTTTTAATTTATTTGTTTTTTGTTTTTTTAGGTTATTTTAAATACTAATATCAAAAATAATTTTTAAAAAATAAAAAAATACTTTAATATATTTCCAAATAAAAAATATTAATTATATGTTTTTTAAATTCATTAGCTACCATTAAAAGCATAAAACAATTAACTAGCATTTATGAATTTCTTTGTATTTTGATCATGGTTTTTAGTCGTAGTTAAGTTGAATGAGAGATAATTTTATATTTTAATAAATATAGAATATTAGTTTACAAACAAATTTAGTTGGAAAGTACATCACACGCGATAACATGTTGTTGCTTTGTTGTATTCGGACGACGCGCGTGATGGATTCTAGTGGCAAAAAATGATCTCCCTTAATATCATAGGGATGACGTTCCCCCTTTCTTTTTTCTCTTTATTGACTTTCATGTCCAACCTTTTAATTTTTCAAAAAAACTTTTTAATTTGGTTTTTCTTCAACTTGATTTCAACTCTTTTAATTGATATTTTTTTACTCTAAGTAATATATAAATAATTTTTTTTGTTCTTCAACTTCATCATTTTTTGAGTTCTTCATCTATCAAATTTGGACTCTATTCTTTTTAAAATAATTTGTTTATCCAGGATAATTTTTAATTTTTATTTTATGATTTCATTGTTTATCATATTTATTTATTTATTTTCTATCATATTAGATCCTTGTTCTTTTAGTAGGTATTCTTTTTTACTTTTGTATTTTTTTTAAAAAATAATATTTTTCTTTTGATTTTTTATTTCAACATTAAATTAATTGTAAATTGAACTTCTCGAATGAATTTGGTCTAAACTTTTATAGATTGCGAGTTTAGGAGACTAAATCAGTTTA
Source organism: Salix purpurea (assembly GCA_027405865.1). Taxonomy (NCBI): domain Eukaryota; kingdom Viridiplantae; phylum Streptophyta; class Magnoliopsida; order Malpighiales; family Salicaceae; genus Salix; species Salix purpurea. The sequence continues at coordinate 5,187,690 of CM050329.1, read as the reverse complement.
GAAGATTCATTTTGATTTTTTCTTTCTCTCTCTTTAAGCTCATGTTTTCGGTGGTGAGACGGTGTCAATGGAGAAGTAGTTGTGAATCTCCAACAAATTTTGATTTCTTATTCTCTCTAATATGATATTGAAAACTCATTTTTATAGTTAGTTAGTGCCAAAAAAATTTAATTGCTTAATTTATCATCAATATCTTTTTCAATTATATTACTAATTAATCATGTTTATTGAGTTCTGTAGTTTTCCCTTTCTTGCTTCCTTTAAAACAATGATATCTTCTATTCTGTTTTTATGTATATGTATATGTATATGTATATGTATTATAGAAAGAAAAAAAATTGGCTTGCGACTTCTCTTACATCACTGTCCAAGTTTGAGCCAGAGAAAAAAAGACAAGGATGTCCTCATTTTTTTCGAACAAGAATCTGCTCCTGTAACCAAGCAAATATGTATCGACACGCATGATGTGCATAAGGTTCCACCTTGGACAGCTTTTTGAAAACCTTGATGAAAGCTGACTGCTCCATGTTTTACGAGCCACGATGATTACAGAGATCCCAGAATCCTCTAATTCTGCTTTCAAGCGGGACGGTAAGATCTGTCTGTTATGCAAGAATTTAAAATCTTTATTTGTTTTATTTATTTTTGAAATGTAAAACAAGCCTGATCGCACGAGCTTATAAAAAATTCAAACCCCCCCCCCGGCACCCAGCAGTCCTTCTAAACCAATCTTTTAAATGATTTTACACTATCCAGCCAATATTATAAATTCATTTGAAAGTCACGTGGTTCCCAATCGCGACTTCATAGTATATCCTGGTTCTAAAACGTAAAACTTTCTTGATATCATATTTTCTAACCACAAATTATTTATACGCTGTGCATGGAACTTTAGCGATAAAAAAAACTATGCTGCTACTTTTTTTTTTCCTATGCTAAAAACACGAAATCCAAGTTTTCGCTGATGTAAGTAATAGCCTGATAGGAGTAACAAAACAATTACTATCAAATCAACTGTTCATCAATCAGCCTTTTTTTTTTTAATTAAAATGTTATAATCTTAAAAACCCTAAAGTTAATAGGACAACACCCAACACTGCCTGGCTTTCTCGTACTACTGACCCTGCCTCCTGGACAAAAAGAACAGCAGCCCAGGCAGAAAATAGTAATTCAATAAGGGACCCGTATTTCTGACCTCTGCTGCTGATCCGGTCAGATTCCCGTCGTGAACAAGGGCTATTAGTTTAGTATAAAATTCAGTTTGTCGCGTGCTTATCGAAGATCACCGATTCACCATCAACTCCAAATCTAGAAATAAGTCTCCTAGCCTCCTACTAGTTTTCGCACCTTCCCAGCGGGCTTCGGCAAAATTGGCTCACGCTACAAAAGAGCTCAAGCTTGAATATTCTATCAACTTGCAATGGCCAAACCAAAAAACTCCAGAACCACAATGGAAGTCCAACAGAATCAAAACCTGCAGCCCCTGAAAACAGAAAAACCACCTTCATGGTTAGTTGTAAGAGGCCTTTTTAGCTGCAAACATCTCCAAGCACAGCAGCAGAAGCCGGAACAAAAGCAACGGCAGCAACAAAAGCAAGATCAGCTGCGACAAGCAAAGGAGGAGAAAAAAAACACCCAGGATCAAGGCCGGTCAGCGGAGGAAACAAGCAAGAAATGCAAGAAAATGAGGTGTTCAGGATCAATATGCAGCAACACAAAGGTAATGCACAGGCCTGGAACAGCGTCCCCTGAAGTCCAGAGGAAAGGGGCTTCAATGGGCTCGGCTGGTAAAAATGACACTTCAAGTAGATCCATGAAAGCTCCTTTACTTGAACTCAATGGGGTTGTCTCCTCCACCAACTCTCCACTTTCTGCATCTTCTAATTTCTCCATCAGTAATGTTAGTTCTTTCAGAGGAATGTCATTCGGTAGATTCTCTGGTTGCTATGAATGTGGAATGGTAGTGGATCCTGTTCTTGGAACTTCCAGAGACCATTCCTTGTGGGGTAGCATTTGTTCATGCCCTGATTGTGGTGAGATTTTCATGAAAGCTGATAGTCTAGAGCTTCATCAGGCTGTTAGACATGCAGGTAGCTCCCCATTTCCTTCAACTTTTGTTACATATTCAACCAACTGCCATTTAATTATCATTTCACATTTACTTATCTTTTAGTTTATTTTTGGTTTATGATATTGTTTCTTGAGAAGGAATTTGGTTTTCATCCTTATAGTTCACTGTATTTTTTGGAGGCAAAAGATGCCCAGAATTTATTTTGCCCATTAGGCTTTTTTAAATTTTATTTCCTTGTTCCAATATTGGTCGCTTATGATCACTCCATTTTTTCAATACTAGTTTTTGGCTAATTTAACTTTTCAATACCCGTCACACACGTATCTTTGCATGCCCATCATTACCAAATACCAACACAAACCCTTAACCCACTGATTTTGGGTTCAAATTTCACAGTATCTGAACTGAGTCCAGAGGATACAAGCAAGAACATAGTAGAAATCATATTCCAATCTAGCTGGCTAAAGAAACAGGCTCCCATTTGCAAAATAGATCGCATCCTCAAAGTCCATAATACCCAGAGAACCATCTCCAAGTTTGAAGAGCACAGAGACTCCATCAAAGCCAAGGCCGCCAAGCTCCCCAAGAAACAGCCACGTTGCATAGCAGACGGCAATGAGCTCCTCAGGTTTCACTGCACCACCTTTGAGTGCTCAATAGGCCTTAATGGCTCATCTAATTTGTGCAATGCAGTTCCAAACTGTAAGATATGTAGCATCATCAAGAATGGCTTCAAAGAATCCACCGGTGGAGATGATGATGGACATGGGATTTTGACAACAGAGACAAGTGGAAAGGCACATGACAAAGCTACAGCATTAGAGGATGGTAGTAGTAATAAGAGGGCAATGCTGGTTTGCAGGGTGATTGCTGGCAGAGTTAAGAAGAGCATGGAGGGAAATATTGAGGATTACGACTCAGTAGCAGCTGGCATGGAGGTTTACTCTAATTTGGACGAGTTATATGTGTTTAACCCTAGGGCAATTTTGCCTTGTTTTGTTGTTATCTATAGAGGGTTTTGAAATGGCCTAACTCGTAACTAGTAGTGTATTACTATATTGTATTGAATTGATCAGGGTAGTGTTTTCTGTTCTGTTCAATTGATTCTGTCCATGAAACTCGATATTTCCTTTTGGTGGGATTTTGCAACGCTCAGCTTGGTCGGCCTCCACACAAGGGCCGGCATTGAATGAACGTTGGACTTGTGCTCTTCTCCTCCTCACCAGACGAAGTAACCTTTGTTTTCTCTAAATTTAATCATGCCATATTTGAAAGTGAAGGTGATCAAATTACCCATATTTTGAGATGTAACCACCGAGCACGGTGAAACTTCACCAACCTAACCCTAATTGTTTACAGAGGCTTTAACTATTCGAGGCGCATTTATCGAATGTATGGACTCAGAGAAATACCACAGTGAAAATGAACTCCAAAGCCTTCGATTTTTTCGGAATCATTTTCTGAAAATGCAATGTTATACTTCTCGTAATTTAATTAAAATATGTGCGAGGTTGAGAAAATATGGCCAGAGCGAGTGGAGAAAGGTCTATTTGGAAGTATAATAAAGATTGTTTTTTTATTAAAAATATATGATTTTTTTTATTTTTAACAATTATTTTTTATATATTAGCATGTTAAATAAAAATAAAAAATATTAATTTAAAATAAAAATAAAAAATATTAATTTAAAATAAAAATAATTTGTTTTTTTTTTTTTAAAATGCTTTTGTAACAAGTGTCAAACACAAATAAAATATTTCTAATCCCGTGGGTTTAGCCATGGTCAATCCTTGATCTGACACAGAGGAGATAGCCTCCCAAAGCCACAAAGAAAAAAGATAGCCTACCCATGGGGTCCTGGTCGAGGTGGTAAGGGCAGCCTCGGACCGCTTACGAGGTTGGGGGTTCGACCCCCTTCTTCGTCTGCAGCAAGGCATATGGGGAGCGCCACCCACGAAGCGCGAAAGGGATTAGTCTGGGCCCTCTGGGTCCAGGATACCTTGGTTATACCAAAAAAAAGATAGCCTCTCAAGTCTGCAATTATTTATTAAACGGCCAAAAAAGGGTAAACGAAGGAGAGATCTGTGCTGCCTAGTGGCCACCAAATGTCATCTCAAAATTTCCATTCCTCTTTAATTTTTTAGTCTTTCAAGTTTAGTCTTTATTTTTTTTATTTCTATTTGTTTTTATTGGAGATAAATTTTATTTTTCAAAAAAAAAATTCATCCTCTCTAAGTTATTTTTCTTGTCAAACTTGATTCTTGTTATTTTTATTACTCTATTTTTTTTTTGCTTTGACAGGTTTTGTAAAATTGATTATGATTCTATCATTTGATATTAGATTGGTTGAGAATTAAGTTTTTAGATTGAGCTCGGGTATATGATTTCATGAACTTTAGTTTTTAGAAATTAACCAAGATTTGAATTTTTTACTCAGAGCGTGCTTGTTCCCCCCCCCCCCCTAATATTTAATTTGTTATTTTTATTTATTTGTTTTCTGTTGGGTTTTACACTAGTTTTAAAAAAGAACTGGGTTTTCTCAATTCTTTTTATTTATTATTTTTTGAGGGTTTACTTTAGCTAATAAACATTATATTAATTAAGAATTAACTTTTTGATTCAACTCGGCCCTAATATTTGATGGGTTGTGAGTTTGAGATCTTAACCCAAGTTTTGGGTTTGACCAAGTTTGTTTCTTCTTGTTAAGTTTATATATTTTTTAATTTTATCGTTCAATATTTATATTATTAATGATTAAGCTATGTTGTTTTTTTCTTTATCAGGCTTCTATATGATTTTTTTTATGAGTTTTTAAAATAACCCAGGCTTATCTTTGCTATTTTTATTTGTCATTTTTGGTTGAATGTACTTTGGTAAGTTTTCTAAATTGATTTCTCTCTTTATTTTACCCTTCAATTGCATCAATTATGAGCTGTTTTTGTTTCCATCCTTCAAAGTTAAGGTTTTTGGATATTAGACTTTGTGATTTTCACCAATTTTCTTTCTATTTGTTTATCCTTGTCCCATCACTTAGACCACGGGATTTGTAGGCACTTAGACCACGGGATTTGTGGGCTGTGATTAGTCCTTAAACATTATGTTATTTTGGAATTGAGTTGTGTGATGTTTTCTAGTTTGCCTTCTACATTGCTGTCATCTTATTCAATTGATCTAAATCGTGAGGATTAGTTTGCTTGGTTGTTTTTCACGGGGCTACACTTGATTTGTTTGAGACTTGACTTAGGTTTTTTTCTTTTTTATGTACTTTTTTTTTTTTTTAATTATCTCAATTGCATGAAATTGTTTTACAGATTTGACTTGCTCGATAAGGCTGATCAACTAAAATCTTAAATTTTGTTTTTTTAACCCTTTTTTTCCTGTTCATATATCAGCCTCTCTTTTTTGTCAAATTTACGCCCCAAGTTGATTTAAAAAAAAAACATGATTGCATTGCCTGAACAGCCGATAAAAAAAAAAAAAAGAGTTGGCCCAGCACACAAATCTAGCTCATTAATATAATACAAAATAGCTCCCACTAAGAAGAAGTGTTGAAGATGGTGTTGAAGATGGAAATGTACGATATTTATCATGGCACCATGCCATGAAATGTATCATGGATGGATGCCATGTAATGGTGGTCTATGTTAGGCCAACTACTAGAATTCAAGGGGTCGTATTAGGCCAACTAAGAAGAGGAGTATTTAATGTGTTCGCTTTAATTTCACAGTGCTTTCAGGTTTTACAGATTGTTAATGATAAAAAGAGAAGGCAAGATGCTTCAAAGAAGATACAAGGGCACGATCCATAATGTTGAATCTGTGGAGGGCAGAGAATTGGGAGGGGGATGAAATGAGTGAAGAAAAAAACAACATGAGACGAGAAAGAATGCTCAAGACAACCAAACAAGCATGGAATAATGCCTTGCAAAGCAACTGATTGCCCTTTGCATCAACAATGACAATGGGGTGGTGGGACCCCACGCAGGCTGCAGTTGCTTGCTCAAGTCTGCAGGGTCAAGGTCAAATGGTTGGACCAGGGCTCACTTTTAGGACCATTGTATCTTTTCTCTTACAAGCAATGATTGTATAACGCTAATTAAGACCATCATTATTTCACTCATTGCTATTTATCGCAGTTTTAACTTTTCAATACCACACAAAAACAAAGAAATTTCTCACCTGCACCAGGTGATAAGGAAGGGACATAAATAGAAGTGATATGAGCGACATGAGAGTATAAATTGCGCTTAATAGGGAGATGAACTTTATGAACAAAGATAAACACATACCGTTGCACAATAGACACACTCAATTGCAGCTACCTTTTTATGTATGTATTATGCAATAAATTAGGCTTGGACATATCAGTTTGTTTGACTGACCTGTATAGTTCAACAGTGTTCTAAATAGTGGAGCAAATTGAGAGAGGACAAACCTGTAAAAAATTCTATTCCGTTCCTTCCTTTCTTGAGCCCTTCTATTGCAATTTCCTTCCTCTCTTTCCTACACTGTAAAACACAAATGAAGAATAACATAGCTCTTTCAGCTGCTGTTAAAAAGAAAACGATAAGAAAAGCCGACTGGTTATTATCATGTATTATTGCACCCGGAAATCCACAATGTATACCACACTTACAATTGTTGTACATACTTTGCCTCGTAAATTGAATTCAGGGAAAAGATTTGTATTGGCATCTTGAAACTGTCAATCTGATGTGCTCCTGATTATCATGACATGTTCAAAAATTATGAAAGGACGGAAAACTTGTCAAAGATGAAAGCAAACAGAACTTGTAATTTTCCTAGATGTACATACTTTGCCTCATAAATTGAATTAGATTTGTATTGGCATCTTGAAACTGTCAATCTGATGTGCTCCTGATTATCATGACATGTTCAAAAATTATGAAAGGACGGAAAACTTGTCAAAGATGAAAGCAAACAGAACTTGTAATTTTCCTAGATGTTCATCCATGAAAGTAAGCAAGTGACCATACGGTCAATACCAATAGACTAATGTAGCATGGTAACTGCAGTTGGATTGAGAGCTACCTTCATATCACGATCCTTCTGACCACAATATACATGCCATATGTTTCTGCATCTCCAGGTTTTCTTCAACCCAGTCCAACTATTTCACACCGGTAATGCTCTTACACTGACATCCCAGACACATAATGACTAATAGATAAGTATCAGTGAATGTTCTACCACTTAATCTTGAACTTCAGGCAAGATTAACCATTGCCATGGCGTGTCATAACCAACACATCTTAACTTGAAATCTCAATCCAGCTCGTCCCAGCTGCTTTAACACCCAACTTTTTAGCAGCTTCCCTCACTTGGCTTAGACTATCCCACATTCCCAAAGTTCCATAAGCATTTGAAAGCATAACATAAATAGAAGAGTCGTTTGGAAAATTAGCAAGAAGGTTCTCAGCAATGGTACTGACCAATCCAGTATTCCTGTGAGTCCCACAGGCCCCAAGCATCGAGCTCCATATGGTTTTGTCAGGTTTAAATGGCATCTCAGCAATTAACTTCTCTACCTCTTTGAAACATCCAGCTTGACATAGAAGATCAACCATGCAATAATAATGTTCTAGTTGAGGTTCAAGTCTGTGATCACATTTCATGGTCCCAAATATGGTCTGTGCCTCTACAACCAAACCAGCATGCCTACATGCAGTAAGGACACCTAGATAAGTGACTTCATTTGGCTTTAACCCTGATTGTACCATCTGTCGGAAAATCTCAAGAGCTTCCATTGCCCTTCCATTCTGCGGACACCCCACAATGATCCCTGTCCAGCATACAACATCCCTATCTGCAACACAGCCAAACAAAACCAAACCGTCTTCTACTTCACCACATTTTGAATACATGTCAATGAGGGCTGTGATGGTGACCTGTTCTGTTTCATACCCTCTCTTGATACAAAAAGCATGGACCTGTTTACCAGTTCCAATAGATGCCAAACTAGAACAGACTTTCAGAACATTAGAAACCATATACTGATCTACTTCAACACCAGATGTAACCATATCTCTAAACAGTGACAGAGCTAAGGAATTCAGTTCCATCTTAGTGCACCCCATGAGTAAACCAGACCAAGCTACAATATCTTTCATGGGAAGCCTATGAAACAGTTCAAAAGCATCTTTCATATTCCCCAGTTTTGCATAGAGATCTACAAGGATGCTTCCAACAACATAATCTAACTCGTGCCCACTGATAACAATTAAAGCATGAACTTGAGTCCCAAGTCTCACATTGAGCAAGTTGATGCAGACCTTCAAAGCACTACACAAGGTGTAAGAGTCAACAGAAGCACCAGAATGATGGATTTGAGCAATCATATTAACAGCAGCTCTATTTTTCTCATGAACAACATACCCTGAAAGCATTGAATTCCAGAGTACTATGCTATCACAGATTGAACCAGTACCACCTGAGTAGTGATCAAACAGCCTTATAGCATCATCTAACCCATTGCAATTTGAATACATATCAACCAGCGCTGACACAGCGAAGCAACTAGACTCCAAACCAGACTTTAAAACATAACAGTGAATCTGTTTTCCTGCAACTAAGAAACCAGCATAACTACATGTCTTAAGAGCACATGGAAAAGTAAATTTATCAAGCTTAATCCCTTCCCGGTGCATCTTACAAACAAACTGTAATGCACGTGAACTCCCGTTTTCTGCAAAACCAGCAATAACAGTATTCCAAGAAACAACATTTCTGTCCGGCATTTGATCGAACAAACTAACAGCCTCCTCCACCAAACCTTCCTTAAAATACCCTGAAATCATTGTATTCCAGGAAGTGGAATTCGCCCTAAAAAAGAACCCATCGAAAACTTTTCTTGCATCACTCAGGCATCCGCATTTAACGTACATGTCCAAAAGAGCATTCAACAAAACAATATCGTACTCTAAATTCTCTCTAGAAAGTCTCTTGTGAATCAGTCTACCCAGCTCAATCTCACCCACACGACCACACGCTTTCAAAACCACAGAGTACATAAACCCATTAGGGACTTCTGATTTAGATTCTAACATCCGGGTAAATAGTTCTATTGCTTCGCGAGGCTTTCCGTTTCTGGTATACGCAGAAACCATAGTGGTCCAGGTGACGATGTTTTTGACTGGCATTTCATCGAACAGTTTATACGCGTCTATTAAAAAAGTGAAGTCAACATACATGGATACCAAATTGCAGGCTATGTAGATGTTATGAGAATACCCAGTTTTGATCAAATGAGAATGAAACGATTTGCCTTGCTTGAGAGCTTTAACTCGCCCACAATGGCGTATAGCTGCAACTATATGCTTCAGGTCCATTTTCATTGTCCACGAAGGTCAAAGAGCTCATAAATAGTTAGATCGCGTGTTTGGAGGAAGCTACATAGCTAGAAGCTCACAGGGCAGGAAGAAAGCAGTCTCTTCTTCTTTTTCCTTCCTGCGACCGTTAGAGTGGAGGGAGGTCGTGGTCTTTTACGTTGATGCTAATTGGCAAATAAAAGGTATCAAGATTCAAGACCATGTTACCCTTTATATGTGTGTGAGATTGTTTTTTAAGTTATTTTATAAAATGTTTCTTATTTAAAAATATATTAAAATAATATTTTTTTTAAAAAAAAAATTATTACTACAGCACCATATTAAAATGATATGAAAAAACTAAAAAACAATATATATAAAACATGTAAATATTATGTATAAGAGAAAGTTTAAATTTATATGTCGTGGATATGATATCATTGAGCATCTATTCTCATAGAAACTATCCCCATTAACTATGCAAAGTTTAAATCTTTTGAGTTATTTTCAAATTGGTGAGATAATTTTCATTCATTAAGAGACTATTGAAAATTTGTTTTAGTTGAATTAATATTAAGTGAAATAACAATTAATCTAAAAATCCTTAGTTTTTCTACTTAATAAACCCTTGATTTTTCTAGATTTAATATTTAATTTATAGCAACTAATTAAATGTGAAAATAACAGGAAATAATTCATACTAATGATTGATCCCTTTAGATTTTTAAATACACTAAAAAAAGCCACTTGATTTGTTTAGATTTTACTCCTTGTTTCCTTTTTATTGTTTTTATGATTTTTTTTCAAATCTAGAGCTCAAATTCATCTTGATAAAAAAAAATAATGATTTTAATGATATTTAATTCAAAAACCTTGTTTAGAAATGCATCCTTATTAAGATCTATATTAAGATGGTATTGTTGTAATCTTAAAAGATACATAACAAAGACCTTATGTGCACAAGTAGAAAAAATAAGAACAAATAATTTATTATTTATAACAACAAAATCATTACTATCACTATTCTAACAGTAAATACCATGTTTTAATTCAAACATAATTAATTTTATTATTAATACACATGCTAAAAATTTTAATTTTACGTGAATTGCAAGTTTATATAAGTAGCAAGTATACTAATATTTAATTACCATCTTTGTATTGAAATCATATCATTACTAATATCTTTAGTCGCTAGAATAATATATATATTCACAAACTTCTGATTTACACCAAGAAGAATTCCTTGAATGATCAAAATCGGAATCCAAACCTCCACGTGGAAAATGTAAGTGCTATCAATTTTCGCACACCACAATCCATGAAAACGGGCTGAACCGCTGAAAGACCGCTGAAGAAAACAGCCCAAGCTGCAGACTATAAAAGCATCGACTGGAGTTTTTCCTTTTGTGGGCTCAAGTTGAGGATCAAGAAAATCAAGAAAATGGTTTATTCCGCGTGGAGACAGTCACATTCCGGCAACGGGAATGTGTAGATTGAATTTTTTCTGTTGAATTTCCTGACTCTTGGAATCATCATTCCCTTCCGATCACTTTCAAGGAGCATCGCTTCCATATCATCCTTGAAGTCCTTCCAGCTGCAAATCCAGCGAGTAAACATTTCATCATCAACTAATGATACATGTTTTTTTTTTCTTTCTGTATAGGGCCTTTGCCAAGTACTAGAGCTCAATAGCAGCATCTTGTAACAATGTCCTTTTTAATATATTCTTCTACAACGATTTTAAAATTCTCGGCTTACTAGGCTTGTGCTGAGATGATCTAGAAATACGATCTCTGGAGCATTTTCACTGGTTGAATTTACTAACTGCTAGTAGATAGAACATGCCAAATGGCACCCACAAGACATTTTATCCGATCAGTGTTTCCTCCTGAACCCCTATCTATCATGTCATAATCGAATAATCAAAGATAGAAGCAGAATGCAAATCCACAAGTTTTAACATTACCTTTTATCTCAGTTCCAATAAACACAGGGATATAAACGATGAGGAATGACGCAGTTGATGGAGAAAATACCTGATCGTCATGTTCTCTAGTAGACCAACAAGCATGCGTTTATCAGGCTTTATGGTCTTTGCATGCCCGTTAAAAAGAAATCTACGATGACCCATCAGAAAGTGTGGGAAGTTTCCACCGTGAGTTGTCGCAAAAACCTCACTGAACAAGCACACAGTGTAGTCCAAAGCTGCCAGCCTCGAAGAGTAGCCCTGCAATCATAGAAAATAGGTGTTTTAGTAGTTTCTTGTTCCAAAAATGCCTCACAAATAAAAAAAAAAAATTCATCTTGCCTAGTTATATTTTAATTTTTATACTGCTAACAAAAATTGAAAAAAAAAATGAAAAACAAGAAGAAATTGATGAAAGGACTAAGTTATAAACAAATTTAAAAATGTAGACATAGAAATAAAATATAAAGTTTTTGAAACCATGAGGATTGATTGGTTAGTTTTGTTAAATTACAGGGACTAAATAAACAAATAACATTCGGAGCAGAGTATCAAGTCTATTGCTTAAAATCCCTCATCAAAAAAGAAAAAATGCCTTCCAAGTTTGATGGCAGAAGCTCAGATAAAACATGCCTTCCAAATTTCATGCTTGTAAGTGTAGCAAAAATGGTAAAGTGGCGCATGATGAAGACAGATATGGTTTGGGTAATCTGTAAAGCATATCAATCAATTTTCAAAAACATCCTGATCCAACAAACTCCTTTAACCACACAATGTAAGAGAGGAATAGTGAGTATTTAGGATTTACCTGAAAAGGAGCAAGCTCATCTGAGGTTGCAAGTGACTCCTTGGAGTAAAGAAGGGGAAACATCTTCAATAAAGGAGCTAAATGTTGTTCTCCTTTGTAAATTTTCCCTGAGGCTAAATAAATTGAAGTGTTGCTATCAAATCCCATGCCACGCAGCATCATCCCAACCTATGCTGACAGGAAAAACATCATGTAAAGAAAGTGATTACTGGCCAAATCAGATCACAAGGATGAAAAACAGTAAGGTGATTTAAAAGATAGTGTGCCAACCACACCAGATTGAATTAAGAGTTATTCGCAGTGAATTTGCTGTGTTATTATCAAAACTGTTAAGAGTTTTGTAACAGTTTTGATTTGTTTTATAGGACAATGCAACAAAATCTTTTTTCAGATTTTGAACAGTAATGAACATGAAGCACTGCACAAAACAAACCAAGAGAACATATAATGTACTATGAAGGAGGAACTTAGAGAAAAGCTCTCAAGCACTATTGAAGGTCATTCTATTGGATACTATAAGAGCAAGTTGAAGACCATGAAAATTTGTGTTAAGGCTGCAAGTAATGATTATAGCAGACATTTTATGAAAGGAGGAGCTCCACAAAAAGCTCAAATGAAAATGCTAAAAGTCGGGGAAGCAAGAAAAGAGGTAGATGAAGGAGGTACCTCCAAGGGTGTTAGAGGGCATTTTCCATCTATACGATTACGACCAGCTGCGAAGTCAAGATTTTTTCCTTTGAACTTCCCCTTCCACTCTTTTTCCCGAAATGAATGCATTTCAAACTTTTCAGCATCACCTCCATCATACAAACAGCATGAGAATGCCACCATGTCCTAAAAGATGAAGAGTGATATGTTTATAGTTATATGAAATAGGATCCTCGGCATGCTCAACATAAAATATTTTAAAGAACAGAAAACCTTGTTTAGAATAGATTAATATATGAGCTTTAATACCTCCTCAAAACGAAGGTGAACAGACACATATTTTCCACCAGTCATTGAGCTCCTTTCAATCATTCGGGTCACCAATTTCTGTGCTAGGGTTGTTATAGGAGCAGAGAACTTCAATGCTCTATAATTTGTTATGCACCTAAGCAATTGAATGTGAGATGGAACATCCATTGCCAATCTATTGGCAAAGGGTGCGATGCGGATGGCCCTGTTTTGAAATGAGTTAATAGTCAAAAACGAGCTAGAAGCATGTTTCAATAGATATCTGGTTAGAAAGTAGCAAATGCAAAAATTATGATAGCTGGACAAATTAGCAACTAACAGAATGGTCATTTTCCTTCGAAAAGTTACGTTCTAATTGAGGGAAGAAATAAATGATAAGAAAAGGAAAAAAGAATGAACAGGAAAGAATGCTTCATCACGTACCCTTGCTCCTGCAGGACAGGGTAAACTTTTCCTAAATAATGTTTAGCAGGAGCCCATGCCTCAACACGGAGGTGTGGAATATTAGTAATATTGTGGTCATATTTTGATATCAATTCATCAGGCAACTCTTTAACCACTTTCACATAACCCTCAAGAGTGGCTATAAAATGATCTTCATCATATATGTCTCTGAACTCACTGTAAAACAAATGAATCTTTAGCTATAATTGATTTGGTCATGAAAAAATCAGTTTTAAAAGAAAAGCACTCAAAGCAGAGCAGCATTCGGGGGTGGAACTCATTGTTTCTCCTATAAGCTTGCACTTTACCGGGTGCACTTTCGGCAAGTTTCCAAATACAAATAGTGGGTCTATCACCACTGTTAGTTCCCCACCCAGAACCTCAAATTTACTCCAAAAAAAGAAGTCGGTTATACTTGATTACATGCACTGCCAATTGGGTTTCATCCACAACTAGAATAAATAAAATACCCAAAAACCATCGCCTGAAAAGTTACACTGGTGGACTGACGGGGTAATATTTTAATGCAGCACATAAACTGCTAATGCATTGGCAACATGATATGTATGGTGCAATCAACATCGACACATCCATCAATCCAGACAGACATATATATTGAAATAATTACAACACCAAGCCTGAAGATTTTTATGGCATGAACCCACCACCATCATGTCTCGAATTAAAAGAAAATGGTATTGACAAGATCAGTATTTGACCATGTCTTTAAGATGTCATGCTTCGAGTAACCGTTACTTTTAGTGCTTGTTTGCTAGTGTGTTTAATGTTGTTTTTAAAAATATTTTTCATTTAGAAATACATCAAAATATACATCAAAATGATTTTTTTATTTTTTTTAAATCATTTTTGACATCAACACATGAAAATGATCTAAAAACACCAAAAAAATATTAATTTAAAGTAAAAAAAAAATCATTTTTTTCAAGAATACTTTTAAAGCACATCATACAGGGATTTACGGGCAAAACCCTGGAAAATGGAGGCACCTCTAGATAATTAGATGGTCATTACTGTAGCCAGAGAGACCATAATATCAACTCACCAGGTTTGAAATTTAAAACCTGGTCAAGGAGTTTTTTTTTTTTTTTATAAAAAGGAGGGAATAATTCAGCAGCTCACCTTGGATCCTTCCAGACACTATTGTAACCAAAACTAGGGATGACCAGCACTGCATTCAAAATCCCAGCTACAGCAACTGCATTGCAGATCTACAACGAGACACAAGCGGTACATCAGTGCAAGCTTATGCGCATGTTTTAAATAAATGTATATCGGCACCAATGCATCAAGACTCTGCTCATCTGGTAGGCCATGATGCCTCAAACTATATCCTACAGTGACAGCGGGAAATTGAAAGGAGTAAATAGGATAATAAATAACATACCGCTGAGCGCTGTTGGTTAAGACCACCATTTGCCTCAACAATTAAGTACCCGGCTGGGCCAGACGACGCTGCACTTGAAAATACAAAATATCAGTTTCGCTTCTTAAAAACTCGGTCAATTTTACCCTTAGCATGCCGACAGTGTCTTTAAAACAGAAGGGACTCATGCCCGGGAGAAAGGCAAAGGGTTGCTTATTAGACTGTAAATTCTCAGCAACAATGACAACTACCTTCGACTGAGCCCAAACGCCGTCTAGTAGCTAGCACGGGACAAGGTTTCTGCACTTTCATTCTCCTTTTGAATTGCCATACAGAAGATAACTGCAAGAAAATATTAAAATTTATAATTTAATTGAGAAAAATATTTTTTACAACAATATATATCATTAATTTGGTTATATGGCAAAACCCCTTGTTAGAACTTAGTAATTTATTAATAATCAAAAGCATCTCCAAAATTAATAATGCCTCGATCATGATTGAATTAGCCCCACTCTCTTAAGACTTTTGAGTTTTTCTTCAACTATTTTTCTGTTCGGCTCCACATAGCAATTCGGTGGTTGCAAGCTTTATTTCTTTCTCTTTTTATCTTCCTTTACTTTTCCTTTTTCCACATGTGCTCAACAGCCAAACAGAAAACAAAAATAAAACAACACTAAATCATAAAACCAGAAACTAAATCAGAAAATAAAAACTGAAAACCTCAAGTGCAGTAGAATTATCAGTTTCGATATCATGCCAAAGCTTCTCCAACAAGAGATGGCTTTTATAGATCGCAATAGGCTCACGAGAGTGACGCAAGAAATCCGAGAACCGGCCTACACACATCATAAAGCCAGAAAAGTAGAGAAAGAACAACAGCAGGAGGAACTGTATGTTCCGCCTTACAAAAATCCCGGCAGCCAAACTGTCTTTGCGAAAGTACTGCAACTGAACCTTCGAGCGGAGCCGACGACGACACTGAGAGAGACCGCTTGTCTGACGCCGTGGAGACGGTGGTGGACTAGAAGAATTTCCGTCCCCGCCACTCCCCTCGCTACTGACAACATTACTAGTTTTATTTTTTATTATAGTGTTTATAGCCATGCAAAAAAATAGAGAAGAAAGCTTATGTTCTAGGGTGAGAGAAAGATCATTCCAAAACGAGAGCGAGAGCGAGAGCGAGAGCGAGAGCGAGCTGTTTATGTTCTAGAGTGAGAGAAAGATCATTTCAAAAGAGAGAGAGAGCGAGAGAGATGTTTGTATTTTGTGTGCAAGGAAATGATGAAAAAAGATATTTTGTTTTGTTTTCAGGGAGGAGATTTTAAAAAATATTATTTTTGTGTACGGAAGAGAATAGTAGAGGGGGTGTGTGTGACTGTGTGAGAGGAACGGGGGACAGGAGCCAGAGGAGGCCAGTCATTGCAGATTTTTATTAAAAATATTTTTTATTTAAAAATATATTAAAATAATAAGTTAATAAATTTTAATAAATAATTTTAACTATACTAGCGGTGAAAATAATTAAGATGATCCGCGACAAAGTTTCGAAACATTTGTGTTTAAAGCACCAAATTCATCTTTTAGTTTTTGATCGTTCCAGAATGGACGAACACGCATTTCTACCACGTCGTTTCAATTTATTTTTATTTTTCACGTCCCTGATTTGTTCGTGGATGTTGATGATATGCAATCCCTTTATGGAAGTTAAAGATAAAACTATACAGAGGAACTCCGTTTGCAGTTAAGAACCTTGTCCGGGACGTATAAATCGGGAAAAGGAATTGTGGACACGAGAGCGAGACACTTAGATTTGTTCACAGCTGTTAAAATTAAATGCTGAAGTCTCGATCATGATATGATGGCCTCCACGATAGACCGATGCAGCCAATCTCAATTCCTTTTAGTTATCTTTCCTGTAAATATCATATACAGTATAGTGTCTAGACACATTATAATTGCAACAGAGTTGTTCTGGAGTGCCGGGTTTGATATTCAAGCGACCGTGCAATGTTTAATTTATATTCAAGCTTAATTGAATAAATTGTAGCTCGAATTAGCTTAATTATCCCATTTCAAAATAAGTACCTAATTACAATACTTCATGCCAAAACTTTAAAAATAATCTTAATTGTTATTATTTTAATATTCATGACACCATTTGCGTGAAAAGACAGCTAATTGTGTCAATTAGATCCTGAATTACTCAGTTCAAACAAAATACTCGGTCATGATAATTTATCCGCAAACTCTATTAGTTTGACATTCATAGCATCAATTGTATGAAAACACATGTAATTTTATCAAGTGAAACCTAGATTATCTTAATTCAAACAAGATATCCAATCAAGATAATCTATTCCTGGACTCGATAGAAACCCTTGTTTCTCTAATTTGCAAGCCTTGATTTATTTGATTCTAACCTAATTGACTGAATAAACAACATTGATTGCACAAGATCATACCTAATTGCTTGAATCAAACCCTAGTTTATCTCAATTTAAATAAAATATCCAATTATCAAACTCAAAAGACAATAATAAATCAAAACTAAAAGTATCATAATTTAACAATGGCAGCCATTAAATCAAGAGAAATGTAGTGTTTTACTTTGATTTATCAATGACTTGTGTTGGCTTGAGTGGTGGTCAAGGAGGGAGATTGAAGGAGGAGATCTGGCCGACAGTTTTTACCAAAAAACACTAGGAAAATGCGTGGAGATGAGGGGAAGAAGATTTTGGTGGAGGATGAGTGGTTGTTCTTAGTGATTCTGGAAACTGGGAGGTAAGTTTTTTTTTGGGGGTGGGTGGGGTTGTGGGTGATGAACGAAGATTATGGTAGGAAGAAGAAGATAAATTTATTTTTTTATACTTATTGAACGAACAATTTTGAATAACAATAATTCAAAATCATATCTTTTGAATAAAAACACAGGTGGTAACCATGTCTTTGAATTAAAACACTATTAAAAATCATGTTTTTATTTAAATTGTGCTACTTATCAAATATATATATATATATAATTTATGTTATTTTACCTTAGTTTTACTTAAAACAGTGATACTGCCAGAAACAAAGTTTCATGCACGGAACAAATCGATGGTGTGCGTTAGCAATCCTAGTGACGGTAGGGTTCATGAAGACAGTGGAGATGACAGCAAAAATAATGATGGTGGTGAGGGTGCGGTGCGCGGCATGCTTTCTTTCAATGGTGATATGTTCATTTTACTGTAGAGACTACTATAATTTTATTATGAGTTTAAATTACTCTTCTAGACATATTAATTTTAATATACCTTTTAAAATAAAATTAAAAAAATAAGGATAGAGATTGTTATCTATAATTACCACACTTTTTAGTTTCTGATATATATCGCTAACAATTAAATTATTTATAAAATTTACAATATCCATTAACCAAGAAAACAAATTACGAGACTTGTGATTTTTACTACCAGCTTAACATTAACATTGTAGAGAGAAAAAATAATATTACACTTGTATTCTGAAAAACAAAGCTGCAGTTATTTATGAATGGTCAACTATTTTTTCTCTTACATTCCATTTTCCTTTTTTCTAATAATAAAGAAGGTCCATTGTAAAATTTATTACTTTTAGAATTTCAATTAAATAGAAAAATTCAAAAAAATAGTATCTACAGTAAACAATGGAGTGCAAACAACGCTATTTTATATTTAGGTAAATACTAGTAAATTTTTATTTTTGTTTTAAAATGATTTTTTTTATGTTTGGAGATTATTATAGTATGCTAATGTCAAAAAATATTTTTTTTAAATAAAAATATTTTAATATATTTCTAACTAAAAAATATTTTCAAAAATAAACTAAATCATATTTATAAATATACTCTTAAAAAGGGACCTATAAATTTAGATTTAAGCAACTTTAAGCTTCGGAATTCCAGCTCATGTCAACTTGATTATCTCCCCATGTAATTTCTTTGATTTTCCAAGGTGCCCGTTAACTTTAAAATTAAAGAAGTGCTCTGGAGGAGTACGTGAATGTTTGAGTTGGTTGTTTGCAAGTAAGATTGAAATTGTTTTTTAAAATATTTTTTATTTAAAAATATATTAAAATAATATATTTAAAAAAAAAATTGATATAAATATATGAAAATAATTTAAAAACAATAAAAAAATTTAATTTAATGTAAATAATAAAAATAATTTTTTATTTTTTTAAAATGCAATGCTAAAAAAAAACCTATGACATGAGAAATAAAAAAATCACAAAAATCATTAAAACATTGTATCTATATACAAAAAAAATCTTATAGGGATACGAGTGTTTTTTTCATATATTTATTGGTTACTGCAAGATTAATCAGGGATAAATGGGCTACGGTTTTTTTCCAGATAAAATGATTATTTTACTATTAAAGCAAGAAAATATTAGGTTTTCGGTCAAGTTTTTTTTGGTTTTTTAGAAGAAATAAAAACGGCACTGTTAAGTTACAATCATACCCTTGAGAGAGAGAAATGGACATGCATGAAGAAACTTCCTCATTTTTCTTATTTTTTATTTGAAAAAATATTAAAATGATATTTTTTTAAAAAGTTATTTTTTTATATAGCATAACAAGATATTTAAAAATATTAAAAAAATAATAAAAAGATTTAATTTATTTGATTTCGAAAATATTATAGAAATGTAAAAACAAAATCGTGCTAAAGATAAAGAAAATACCGTTTGCAGTTAAGAACAAAATCATACATGTATAAATGGAAAAGGAATTGTGTTTTAAGGATACGAGAGTGAGACACTTGGATTGTTGACATTTGTTAAAACTCGATGTTAAAGTCTCGCGGCACTTGTATCGATCATGACCTCCACGACGGACTGACGCAGCCAATCTCAATCCAGGAGTAAATTTCAACTTCGATATCTCAAAGCAATTTACCTTTGTAGGGTATCTTTCATGTAAATATCATTTACATTATAGCACATTATGATTGCAGGGAAGGCTTTGGTGATGGATGGTTGTCGTTTAGTGATTTTGGAGATTAAAAGGATTCTTTTGGGGGGTTTATGGGCGATGAGGGATGATTATGGGAGGAAGGAAAACAAGATTTTAGATATTTATACTGGGTGACGAGGGAAGATTATAACATTTGATTTTTGTATCCAATTTAGTCCTCTTACTTTTAATTGCTTTTTATTTGTTTTGTACTTTTCTTGATATTTATTCATATTTATTCAATCATATTTTTATGATTTCATTGCATTTATTTTTAAACCAATTTTAGTCTCCATTCTCTTGATTGCTATTTTATTGTCCTTTTATTGATTTATCTTTTTTATTTTATTTAGATTTTCTATTCAATTTTGGTCCTCATTCATTCAATTATTTTTTATTCTTTTCTTATTTATTTTTCATTGTAGTCCTTGATTATTTTTTTAGTCATGTTTTTATACCAGATTTTATTCGCATTGTACGAGTTTAAAATTGTTTTATAGTTGGAATTTTTACTTTGCTTTTTATTTCATGTTTGTCTTCTAGTAAGATAATCTCAGTCTTATGATCTTAATCTAGTTTAAATTCGACTTTTCTTAGACTGTTTATTAATTTTTTTAAATTCATCATTTGATATTTGATTATTATACCTTTAAATTTGTTGTTTGTTTCATTTTTTTCCATCAAGTTACTGTAATCTTGTATCCCAGGTAACATGTTAACCAAGTTAACCCAGGCTGACTTAAGTTTTTTTCCCTTGATTTTTTCAAAAAATAACTTTTTTTTTCAATTTCATCCCGTGACACTAAATGATGGACCCCTGATTATTTTTAAAGTGATTTTTATTAAAAAAAATTATCAAAATAATATATATTTTTTATTTTTTAAAATATTTTTAATATTGACATATGAAAATGATCTAAAAACACCAAAAAATTAATTTAAAGTAAAAAATAAAAATGTTTTAAACTTTTCAAAAATTGTTTCTAAAACAAAATGAAAAACACCCCTAAGTCATAGGGTTGCTGTCCAAATACAGCATTGATTGATTATAAATAATGGACCTGGCAAAGATTTTTCAGCTAATTCTATCCACTACTAGATAATAGGAACGCTGTCCAAAGACCACTGCTCTCCCTCCTAGCTCGGTATATTTTGCTTTTAATTTGATTCACGGCTCGATTGCCCTACCGTTCATTGATTGATCAGCGTTTTCGTGATTCTAGTCTTTACAATTATGGTTTTAGAAAATATTTTTATTTATGATTTTTAAAAAATAAATATTTGATAAAAGTATAGTAAGACATATTTTTGCATGGACGTAAATAAAAAATAGATTTTCATGGATAAAAAATATGTTGTTTTAATCTTTATAAAATTTAATATTTAAAACGAGATTATATGTGAGATTCAGTCAAAAGAAATTATTCAATTAACTAAATTATTTTTTATGTGGTTAGATAAAAAAAACTAAAACGACCATGATACTAAATAATACCTAAAACAAAAACATAAAAAAGATTAAAAAAACAAACCCGTGAAAATGCTCGTAAAAAGACCATCCCTCACCTGCTAGACATCCCGAATCTCCTATCGAACGACAGCCAACAAAAACACCCGAGAGATTCACCAACAATGAAAATTCGTTGCGCTACAAAAGAAAAGAAAAATGCCCACTCTTATAATTTTTTATATATATTAAGAATATAAAAATATTAATTTTATTTTTTACATATAAAAAATATTAAGAATATAAAAAGTTTTTTTATAATGTTATCAAACCTTGTCAAAAATATTAATTTTAATATTTCTTGTTTTAATCTATTGACTAACTAAATAATTTAATTAAATCGTTTAGGAGCTAGTCTGACTTAAGTTGATTGATTTTATAAATTCAAAGACAGTCTAAATAACCAGTAAAAACATGAATTAATTTTTTAAAAAAATTAAATGATATTTTCCTTAAAAAATATCTAGACAATAAAAAATCGGATCAATCTCAATCCCTTACTCTATTGGTTTTAATAATCTTTTTATTAAACTAAACGCTCACCAAATTGAACATCAACATTAAAATAAATATTTACTTGAAAATATAATAACATTTTAAAAACAAAAATAAATCAAATCACTTTATTTCCTAACCAATATAATTTTGGTTGACAAGAAAAAACATATACGATGGTAAACCGTCAAACCCATTTAATTCAAGCATTGAAATCAAGCTTTTTCAAAATTCATAATGGCCATGAAAACCTCATTCTCATCTATAATTGTCAACAAACTAATCCACAAAAAGACGCACGCCCTTCACCGAGTTACGCGATGAATTTTTTTATCGACAAAATAGCATGATGCACTCAGAAGATTAAAAAGCAATAAAATTAAAAATGATAATAATAATAATAACAGGATCCGACTTTCAACATATAACTTTTTAATTATACAAAAATACAATAAAATTTAATTATTCATATAAACGGATCGCGAGACAAATTTGTGTTAAATTCTAAACAAATACAAGTAAAAAAGGATGACAACATCAAACGGCAACGGGCCAATTATTCATCAATTTCGAGAATCTTCAGAGCCGCAAGTAAAGCTCACATGGTGCTTTGGATTGCACACACTGCATCGAAACTACCTTACATAAACACAAAATGTGTATACTGATCTACACAGCACAGTCGTGGACAAGAACAAGAATCCAAGTGAAGTGGATGCGGCTGTATGGGCACATGCGAGTGTAAAATCTCCACCAAGAAAGCCTATATTTCGCAGCAATGTTTCTATGAACAGGGAAGGGTCAAAATTACGGACCCCAGTCGCTTCAAGGGCCACAGGTCGACATCCGACATAGAAAGCAAAAAGTGCCGAGAAGCTCAAACAGCAGGGCAGGGACCATCAAGGATACTCCAGTAAAGTAAAGGGCAACGGGAAAATGAGAAAATCTGGTGTTTTGATGAACAATCGGAAAAGTAATCCTGATCAATGACAATTGGAAAAGTAATTTATCATTTTCTTGCTTATGGACGGATATCTTTAAATTAGCAAAGATTTATTAACAGTAGAGGCATACAACTTGACCTAGGGCCTGTTTGGTATTGCGGTTGCTGTTGTGGTTGAGGTTGAAAAAAAGCAGTTTTTAAAAAAGTGCTTTTTTTGCGGTTCAAAATAAGCAGTGAGTGTTTGGTTAAAAACTGTGGTTGAGTCCGAGGTTGGAAAAAAACAGTTTTGTGTGTTTGGTTACCAAGTTTTGCGTGTAGTTGTTTACATACACACACACATTTCTCTCTGTATATATTTTTTGTATTAATAACCATATTTTTTTAATGGAAGGAATAGATCAAGTAAAAATGACACTTCTTTTTTATTTATTCATCAAACTATTTGCAATGCTATCACGAACAATATCCATACGTGAAGGCCTTTGCAATCCTTGACTATTGTCTCGCGCTACAATATCTGGTTAAAAATCATCTGGTATATAATTAGGATTACAATCATATTGAATAAAATCATCATCATGTTGCGATCGCCTTCGAATAAAGTTAGAATAAAAAAAAAAGTCAGAATTCATCATCTCTTTAAAATCTTTTCAATAATTCATACCTTAGCTAATCCTATAAAATAATTTAATAAAAAAATCCAGCTAAATTATTACCGAAAAATTCATGTGCTCCTGGCTAACTATAATTGACCCCTCGAGCATAGATTATTAATATTCTTCAATATTCCTTTGTTTCCTCTTCACAAATATAAAATACAAAATACACTATAAGGAATGCATGAAAACTGTTACTTAGCAGAGATTCTATAAACCGAAAAAACAAAAGCAGAAAAAAAAAATCAAAGTCTTTTACAGGAAAAAAAGAAGAAAAGGGCTTCCTCCAAAAGCAAAAAAAGTGTTTTGTTTTTGTGATTGTACGTACAACAAGAGCATTCTTTCTTTCTTTGTTTATGTCTTTGTGATCTTCTCCAAAGATAAAGAGAGAGAAGGAGATATGGACCGTGATTTATCCTTGTATTCTCTCTCTCGAATTCTCAGCTCATTCTGTCCCATTTCTTGCATCAACTACCGCCTGATGATGTCATCTTTCCGACATGTAGATCATCATCAGTAGTTCCCTCTTCTCTATGTTCTTGTCTGCTCATCTTGAGCTTCAAGGTCCTGCACAAAGATGACCGATGGGTTTGGTCTGCACAAAGATGAATTGTCGAAGTTTTGTTGCAAGGGAGATGGGTTGCTGGTCAGCAAAAAGATAACAAAAATCGTGTTAAGTGTCGGTGGAATGCAACCAAGGCACGAAAAAAGCTATTTTTTCCTGCTGCTGAGAAAACGCTGGGTTGAAACGCAAAAGTGGTGGGCCATATGCACTGTTCACGTGGTTTACTCCCAATTTTCTACATTACCAAACACTCGGCACATAGCTTTTTTCCAAACGCGGGTAGAACCACAAAACCAAACGGGCACCTATAAAGACTAGCTGGGGCTGAAAGGGAACTCCAATCTATCAAACCTGGAAGAGATCAGAAACTTCGGAAAGGGTTTGATGTTATGTTTTTGTTTTATACGGAGCATCGTTCATTTACGGCGGCGAAGAAGAAAATCATGTGATGTTTGATTAATTAAAGTAGCCAAGGAAGAGAGGCGACAGTATCACGTGAGGGAAGACATTAAAAGGAAGGGGGCTGAGTCTCTCTCCGATGAATGGGTTTTATCCACTTTCGCGGGATCCCAAGCAGCCATTTGGACTGCCGGGGCTCTCATTTACCAAAACACCCTGTTGTTTTGGAATGTTTTTTTGACCTATGAGGTTAAACTTGTCAATCCGGCCTCGGCATTACCATTACGCACTTCATTCTTTTCATCGGTGCTAACTTTACTTTTCACCTCGATGGGCACGCTCACTCACGGCTTTTAGCTGAGTTGTCACATCGTCTCTGATCACAGTGAAGGAGTAATTATTATTTATCCACTACCATTTTATCAAATGCTATGAAGTAGAAGGAAGATAAAAAATGATGTTTTGGACGGACAGAGAGCGAGTGCGAAACTGTAAATATAGAGCAGACTCACGGTCGGATCGCTGATCCATTACCATCCCTGTCCAATAATTTGGACTTCAACAAATCTCAGCTTCAGCCTTTCAAACGACAGCAACAAAAAGGGAGAGGACGGTGACGAACCAAGCAAAACCCACACCAGAATCCATATTCCAACTTCGCTAACATCACAAAATGCTTCCCTCAGAAAGCATAACACGAACCGAAGTATTTCATGGTCGTTGCTGCGGCATCATCTGGATCTCCACAAGGCATCTAAAAGCAATTCATCACCTCCGGCCTTTTGCAGCTTGAAGATTTTTCACCAAAAACTATGAAAAACGATGTTTGGTAAAGTTTTGAAAGCCAATTGAAAGCTATGAGCCCTATAAAATAAAGATTTTGAAAACCGTTTGCTAGCTGTGGACGCAGCAGCAATAACACAGCACACATTGCCGCAATTTCACAACCACGGCGACTGCAACCGTAGCTAACAACCCCGACCTCAACAAAAGCTGAAGCTATGCCAAAACCGATCCTGGATATTCTACTATCAGCAGTTGACGCGTCCCTCCTCCAAGGCAACACGTAACCCCAATCGAGAAAATGATTCCGTCACTGGCAAGAACATATCTGAAAATACTGGCGAGGTGGGCTCCTTCCTGTTGCTGGCCCCGACCAGTCATACATTATTAGAAGACATGAATAAGATAGTTATTGTGATTGGATCAGAGATCGGATTCAATCGTGATTTTAAGAGCCGTAAGATTGAGTGCGGCTTTAAATGCCCCTGACCTCACACTTCCAGAGACGACACCCATCACTGTGGACCTCGTTTCTCTAGGACACCCCTCCCCCTTTCTCCTCTTTTAAGGACCTGCTAGAGAGCACGTGACATGTGAAATCGATTTAAAACCACGTCATCTGTGTCGGCCGTGATCTGAAATGGCCTATGGCCTATGGCCTGGGCTCAAGTCTCTGATGAAAACAAGGCTCCACATAATGAAAGAGAAAGGACAAAGAGATCCTTCTATTATGATTGACTTGAAAGACCATGCATTGCAGCTACCTCACATCTCAATTCATATTGATTATGATACCAGTTACAGTAATTAAATGTTATAGAATGGTATAAAAGAAAATAAGATACAGACTAAGCACAAAGATTAACCAGTTTTTTAGTCTGATGACGGATCCTGTTTTCAACATTCAGAAGCTCCGACCCTATCTCGCGGGATTAGGCGCAGTTCAGAACCATGTTTAAGGAAGACATTGCCTAGCCAGTCAAAGTCATGTTAAACAAATATCAAAATACTTGAAAACAATGCAGCGTGGTGCACAAATCAATTACTAAAATTATATAATCATCAACAGATACTTCCTATCGCCTGGAGCTAGCAAATGAAAAATACAATAGCACGTTCATGCATTGTTAATGCACTTATGCTAAGGTGATAAAATCCTAAACATAAATCTTATATATTGTTATGGGACATGATACTAGAAGCTAGTGTGTCATCTGATGGACAAGGCTATGCTAAATGATTGGCGCCTTATTCATAATGCCAGCTTTACTGGCATACTTCTCTTTCAAATTATAATGCTGGAAATGGCAGCCAGAAAATGGAGAAGGGACACGCATGCAGCTTAATAATATAATGATCAATCATCAAAGATAAAAATAAACAAATAAACAACACTGGCAGCACAACTTAAAATGTAAAGAGAGCATGGCACCTGCACTTTGTTGAGGATTGATTCCTACTCCATCTGCACGCAGAAGTAAAACAAGAAGTATGATGTAAGAAATAGTGAGAGGCACAGGAGAAACAGTGATCAGAATGGCCTAATAAAGATAAATGCAGGCGATTCATTTATGAGATCAAATAGGATTTTTCTGTCCCGTTGATTTGAGTTGGCTAACCTCTTCATAATGCCACCATCAATCAGTAATGAAATCCCAAATCCCAGATACAAAGGCAACCATAAATCAGGAGCATTTTGTAACAGAAATCTTAAGTGTTTGCTAGAGTCTAAATCAGTAGAAAATAATCAAGTACCATCCCCATTAAAATTTCTTTTATGTATGGGAAAAAGAGGAGCAGAAGTCAAAACTTTTTTTCTCTCACACAACACCAAATTGAAATCCAAGACAAATATAGACCAAAATAGAATAACAGCAGAACTGCTGCACGGGCAACTCAAATTGGTTTCGAGCGAAACCACATGTCAAGAATACAGCATTTCTGCAAGCATCTCAGTGAAGTATATATGTGTCATTAGAGCAAAGCATCCACTTCAAACCGAAAAGCCATTTTTAGTTTTGTTATTTTTCACTTGGATAGATTAGGAGCTTTTGCTCTCAAAACTATATAGCAGCATATTTTATGCCGCACAAAGAAAGTAGAAATTAAGTGGTCCCTTGTTACCAAAACAGCACACATCAGCTGTCAACCAACAATGAACTTCAAAATAAATGAGGGTATGGGTAACAAATAAAACTGAGTCAGGGAGATCAGTAAAACAAGAAAAGGTCTCAGTGGCCAGCATTAGTATGCTATGGCAAATTGTGACCATATAAAGAAAATTTAAATTTCTCAACAAGTAGCTCACCCAGTTGGCAATAGTCAAGGATCTCTTGTGAAGTAAGAATTTCCAGTTTTAAACATAAGAAAACAGATCAAAACAGTTAAAAAAGTAACCCTCACAAACGTACTAGGAGAAACCCAACTCCATCGTGCTGCTGAATCAAGATTCTAACATGGAAATCTGTACCAAAATAAGTTTCCACAACTATTGCATCACTTAGATTTTGTTAGGGTCTAGAAACAATGGCAAAATCAAGAAAAAAACTTACTCCCCAACCATGTAAAATAATAGTCTAAAAGGAGAGGAAAACATAGAAATCTCCAGAATTATGAATCCTTTTCACTGACATCCCCTATATATATATGTATGTATGTATTTAAATTTAGTAAATAAACTATGAATCAGAATCCCTCTTTTAAATTCCATGACCAAGAGAAATGTTTCATTGCCACAAGTTCATTCATACCAAACTTGAATCCAACCATCACTAGATTGGGTGTTTTAAGACTTGCAAATTCCAAAAGTTGTGTTTGATTTGAATTTGAAAATGGATTTTGATATTGATATCGAGGTTGGAAGGGTTGTATTGGAGATATTTTTTTGGAGATTCGGTTCTCGGAATTGTGGAATTCAAGCCATGAATAGGGACTGACAAAATCACAATCCAAAAATATTAAAAAAACAAAAGCACCATTAGATGCCCCGGAAAACAAAACATCAATTTAGCATGGATGAAAAGCTAAACAGCAGTTGACAGTGAGGTAATTTTGAAAGGTCATATTGGTGGTCAGCAAAACTGAAACTGCATGTGATCAATGATTTGACATGGGTTCAGGCATCTCAGCTAAAAGAATAAGTACCACTAGATGCCACAATTCATAACCTTATGCTTGCATACAGTTACAATCTGTCACAATTATTCTACACCCCAGCACAACTAAGAGCATTTGATTTCAACACTATCTTAGAAGATCTCATCAAATTATTTTAAAAGACCTCGATGTTTTGCTGCTCTCATATTTACATAAGCACTTTCTCATTACATGTAATGAAAAGAAAAGAAAGCTATGAAACGATGCTATATCAGAAAAACAACACAAAAAGAGAGGATTACCGTTGGTAATGATAGCGCTGGTTTGGGGAGGAACTTTGAATTCCTCGGCAGCGAATTTCAGAACGGCCGTGAAAGGGGCTGCTTCCGGTACGCTAAACCTGAAATTTCGAAAATTAACAGATTGGATTAAGAGAGAGAAACCACAATTTACATAAAAAGAAAACGAAAAAGAAATTGAAAGGAATTAACGCACACTTTGAAAGGGAGCTTTGGATCGGAGGTGAGCGTCACTTTGAACGACACCTTTCCACCACCACTTGCAGCACCGCCACTCGCCATTTTTCTTCCTTTTTTGTTTTGCTGCAGGTGTTTTTCTTCTCTGTTGGGATTTGGAAGGGGCCTCCGCAGGCGCAGAGATCTTACCGCGTTATATATACGCACTGCTTATGTCGGACGCGTCTTGCGTAACCTTGACGCAACACTGAAAAATGTTAGATGGACGGCCCGTACTTTGTCTCTGCCTCGGATTTTATTTAGTGGGCTTACTTTAAGTATGGCCCATCCTGTCTACGGTCCAATGCTCTTACGGATTAGAGTACGTTGTGTGGGAATTTTTATTAGGGTTTTAAGAAAAAAATCTTAAAGTTGATTGTGATTTTGTTTTTTTAGATTAAAGAGAATTTAGTTAATTATAAAGAAATAAAGAGATTTTATTATAAAAAACACTGAAGGGAGTTAAGATTTGCACAGGCGAGCCGAGTAATTGGAGACCTTCTCACTGTTCATTTGCTGTGGGTTTAATAATTGGAGGATTTTTAATTTTAGTGATGCCTACAGAAATGAAACAACTATGTGTGTGTGAATATCTTTTTATTTATTTATTTGAAAAATGAAAACATATCATAATGATTGGAAGGGTATAACTTATAAGGTTTGATATTGATGTTGTGTATGAAATAAGGTATATGTTCTACAGGGGTGTGTCGTGGTGGTAAAAAGCTTGAGATCTGTACAGCAAATTTCGAGTTCGAGTCAGGACGGGTAACTCTTGTAAAAGCCAGGGACAGCCGAGATTTTACCCCCTCAAACTCTGTTCCTGAACATATTAAATCATGAAAGATGATTACTGAACCTGCCAAATTATATCCATAAACGCCTCCCAGTTTTACCATTTAAATAAGAGAGACAAGTTTTTTTTTTTGTGATAATTAAAATAAATATTCATAGCGATCTTAATTTTGATTAAAAAATGTACTTCTCCCGTTGAAATTCCTTTATGTTATTATTTTTTATTGTGATAGAAAAATGATTTCTCTATTAATAAAAATTTATAGCAATTAAAACACATACTTATCAAAACTCAGACGATTTATTTAATCAAATAAAAAACACATTTCTTTGGACAAAGCTTCACTTTTCTTATATGTTATTTTATTCTTGATTTTCAGATGATTTGTTATTTTTTTTTTTGTATAAATCACCGTTGTTTAAATAAAAAACTATCATAATTTTAAAGTAATTATAAGGGAAAAAATATAATATTTCAATTATTTTTACTCAACAACATAAAAAAGAAGATAAAAAATATAAAAATTAAAATGTCAACAATGATAAAAAAAAAATGTTTGATTCTCATTGAATATTTATGACATTGTTTACAAATTTGTGCACATTAGTTTCCTACACAATAAAAAAAAATAAAAAATAAAAAATAAAATATCACTTCAAAAACATGGTTTACCTTATTATCTTCCCAAATTCATTATAATTAATTATCTAAACAGTAGTTTATTCAAAGATATAAAAAATTAAAAAATACGACAACATAGAGAAGCAAGCGAATGCACTCCCGTGTTGTAGGCAAGTCCATACGCTTGGGCTATATAGCCCAGGCCAGTTTTTCTGTTTTTTGTACATGATGTGTTAGTTTCTTGTACAGTGCAATAAGAATTTTCATCCCAAGTGCTCTTGTTAATCAGTAAAGGTCCACCAAGAATTCTCAGCATAAATGCTTTGAAAAGTGCTTAATCATTCAGAGAAATTTCCAGACGTATATATACTTCATGACCGAGCCAATTAGCAATTCTAAGCAACTCAAACAATATATATATATATATATATATATATATATATATATATATATATATATATATATATATCAGCACATGAAAATATTTAAAAACACCAAAAAATATCATTTAAAATAAAAAAAATATTTTTTTATTAAAAATACTTTTAAAACACAATACCAAATATGATATTCGTTTTAATATTACAGTGTCCATTGGGAAATTTTATGCACATCTTATTATTAGTGATTTTTTAATTTTTTTTTCAAACAGCTTAAAAGAAAGAAATTAACATGTGCAGAGGAAAGAAACTCAAATTAATGCCCACCAATAATAATAATAAAGCATATCTTCATCTAAGTCTTCTCCCTTTTTTTTGCGTCTATATTTTTTTGTAAAATGAGCATACAAAAGTAACTAGTAAGATGCTGTTAGTTACTTCACAATCATCATGTTTATCACTTTAGTATATTCTTAGTGGCCGTTTGGCTTCGCGTTTCACGCTGCGTTTGCGTTTAACGCGGAGCAAAACGCCACTAATACCAAACGGGACCACAAATTTTTTCTGTAGATCCCACTAAATTTTTAACAGTGCAATCGCGTTTTAAAAAACATATTTTTTATGTTTTTCAAACAAACGCAGTTACCATACTTGTATTTCACTGTGAGTTGAATTTTTTTTCAACAAAAAAATAAATACACATACCTTTTTAATATGTTTTTTTGATATAAAAAATTCTCAATTATAGATTAAAAAGCTTATACATGCATTTAATTAAATAAATAAAAAATAATCCATGTGCCAGTACTGATCCAATCTCATGTGACCGGAGGGTCATTGGAAATTCAAGCCATTATTTTTAACCAAAAGACTTGTTTTTCAATCATTTTTTTTTTATCTAAAACACCTATAAACATCTCATGCACCTTGACAAACCCATTCATGCCCTCAAATTACCTAAAAACCGCAACTAACCCAAAATCAAAAACATTTATGAGGCTTTCCTACCATCCCATGCAAGGTGAAGGGCAAATAACATCTAAGAAGAACTTTCATCGTCAAATAAAACTTATTAACACCATTTTTTTTTTTGTGTGGTTGAAATAGATGTCAACCGAGACTTTCTTTCTCCGCCACAAAATCCAAGCACCTTTTCTCCCATGTCTTAAGCAAAAAACTAAATAATTAAAAAAAAAAAAAAGTTTTGGATCAGAGACAAAATAAATTAAGAGGCCACAAGTTAACAATTTGAGGACTAGATGAATCAAAGTGAATGTTTTGACCTCATTTAATAAATGTTATCTATTTCCCCTGACTTTTTCAGTGTGCTCCTCTTTCTTCCTTGTCATTCCTCATTTGAAGTATATAACTTATGATATGGTTAAATGTATATTATATATATATAAACAATAAACAAATGACATTCGTTTTTATAGAATGAACAAATTAAGTTGAAATCTGTATTTAGATTCAATTAGGAAATAATTTTTAGAATAATCATTCGCTATTCAAATAGTACAAGGTAAAGCTCATGGAAAATGAGACTCCCTTTAAATTTCAAAAATATAAAATGTGTTTTCTTACTTGAAAACTATCATCAGAAAGTGAGTAACAGTGGCATTGCGAACACGAGAGCCCACCATCCAGTAATCGATAATTTCAAGCCTTTTGATGCATTGCAAGCAAGCTTGTTGTCATGGTAGGTGCAAACCGTCTGCTTCCTGAGATTAAAACGACACAGTTAATCTGCGTTTATGAATCAGATAAAGGAGAGATTGAAGATTTTAGTATCTGCAGATCTTCCTGTTCACTAACCTGGACGAGCAAAAGGCAACAGTATAATCAGTCCCTGCGCACGTAAAAATACTGGTAGGATCGTCGTATGCATAGCTATAAGCAGTAGGGCATGCTTGTTTGAACGTCTTTGAATAATATGTAGGTTGACAAACTACGGGGTTTCCATAAACTCCCCGGCAACAATATTCATCGGTGCTGAACACATCACAAGCGCTCCGGCAGGCGATAACCTTGCCGTTAGACTTAACAGCGAGCTCTGACGGACAAGTATTCCTCAAATCTTCATCACAGCCAACAGAGCTGCAATTTCCCTTGCCATTAATTGGTGTCACAGTTATTGGCAGATTAAAACCGTCGACGAGGCTGACGTCGTAAAAATCGAGTGCTGCTAGGGTGAATTCAGCAAGTGAGGCAGGGGGTTCACCGGAGGCCTTGCATTTCAGGGATGTGCCACAGGCCCCCGTCTTGCATGAACCGCTACCGTTTTGATCAAATTTGCAGCCTGTTCTACCCCATATCCGGCCACTCCAGCCAACCGGAGCAGTGAAAACAATAGATTGTCCCGATTTTAACTCAAATCCACCACCATTGAAGTTGTCACCTTGGGTGATACCCGGCCATACCGTTTCTTGGCAATAATTTACTATGGTAAAAATCCTCGTTGACTGTATCATTCTTGGCCCTGTCCATCCGGTCACGAAAATTGAGATAAAAAATGGGGGGGAAATTATTATCGACGAGATCCAGAATGTTTAATGCCACCCAGTGATATAATTTCTTTATTGTGTAATTTATGAAAAATGAATTTGAAATTTAAATCATACTTTTACGAATCTTATTTATTTCTAAATAACTAATGTTAAAAACAAGTCCAATTAAAAAAAAATACATTTAGCATAAATTAACCTTTTTTTATTAAATAAGATAGCATAAAGTCACCATCATGAATTCAGATATTTTAATTTCATTAAGGCAAGACTTTGACACCATTCTGTAACAACTTTTTTTTATTGAAGCAAAAAATTACTTTAACCAAAATATTTATCATTTTTAGGTAAAAACAACAACAATAATAAATTTATAAAAATCATATCAAATGAAATATAAAAAGATTTTTTTAAAAAAAGCATCTTGGCCGTCAATAGTATGCCATGACGACGCTACTGGATAAATTAACAGAGTTAACTAATCAATTGCCAAAAATAAAGAACAAGACTGGTAACGATTTAGCAAACATTTACCGGATGAAATCATGAGTAGAATAAGCAGTGGCGGCAAATGCGCATTGAGAGGTGCCATCTGTCTTTGCTCTCGCTGCTCTGTATAGAGGTAAAGGGGTTTAAAGTGTAGCCGCCTAGCCGGCATATAAGGCAGAGTGGGGGGGAGAATACGTGTGGACGGAGGGATAGTAAAATAACTGTGAGGTGTGAATGAATTTGTTTTTTAAAGTATTTTTTTGTTTAGAAATATATTAAAATAATATATTTTTTATTTTTTAACAATTATTTTTGATATAGCACATGAAAATAATCTAAAATAACTAATTTTTTTAATTTAAAATAAAATAAAATAATTTTTTTTTTAAATACTTTTAAAATGCTGGCTTCGGAGCAAAGCTAGATGATTCTTTTCCTTATCCTTTCATGCAAGTTGTTTCAGGTTCCATTCATTCCTTTTTCTCAGCTTTACTTTTCAGCTTCGTGCATCAAAATGATCGGTGGATCCGAATACCCATCAGTGGCCCAGCAGAATCTGCCGCCACCTTGTGATAATCTATCTGCAGCCCGTCTCGACTTTTTTCCACACAAGTATTCCTGTCCTTATGATTTAAACTATATTTTGTTTTCCAGCAACTTGCCGAGTCAATTTTTCTTACGTGAAAATATATATTTAACGAATGGTAACTTGTATTTGACAACTCGCCGTGGAAAAAAAACTTTGATTGCCAAATAAAAAAATATTGTGGATTCCTATAATAAAAAACATGTGCCTTTTTTTATTTTTAAATCTAATTTCCAGTTTTTTAAACAATATAAAGGTTCTCAGATCCCTTTTCCAACCCACCATTTTCTGAAAATTGATTCACGTACGATAATGATCTGCATTTTTCAGTTTGAGTTTACATTTGTAGGCTCTCTTTTGTTATTGTTTTTTTTATAAGAAAGTTCTCATGTGCTCTGGGCTAGGCTTCAGTCGATTGTCGACATGGACATGTGGTTGTAACGAGCGATTATAATGGGCCGGGTGGTGCAGATTCTTTTCTTTACGACGATTTGAAAGACTTTTATCAGTCCGTACCAGTAAAGATAGGGACAACTTCAGTTCAAGTAAATGTTCCCAAATTATAAAAAAAAAAACAAGTGGAATATTTTGATAATTTAATATATATATATATATATATATTTAACATAATACAAATAAAAAATATTATAGACTTAGATGAGAGAGTTGCAATTAACATAAATCTCAAGTGCTAATTATAACTCACGTGTCGTTTATAGTATTTATTATGCCACTAACTCTCAAAAAAATAAAAATTTGCACTATCATAAATAACTAGTTTTTCAGTATTAAAATACAATTCACATAATATATTCAATCATAAATAATAAATATATAATGAAGATTAACTCAACTTAATATTTTACTATAAATTAAACTAACTATATATCTAGTTATCATTCTCATAACATATAATAACATGCAATTATATCTAATTCTTTTTTAAAATATATCTAATAATATTTTTCAACTCACTCATAAAAAAAATATTTATTTAAAAAAAATATTATTATATTATAAATAGTTATACTTGTTTATTTTTTATGCTCATGAATAAATTCGGTCACATCAACAAACCAAGTTTGAATACTGTTTTGGAACATGATATATATTTGACACTCGGCTCAACATGATTTCTTTATAGTCATGCGCAGTTAGTCAATTTGTTTTTCCCCAAAAAAGTATTCTAGTTTTTTCATTTTTTTAATATTATAATACTCTTTATTTGGTTTGTAATGTTGAATTTTATTTTGAAAAAAAAAAACTTATATATATCATAGCCAAAAAACTTATATAGATTTTTTTTATGACACAAAATCTTTTTAGATAGATTGATGTAGTAGACAATAATAATACGTATGTTTTCCAAAGATGTGAAGAAGATTACTGAAGAATGAGAATGCAAGTTTCAGGAACCAAAAAGATAAATTGTGTTTGAACCCAAATAGCCTACTCATTTGAGTGCCCCCCCCCCCCCCCCCCCCCCCCTGTATATTTCATATGAGCGACGATGGCCACTTTCTTCTTCTGACATTGGCCACCAATGATTCAGGCTCTGGCTCTTGTAAAAGATCATCCATTCTTGTCACACAGTATTTCTGGATACCCAGAATCAGAAAAGCCCAGATCATCGATGTTGTGAGAAGTGATCGAGTCTAAATAGGATAACCTTTGCCCCCCCCCCCCCCCCCGGCTCGGGACCTCCTCGCTTCGAAAGGTAACGATCAGCTTATCAACTCACATCGATGTTATCCTCCGAAGAATGATTATAACCATCTGATTCATGATCATCTGCAATGCCATCATCAAATTTTCTCGTTGCTGGTAGTAGCTATCTAGGATTCAATGGATAACTAGCTATCGTTACTTTGATGACTTCGTTTAAGATTCAAGAAAAGAAGAAAGGCAATACCAACGCAAGGTTGTTTTACATTCTTTTTATAATGACATTCCCGGTTGTTTAATGAAAAAAATTCCATAAATAAATTTTTGTTTTCGGAGTCTTACGAAGTAGATAAGAAGAGAATTCCTCAAACAATATGGATACCACTTCGATTTTGTGGATTCCCCTTTGATTATTGCAATAAAAAACTCTCAGAACTTTGATTTTCTTTGTAGGATCGCATGATGCCCTAAAGTCTAAAGGTTCGATACCTGCCTCCTTTAAAGGTCCTTGAAGTTAATCACACAGCCTCTCAAGTTGCAAGTTTCAAATAATTCAGGTTTAATGGGCAGAGAAGGTGGCCCGTCTCATTCC
Organism: Salix purpurea; assembly: GCA_027405865.1. Taxonomy (NCBI): domain Eukaryota; kingdom Viridiplantae; phylum Streptophyta; class Magnoliopsida; order Malpighiales; family Salicaceae; genus Salix; species Salix purpurea. The sequence continues at coordinate 5,151,160 of CM050329.1, read as the reverse complement.
AATATCAAATCCCGAGTTTTTTTCTTACACACTTTCTTAAAACAGTGACACGTCCTTGGTCTATCTCCTAGTGATCTTAACTAGACTTTAAGATAGATCCAATCAATAAACAACAACAAAAGATAAATTTACAACTTATTTATTCACACGTGCCACCCCATTCTAAATTTTCTTCGCGTTCGTGACTCTGCGAGGCATTCATTCAAAGATAATGATTGAGATTTGAGATTGAGATGATGCCTAATCAAATGGGCCAAAGAGAATAGACAGTATCGCATAAGAAAATGAAGGGGCTAATTCATTCCTAGTTTAGTCTTAGTAATGAAAGATAAGAGTGGAAGAAAAAAAATCAAACCTTTTACAAACCCAGTTGGCACACGTGTGGTACTAATCATGTTGAGCACCAATCCCCCCTTGTCAAAGCAATAATCCACTCCATCTTAGCCTCTACCTCCACAAAACCACTCAAATCCAGATAGCCATCTTTCTTTAATCCTTCTTTCAAAATCCAAATATTTAAAATTTCTCTTCGGGATCAATCCGTATACATGGGCTCCTTTAGGTTTAGAAAAAGCCTTTGGCGGGCCACCCCGATGGTGTATGCATGAGAGCCCGGGTCCACCATTTTATTTTCGAGCCCATAGCACGTAGGAAAAAAAGAAGAAGAAAGAAATAAAGCACAGTGAAATGAGTTTCTCACATGCGGGGAGCATTGCTATGTCACCTACCAATGAGATTTCAAACTGGACCCCATGAAAATGAACATGAGATGATTAAGTTAAACTATGTCACCTGACAATCACATTTTATAAAGGGCGACTTAACTACTTAGGTCCCCACTTCGGCGACTCAATAATCGCTCCGAGATTTTATTTATAAAGACGAAGGAAAAGGTGAAGCGTTACAAAATATAGCGAAAAGAAGCACTTATTTTATCTATTTATAGACTCCAATTAGTACATCGCTTCCCAAACATTAGCACTAGTAAGCTACAGCAATGGCTTCTGAGAAAGTCGAGACTGTTATTGCTGGAAACTACGTGGAAATGGATAGAGAAGAAGGGAGTTCCAAGTCTACTAAGAGCAAGTTCTCAAAGTTCTTATGGGATGGTGGTTCAGTATATGACGCTTGGTTTAGCTGTGCTTCGAATCAGGCAATATATTCAATCACGCTTATAAAATTTTCTGGTTAATTTCATTACCATCCTGCAAGAAATGTCAATACATCAGCACACACAAGTACATATATGTTTAACATCGTATGTTTCTCTTACTGATTTCGAATTGTAGGTTGCACAAGTGCTTCTCACATTGCCTTACTCGTTTTCACAACTTGGCTTGTTGTCTGGAATCCTGTTTCAACTTCTATACGGCTTGATGGGAAGCTGGACTGCTTACCTTATTAGTGTTCTTTATGTTGAATATAGAACTAGAAAAGAGAGAGAAAAGGTTGATTTCAGGAATCATGTAATTCAGGTAATTTATTCTAGCTAGCTATATATACACTTGTATATTCTAGCTAATTTATTCTTTTAGTTTTTTGAACTTTATGGAGCTGTTTACAGTGGTTTGAAGTTCTTGATGGGCTGCTGGGGAAACACTGGAGGAATGTCGGCCTCCTTTTCAACTGCACTTTTCTTGTATTCGGGTCTGTGATTCAGTTGATTGCCTGTGCAAGGTATCCTTACAAATTCATCAATCATGATCATATGATCTTTTCTCTTCTGCCCTACTCGATCGGTTGAAATGATTTCATCATAAACAAACAGCACTTTTATTCTTGTTTTTTCACCAACGTTTCGCAGCAATATCTACTACATAAACGACAATCTAGACAAGAGAACCTGGACCTACATCTTTGGTGCATGCTGTGCAACGACTGTCTTCGTTCCCTCATTTCACAACTACAGAATCTGGTCATTCTTAGGGCTTGTGATGACCTCATACACCGCATGGTATATGACAATCGCTTCCCTAATCCATGGACAGGTTGCTTGCATATTCTATCTTTGATTAATTAATTGGTAGTGTTATTTAGCTAATTAAAAACCCAATTTTGGCGTGATATACGTACCCTTAATTTCCCTGGTCCATTTAGTATTGTTTTATATGAGGTATCAACTCAACTCCCTTTTTTCCCCATTTTTTATGAAGATTGAAGGAGTGAAACACTCAGGTCCAACCACAATGGTTCTGTATTTTACTGGGGCTACCAACATTCTCTATACATTTGGCGGGCATGCTGTCACAGTGTGAGTGATGACTCGGTATATATAATGGCATATACAAATATACTTTATGATAATAATGGAATTCATGATGTATAAATACGTATATGTACCCATATATAATCACAGGAAAGAGTTTTCCCAGCAAGAGAACATCTTTCCTGAAAAAGCTGGCACACTAACTTTCTGATTCCTCTATCCAATTCTCCATTTGGTTTCCGAAGAAATGAGAAATTTAAAAATACAACCACACCATCAGTTTGGAATTTAAAGTGTTTGTGTGTGTATGCACAAACGTATCAAAAAATAAAACTTTGATTGATGATCAGACTCTGTGTGATTGTTAATGCAGGGAAATTATGCACGCGATGTGGAAGCCTCAGAAGTTCAAGCTAATATACTTGGTAGCAACACTTTATGTGTTAACCTTGACACTACCATCAGCTTCTGCAGTTTACTGGGCATTTGGGGACTTGCTACTTACTCATTCTAATGCCCTCTCTTTGCTACCAAAGAATGGATTTAGGGATACTGCTGTCATTCTCATGCTCATCCATCAGGTTAATTAATCACCCCTCCTGTCCAGCATGACTTCGATCGATTAATTCCTGATTGAAACAGGTTTCTAATATGAGTCGGACCTGGTTCAGGTCTCATATATATGTTCATGTTCTTCAATTGATCTTCATATTTTTTTGTTGGCAGTTCATAACATTTGGATTTGCATGCACCCCACTATACTTCGTGTGGGAGAAATTCTTAAGGGTTCATGACACAAAGAGCGTGTTAAAGAGAGCTCTGGCAAGGCTTCCTGTGGTGATACCAATCTGGTTCCTGGCTATTATCTTCCCTTTCTTCGGACCTATCAACTCTACTGTCGGATCTCTTCTTGTCAGCTTCACTGTTTACATAATTCCATCATTAGCACACATGGTCACTTTCTCCTCAGCCTCGGCTCGAGAGGTTAGCCATCTTAATTTCCCTCAATCCACTATATAATTATGCAGTCAAAAAGCAGGTCATTAACAACTTCTCAATTCATTTTGTTTTCACAGAATGCCGTGGAGAGACCACCCCCATTTCTTGGAGGCTGGGCGGGGTTATACTGCGCGAACATTTTCGTGGTGGTGTGGGTTCTAGTGGTTGGATTTGGATTTGGAGGATGGGCGAGCACGCTCAACTTCATACGCCAGATCGATTCGTTTGGTCTATTCACAAAGTGCTACCAGTGCCCTCCCCACAAGGCTTGATTATTGGATTCCCCTATCTAGCTACTTTCAGAAAAGAAAGTCAACAGATTAAGATACTTGAGCAGCCAGTGTGTAAAGAGAGATTGGCATTTGTAACTTTTCCTTGCAAGGCTATTGTTGTTGGTTTTTGAAAAGGTGCGATGGCCATCACAGCTGTGTAACTTGTGTGCTCATCTTTAATCTTTTTCCTGGTTTTTGTGGGATACATCGCTCTCTTCCTGTACAAGTAGTGTGTGTGTGTTGTTATCGTGCGCTCACGAGATTATGTAAAAATAATCACCGAGTCAAGTCACTAATCAATTATGTAAAATATGTAAAAATTACAAGTCGAGACTGAGGTTTTTTAAAATAAATAAATAACAGAAACAATGAAATGAATGGCAGAAAATATCAATATTCTTTTTATTTAGGAGCACGTGCCTTTTCATTGAAAATAGATTTCTTAACGTTAATTCTTAATCATCTAATAACTTGGTAATTCTGTAACTTTTTTATTTCTTAAAATTCCTGAAACTCTTTTTTTTTAATATATGAAATTAAAATGATTAATATAACTTGGTAATTCTGTAACTTTTTTAATGATTAAAATTAAAAATACTTTCGAAAGTGGTAAAAGTGAAGGCGTTGCTGTTTTGTGGGTCACAAGCATCTTGAAAAGCGTATGGGCCTGACTATTTGGTGGGCTTATAACGACCATCTACCTTAAAGGCTAAAGTGACTTTGACTTCTGACAAATAGAAAATGATCACAAAACAACAATCAATACCTAACCACTGGACACGTACTAAAGCCTCTGCCACTCAGAAGCAAAATTTCCACTTTCCAAACCTTACCCCAAACCAACTTGGAAAATAAGCTTCTTCCGAAGAGAGTGTGGAAAGAGGCAGTACAGCACTGCACAAAATAAGAAAGCAAATAATCGCACGTGCGGTAACTATCATTCGATCGAAAATGCACTAAAAATAAAAAAAACCACTAGCTGTAGGCTAGTTCTTGAAAAACAGAGGTGATGGGTGGGGTTATCACACATGCATGCATGATCAGTCACTGGGTGGGAGACCTTCACTTTTTTTAAGAACTTTCCAATATTGTCAGGTCATTGTCGTAGAATGTTTGAATTATTTTTCTTCTCTCTTTATCCAAGATCAATGAATTTGGCTATTTACCAAGATTGCTTTTGACCATAAACTGGGAGTCTCCTAGATCAGCTAGCGGGGACCCTGATCCTCATGGGGTGTTTGTGAAGATCAATAGCACAGTAGCTTCTTCGTACAAATGCGAAAAAGTATATGTAGTAGGCTAGCTATTAAGAAACATCGCAATACATTTTAGATATTCAATTGCCTAATTTGCATTAATATGTTTTACTAATTAATAAAACTGAGAATATATAAAATTAGGACAGTACTGCAATATAAATATATAAATCTCCATTCTCATATTCTATGATTTCAAAGGTACAAAACAAAAAAGCAATCAGAATTTGACTTGATTCAAACTATATCATTCGTTATACCATGATGAACAATGAAAACATATGAATCGTAATGTTGAAGAGTTAGCCAGCTAGAATTTGCCAGCTTGATGAATGCGATGACTGTTACATGAAGCAGCGATGAAAAGCGAAAACAACATCATCCACTAGACAGCAACTGTATAATTATAAGTATCAAGATAATAAATTAGTTTTTTGTACGCGTGCGTGCATAGTGTAAGCTTGTAGAGCAAGAATCAAATCTTGATCAATATCAGGGATCGTCCAAATCAAGCATATTGCAAGCGTGTAGATAAGGCATGCAGTGGACGGGTCCTCCATCGTCACCTCTAACGTACGCCTCATGTGATGTGAATCAACTTGCATCGCCAAGTAGCTGGACTCTTTTGATTGTCTCGACATGTATCCAGACTCTCTAGACGCATATTTCACTTTTGCCTTTTCCTTTGCAGGAGCTACAATGGTCCAGGTTTTTTTCGTTTCATTTTGGTATCAGATTTATGGGAAATTAATGGGAACTGCTTCTATGCCTGTTCTGGGGGATTTCATACAGTGAATTCTTACGAAAGGGTGTAGAATTATTCATCCTGCGAGCTAAAAAAATACAACCACATGCCTGCCCTCTTAACAAAAATATGACCTCCAATTTCAGCGTCAAAAGATCTTTATTGATGAATATTTCACTCCAAAATGTCTTAGAAAGCATCGATTTTGCATCTTCAACTTCAATATCAACGGGATTAAGTGAATCAACCCTGATCAATAGATGAAGGACTCAATTGGGACAAGTATAATAGTTTTGGACGAATTTATTCTTTCCATTTCAAAAGAACTGAGTGGAAGTGGTTAACTCCATGGTAAAAGGCCAGCTAGATGAGCCAGCCATTCTCAACTCATAGAATACGTGAGTAAAAAGAAGAGGATAAAGAAAAACAAGAAATTTCCAATTTCGTTTCTTTTCTCATGTCAATATTAGTTCTAGGTCAATGTGCCCCTCCAGAAGATCAATTAAACTATAAAAAATCTATAGTTAACAGTTGAGACAACTAAACTCCAACAACTGTACATTGAGCAGAAATCATTCATGGGGATGTATATATGGTCTGCCTCATTAGCCTCCTAATGTCAGTGAAGACTTATCTCCCCCTTCTACTCCCTGAGCCTCTCTTTTAAATAAATTGTATTCAAAATGATGAACTTTAAAATATATAATAAATATTTGGTTTTTTTATTATATTTTAATTTAATGTTTTCTACTACAATTATTTTAAAAAAGAATTTAAATAGATTACAAACGGGATAAATCCCTTAAAGAATTCCTTAAACTTGAAAAACAATTACAGCAAATACCACTGATAACATGTAATCACTTATGAAATAAATAAATAAAAAGTATTTTTTAGGTGATATGACATAGTCGCAGATAAATTACCAGCAAAATTATATGGACAATTTTTTTGGTTTCATGGACTTTGTCTACCTGTAATATTATCGGTGATAGTATTACTGACGACATGTCTTTCGACGACGAAAAAGTTTTCAATAAACAGTAACTGTCAATGATCTTATTGGTTAAAGCATAATGATCGGTATTTAAATACCAGTAATTCGTAGATAAAATGCATAATCGTGGTAGAGCCACCACGCGCGCAACAAATCTATAAAAGCAACATCACAACATTGAACCGTGCTGCTCATGAAGCCAATCCTTGCACGTGTCTCCACTCAAAGAAACAGCATCCTGGATCGATATTTCTTCAGAACTCAAATTAAACACTCTGATAGCAAGGAACTTAATAGGTGTACATCAAGAACACGTCAGCACAAATCAGCGTTAACAAACAAGAAACATAAGATGTATAACGACACTTTTTTTCCGGACAAATCAGACAGGATTTCAGGAGCTCATTTTGATACCCAGGTGATGTCTCGCGCGTTAAGCTTCCCTACTAATACAAATCCTTGTAACCTGATAAACACCATCCTGTTTCTTGCAGAGGCTGCTTCTAAATAATTGCCCAGAACACAATAGATTTGACTTTCACAGATTGGCAAAATGTGAAGTTGGGTCTGTTGAAAAAATTATAAAAGATATTTCAAAAGACTAAACACATAGAACTTCTTGAATGTAAAAAGTATATATAGAGCTTACTATCTTATATTGGAAAAAGAACTTGTTAAATCCTAAATCCTAGAGGATACCTTGCTATATATGGGAACAATATCTTTAAGAACAGTGCATAAACACGCCTCAAATTTCTATTTATGTTCCTTACATTCATTGATTTACAACAGGATCTTCCTTGAAACCAGTTGGCACTTGAATGAATTTCAAGGAACTAGTAAGCCTTTATCAGCTGAATGCAATAATAGATTGCAAGCATCATTCTGTTCTTGAGACAGCATGCATGTTACAGTTGAAAACGAATACATACAATCCTCTTAACACCATAACCTTCTTTAATTTGAAATCATTGCATTCATTCATTTGACATTATTCTTTGACTTTTTTTCAATATTAATCTCTCGTACAAGTTTGTGAAATGATAAAGACCAAAGACAACAGAACTGCGGATATATATAAATATCATGGAGCCAAAACAGGAGATGCGGGATATTAAGACCACACACACGACCCTTCAGGGAGTGGCTGGTCTGGCCCCAGGAGAATTCCAATCTTAACTAATACAATTTCAACCTTTCATAGGCTACCACCTTTTGGATAAGATTGCATGAATTCTAGCCATAAAATTAAATATTTACATATACGTAGTCACAACTCACACGTTCATTAAATAGTAATGACTGTTAAGATAAATATTGCTATCTAATCCACGCATGAAACTGAATGGAACCGAGAGACACGATAACAAGGAATAAAAAAAAAAAAAGAAGCACGCCATCACTTTCAAATAGTGGCTATCACATTCATGCACACTCCCCAGTAATATTTATTCAGCTTTAAATTAGGGTTAAAATCAAACGACAAAATGTTATCAATTGCATTTTAAACGCAACAATTATACCAAAATATATATATATATAAAAAAAAAACACCCTGTGAATAGAACAGGAAGAATTTTTGTTCTATCTTCTTCAACCCACAAAAGAATTACTGAAAAACACCGCATGCAGTCGTGTGATCATTGACTGAAATCACTGACATTCTCTCACTTTTTATCAGCATGAGGACAGTTTCTCGCAAAATGCCCTTCCTCTCCACAGTTATAGCATCCTCCACCTCCACCGTCACCAGCATATCCCCTGCCTCCACCGTCACCAGCATATCCCCTGCCTCCACCGCCACCGTATCTCCCGACACCGCCGCCACCTTCATAACAATCCCTTGCTAAATGACCGTACCGTCCACAATTAAAACAAGCAGCACCGCTACTTCCGCCGCCATATCCCCTACCCCTTGAGCGGCCTCCTCTCTCATAACCGCCGCCTCGTACCCTTCCTCTGTAGTACCCTCTCCCGCCACGAGGAGGACGGCGAGATCTGAAGACGCCTACAACATCAACGGCCTTGATGCGGCCTTCTTCACCTGAATCGACAGCGAACTCCACAGGCTGTCCGTCGGTGAGGGTACGAAAGCCGTCGGACTGGATCGAGGTCTGATGGACGAACAGATCCTCTCCGCCGTCATCGGGAGCAATGAAGCCAAAACCTCTCTGCGCACTGAACCACTTGACGGTCCCAGTGGATCTCTTGGTCTCAGCCATGGAAATGAGCTTCCAGAAGAACCTGCAAGGTTCTCAACTTGGTTTGAGTACTTTGTCAGTGGCTGAATGCAGTTCTTAGCGTTCGTGCATGTAGTATGACGTGCGCTGTGTGTTAATGAGTGTCAGAGTTTGGGTTTTTTTGAGTTTGTGAAGCAGGACCCAGTTGCTGGGGGATTCGATTGGTATTGTACGGTTGATAAGGGTTTGGTGTTTATCCAATTTAGTTCTGACCACTCATCACATGGGGTGGCCAAGTGGGGGCTTTTCTTTCTATCCGCTTGGGCCCCATCTGATTGGCCAAACCTCAAGAATAGCTTCTTATTATACACGCAGTCCCCATTTCATCCCATTGGTTGTTTTTGTATCGATTTTATTCGTAATTCTCAATTAATTATTTTCATCTTTTTCATTAATTCCATTCAAATCACACCTGCCATTTTAATTAAAAAGAAAATCACTTTTTTAGGATACTCACTTCTTTTTGTTAAAAAAATAACTCTAATTGAATTCTTTAATTACAAAATCAACATTATTAAGAGAAATAATTGATATGGAAAAATTGATTAGAGATAAAAGTGATTCTGATCATGTAGTTGAATATAAATTTTTAGATCTGCCATTTACGGTGAAGTCCTTGCCACTAGATAGTGAAAACAAAAGAATAGTTATTGGGGGGTCCGGTCCGGCCACTTCTAGTATGAAAAGTATATCATATTTTTTTTTAGCTTTGCCTATACATATACAATGAAAATAAAAGACAAGAATATATAAAGGTCTTAAAGATTCTTCTAGCCAAATTAGTTTAGTGCAACCATTTATTTAGCAGAGTAATTTTCATCTTTGAATTCTATATTTGGTGCGTTGATTATGTATGATGAGAATTGCTTGAAGGTTAACAAGTTATTTTCATTTAGCAAAAATAAATATGCTGCATGTTCATTAAATATCCTTATATTTTCATAACGAGAAAAGTCATTTTGTAGTGATTTTTTATAGAAGACTGTGATAATAGTGGCCACGCGAGCTCATCCAAATTTTATCCATCATGTAATAAATAATGCTAACACAATACAATTTTTTTTTAAAAAAAAATTGATTTTGGTTATTAGCTCAGCTATATTTTATAAGCATTATTAGTTTAAATAATGCACATAAAAAACAACAATAAAAAAAACATAAGAACATCAAAAAATTGACTTAAGCCCATTTGGGTTTAGCATGCTAAGTTTGAGGGTTGTTCATGATATTAGGGTGACCTTATAAAACAAAACTGAAAAAATATCATTAAGCAACCCAATGTTAATGGGTGAAACTAGAAAAAAAATTAATTAAAAGAAGGCAACAAAAAATAAATGTAAAGTTCAACTCCTAATAAATCAAATATTGAATTATGGAAAAAAATAATCTATAAGAAAATCATAGTCAGCCCGTTTTAACCTTTGAAACCTATGACTCTCATTATTGATGGGTGAAACTAGAAAAAAATAAAAGAAAGGAACAAAAAAATATGTAAAGATCAACTCCCACTAAATCAAATGTTGAATTATAAAATTGAAAAAAAAATCTATACAAACATCAAAGTCAACCCATTTGAACCTTTGAAACCTATGATCCTAATCATGAGCCCGAGACTAATTTCATAGAAAACAAACCCTAAAAATTAATGAAGCAAAATTTTAAATCAATAAAATATTGAGTGATGAAATTAAAAAAAAAAAAAAAACTCAACTAGGAAAAGCATAAAATAAAAAAAATGAGAATCAAATCTATTATAAAAACAAAACCAAATCATGAGGAATGAAATTAAAGAAAGAAAGAAAAAATGATAAAAAAAACAAGTAATAATAGTAAATTAGTTTTTTTAGAAGTTATTTTTTTTATTAAAGAGCAAAGTGGTAATTATATTATTATGATGAATAGTGATTTGTGTGTGAATTCTCCATGACTTTATTTTATTTCTCTTTTTGATTTATGTATTAATACTTACGTAAATGATTTGAGTGCACTCCCTTATGACAAATTTATAGATATTACTATTTCTATACCTGGGAACTTGTTTCGCTTTTCATAGAAATAGTGAAAATGCCCAGTCTTTATTTTCCTACGGCATTTCTCTCCAACTCTGGCATCTCTATGGTAGTACTCTTACGGTGTTCAGCAGTGTATTTCAAAATTGTTTCTGTAAAAATATAAATTTTTATTTTATTTTAATGTTTTTTTAGTATTTTTAAATATTTTTTTAAAAATAAAAATTATTATTTTGATTATTTCTAAAGGAAAACTTTTTCATAACAACCTAGCAATCTTCCAAACAGTCGCCTGGTCTGATATATACATGTACGGAGACGAGGGTGTTGTTTGGTTCGCTGGTGTTGTGAATAAGAGAACTGGGAGTTGTGTTTTTTGTGGGCATAGCTGCGGTGACTTGACTAGGGAAGAACAGCAGTAGCTAGCAATTTTAATTGATCTGATACCATGCGATGAGAAAGAGGAGAAGAGATGAAATAAAGGCAAATGTGTATTCATTGACATGTCAAGGTGTATATAGACCAAGTTAGAAGAATTTATAAAATAATTCAGTTAAGCTAAGTTTTGAAAGGGAGTTAAAAATGAGAGTTGATATCTGCAAATTCAAAATGAGAGATATATAATAAGCTAATGCAATAAACAAAGAGAGGCTGATGGGAGAGGTTGACTGAAACCTCTCTCATTAAAGATCGACATTAAATTAATGACACAGTAAAAAATATGCGAGCAGGTTTCAGATTACATATGCTCGCACGTTGAAAGGAAATTTCTGTTGAAGTCAATGAAGTGATCCTCCTCCTGATCACTTCACCTATTGTGGAATCTTGTTGAGCTTACAATAGCAATAATCACCGTACTTCTTGGTCTTGTACTTGGGAGGATTCTTTTCATTGACGAGCTTGGGATGAGGCCCGACGGCGAGGTCCGGCGGAGGCTCCAAGAACACAGGCCATGACATTCTTGTCTTGTCCTTGGTTACTGTGGTTCTGTGGAACACACTCTTATACTTCCCATTGCTCAAAATCTGTAAGAAACACAAGGAGGATAGATGTTTTAACAGAGTAATTAATCAGCAAGTACGCGGAGCATGCATTGGGTTCGGAGAGGGAGGCACCTCCATCTGGTCGCCGATGTGGATGACTAATGCATCGGGTATGTACCTGACACAATACCAATCTCCATCCCTGCAGGCCTGGAGGCCCTGGATATCATTGGGAACGAGAATTGTAATGGAGCACATGTCCGTGTGAGCCACCACCCCGAGAGCTAGATCAGGCCGTGGGCATGGCGGATAGTAGTTTATTTTGAGAAGGTATGCCAGCTCATCCCCACCCATGGCTTCTCTGAGTTCATGTTCTTCAAGCCCTAAGCCTAACGACAGGCTCTTGAAGAGCTTGTCTACAACCCCATGCAGATACTTCACGTACTCCTCGTTGGCCTCCCTGCAACGAAAACATCACCGGAAACAAATTAGCATTGCTATGTTTCTATTGATATTCTTGCCGGCGCCAACTTCCTGCTCTGTTTAGAATCAAAATTGATGATTTTTAAATGATCACATGAATGCATTAATCGTCAAGAACAAACACTAGATTATGGATATAATCCTAGAGTGTTTCTTAACATTCTACACGTACAGAGAAAGATGCCGTCGTGTCTATATGCCAGTGCTAAAACAATTTCTGAAGACGATGGAAAACTAATACAACGTTGAAACAAATTGAGACAATTAGTTAATCAAAATAAACCTAGCTACTGTTGCAATTCTAAAATAAATATAGGACTAGATATCTTATCTTTGCAAACACAAATTTTCTTAGTTTTTGTTCTCATGCCATGAATAGCTAGTTAGACTTTATTATGATAGGTTGCTTGCTCATTTTTAAACCCTAGCTTTTGGTTTCTTTTACGTTGCCGATATAGGATATAATCTGTTGTGATCTTAATTCAAGTAGTTTTATTAATTAGTTTTTTATTAATTAGAAGCATTTCTTAATTCCCCTGCAAATTTTCACATTTTTTTCTAGAAAAATATTCTTTCTCGAGAATAAAGCTTCTAAAATCACAACAAACAATCACATGATATACGACCACGTAAATCGCATATCATGAAATAGTCAGGAGAATTGCTGAGTGGCTCTGGGAAGAACAGGTATTGAAGAGCGGTCAAAGCAAGGTTGGGGATCCGGACTCGGAGGAGACCAGCAAAGGTTTCGCCCCCCTCTCCTTCCTTTAATTTTAACAATTATGTGTTTTTTTGCTAGCTTTTGCATATAAAAGCCATTTTTCTTTTTCTTATCTTCGTTTTTAAAAAAAAGCTATGGCTCACACACAAAACTGTGAGGATGATTTTCCAAACGTTCAAACCCAACATAGCAACATAAATGTAATTATTCTAAAAATAAAAAATAAAAAGGTGAATGGAATTAAGAAATCAAATTCTAAAAGAGATTGTGCTTGTTTGATAGTATGGTTTAGGTTGTTTTTTAAAGTGTTTTTTATTTATAAATGCATCAAAATATTTTTTTATTTAAAAAAAAATATTTTTAATATCAACACATAAAAATAATCTAAAAAAAAATCTTTTAATTTAATATAAAAACTAAATATTTTTTTATTAGTGTTTTACCTGTATAAAGGTGGATTGTTAGGCCAAAACTGGTAATTAATGGCAGGAGGAGGCCATATCCGGTGGAATAAATGATCAACCCAACCTTTCTTGCCCTCAATTTCTTTTTGAAGAAAGGTTCCGTATCCTTCGATAGACTTAGACCCTGGTGGCTTGGCATAGAGTTCTTTCTCTTCCTGTGGGAGCTCAAAAAAGGCTCTACCCACACCCTGAAACTTGCTTATGACCTCACTCGGTATGCCATGGTTCACAATTTGGAACATTCCCCATTCCCGGCTAGCATCAGCGATCAAACGGTTGATCTTTTCCTCGTCTGGGTCGCTTACATCGATGACTGGGACATCAAGGTCGATCCCATGAACGGTGGTGATCGCCGGTTGCTCATGCTCGGACCTGACAAACGCTTCCGGGATTGTGTCTTCAAATGTAGATGCAATGTTTTGAACTCTTTCTGACTCCATCTCTGATCTTTCTAATAAAAATGGCTAAAGAGATTTCAGGGCCATCTCCTTCTCTCTGAACTAGCTATAAATGCACATTTCATCGGTTCTGCCTCAGTTTCGCTTGCGAGTTTTTAACCGTTAATTATTTTTACGGGAAAAAACCCGTTAGTTAGAAAACGGAAGGTTATAATTATATACAAAAAGGGCATGTGTGTCGCTTTCAATGACCACCCTTCATTTAAGCCTCTGTATTGCAACCCGTTCGAGACATTGTTTTTAAGAACTTCAAAAATTTAAAATTATTTTTTATATTTTTAGATTCGGCTAATGTTAAAAATAATAATAATAAATAGTATTTTAATACATTTTCAAATAAAAATTAATTTAAAAAACAAACACGATTTTACTTTCAATCACTTTTTAAAATAGATGATGAGTAGTGATCACTTCTAAATTAGCTTCTCGTTGTTTCGACAAAAAAAGAGTTATGAAAAATTATAATCGATGTGAGATTTTTAGGTCAATTCTATTGTGGAGTATTATAAGTATACAATTATCCCAATAGCATATTAGAAAATCTGACTGGAATATTGGTTCTTTTTTAAAGTGTCGCAGAGTTGAGTTACAATCTCGAGTAATCTTTTCAAAATAGAATAGCAGTGATTGTTTTTTAAAATACAAAAATAAACCGTTGCTAGTCTATGGACCTTCACTTTCATGGTTTATTGTATCTCGAGCAAGATAACAACGTGGAGCCCCTTACTTCTTTTTTCTTTCCCTTCCAGTTGATGACGTGTTATAATAAACAATCAGTACTAGTATTATTAGTAATATTTTATTATTATTTATTGTTACTTTTATTATTATTATTATTATTATTATTATTATTATTTAACATTGCGTTTTAAAAATACTTTTGAAAAAAATTAAAACAAATTTATTTTTATTTTTTATTTTAAATTTAAAAAAAATGTTTTTAGATCATTTTCATGTGCTAATGTCAAAAATAATTTATAAAAAAAATATCATTTTGATACATTTATAAATAAAAATCACTTTAAAAAAACAGCCTCAATCACTCTCAAACATGCACTAAAAGTTAGAAAATTGTTGTATATTATCTGAGGCGAGGATTGATTTCAACAAACACATGTTATTTCATATGAACCATTGTTGAAATCAAGAAGCTCATTGACATCAATTTCAAACAAGATAGCATGATGTAATTGTGAAGCAAATGACAGGATTTTTTCTTCGCAAAGACCCAGGATAAAATTTCTGAAAATGAAAATTTAACTCCACGAGAGTTGTATGTACACGGAGCAACTAAATGAATGGTATGAATCCTGAGCAACTGAAATGGCGAAACGGACGGGGAACCAGAAAAAATAAATGCATGGCAAGGCTCCTCTATTTACGATAGAAATCATAGAAGGCCTGTCGTGCACGAAATTAAAGCTTATCGTCACAAACAACGAAAAAACATTTGTTACTCTCGTCATAAAATGAAAGCATTTCCCGGACACTGGATTTTTCTTCCTAAATTATTTCTGTAGTTCTGAGTTGGTTGCTTTTATTTATGAAAAGTCGCCGTAAGGTAATTCTGTATTTTCAAATTCAAACTCAAAACCACAGCCCCGGTCGCAGGGTTTGGATGAGCGGTAAGGACCAAACCGGTCCAGACCATTGGAAACCGATTTGGTAGACAGCGAGACACTATATATTATCGTCCAAGAAGAAAAAAGTTTTAGAGACTCTGAAATATCACATTAGCTCTACAAATTGTTGCCATATGACAACTGTAACATTCAAGAACTATGATCGTTCTTAGAAGTTCTGTTGACACAAATTACAGTATATTTCCAGCTGCAAAAGAACTAGAGGTACCTCAACACTTCAGCCACAGCAGGAGCCACAGGCAGGCAAGGAACCTGGAAGGATATCAAAAATTGTGTTCAACAAAAGGTTGATAAACGGACACATTAATATACCAAAATAAATAAATAAACAAGGAAAATAAACTCACTATGGTCAATCCCTCTAACATTGTCCAGTCCACGGGGTGGGCCGCGTGGGCCGCCACCATATGGTCCACTCCCAGGACCTCCTGGGCCGCCATCCCATTTCTTGCTAGAACCAGATCCTTTTCTATATGCATCTGTCTTTTCCATCTAAGATATAAAAGGAATTGAGAAGATAAATCTCTAGAGGTAGGATACAGGTACCAAAACAGGCTTGTTATGACAAAGCAGCAAGGGAAGATCACTAAATTACCGAGAACATGGTAGAAAAGAACACGCCTATGAAATTCACAATAGCCCAGAAGAAATCAGTGATTGTTCTCAGTCGCCAAATCGATCGCTTGGATTTCACGACACCTGACAACAGGGACACAACCACATTGCTGTTAATCATTTGTGCACATATTAATCAACAATGAAACTAATAACAGAAAGGCAGAATGAAGTTCACATAAAGTTTCCAGCAACAAAGAAAGCTAGAAACAGTCCCCAGAAATAAAAGAAACTAAATGTGTAATGGTAAGAATTAATGATATCAGCAAACAGAATGCGTGTGCAGTAGGAAAACTGATGGCATCATCTTCCTTAGATTTATTTTCCCATCAATTTCACCCAAACATGTATTGCCTTTGTTGGTTATTAGGATTGATCCGGTTCGCCCATGAGCGATGAACCCGGTCTATATATCTAGAGGTGCGATTTGGCAATGGTTCACCCATGAGAGATGGACCAAGTACATTTATCTAGAGGTGTGATTTGGCAATGGTTCACCCATGAGGGATGAACCAAGTCTATTTATCTAGAGGTGCGATTTGGCAATGGTTCACCCATGAGGGATGAACCAAGTCTATTTATCTAGGGGTGTTACTTATTGGTGACCGCTAAGTAACTTCTCCCCACTAGTATAAATAGGGACCTCCCTCTACATAATAAATACAAGTTATTTCACACAAGTGAAGATAATTATCTCTCTCAATACTCTTGCTACGATTTGTTAAGATGTTCGTGCCGTGAAACACAACTTTGGTTCTAGTAATCAAAGTGATCTTAAAGCAAAGATCTAGGAACAAGGAAACGGAATATCACAAGTAAGTTTTCCGTATTGAATCTACAGCCTTCCACCTTAAGATGGTTGAAACTCCTGCCTAACTCGTGAAGGGCCATAAGTTGGTATATCTTATAAGCTCAAACACCAGATTATGGCTTGATCTTCTAACGGTGATCAAGCTCCGCAGCATTAATGACATTAACAGCAACAGAACAGATGATCTAATTAACGAATCTCAAAGCATGATTTATGTCAATCTGTGATGCATTAATTCATTATTTTAGGCACAATTAATCCTTCACCAGGTCAATCTAAGCGTTGACTTCAAAAATAAGAACCCGATCAAGCAAACACCACAAACCAAAAACTCCGCTACCAATATCGACAAATTCACAAGTAGAACTGGATAGATTAAACCCTGAAAAATCGCGATGAAGATTGAGAGAGCTTACCTCGTTCAACGTATGCCATCGGGTCAGGGTTAATTTCAAGGTCTCTCTTCTCGAGTTTTCTTCGATTACTTTTTTAGTCTTTCTTTCCTTGTTTATTGAGAGAGCTCGGCCGTTGTGGTTTTTACGCTCATATAGATTGGGGATTTTTTGCGTGTTTCGAACGGTAATATACCGTTTTTATTACGCGTTCGGTTGATTTTGATTGGCTAGAAGAGGGTCATCGTTGACGTCATGTGCACGTGGCATGGAGTTATGTGGTTCTGATGATATCGAGGAAGTGCAGGCACCATCTAAAAAAAGAAGAAATGGAAGTGGAGGCAGGTGCCCCATATTTCCCCGACGAAATGATATATTGGTGAGAGGCAATTTTGGGCTGAATACTTAATCTTGTAAATATAAGCGTCAGACAACGTTGCCACGGCCCAGCCCGTTTCCAATTTCCTAACATGTATTGAAGGAGAAGAAGCTTCTACATTTTGAAAAACATTTTAGTGATCTTCTTTTTCTTTTTTTCTTTCAGATTCTGAATCATTTTTCATTGATTTTGAAAATAATTATTCAAATTAAAATAAAAATATTAACAAAAAAAATAAGGTAAGAGAATTTTTATTAGATAAATACGTTTTTGAAAAAATAAAATTGTTAAAATTCAAATAAAAGTTCGTCTGTTAGATAAATATTCAATGAAAAACTATATAATTTTTTTTTTTTGGCATTCGTGTTTTCCTTCTCTTTTTCTTGTTCTTTTTAGAAACTCTCATACTTCGGTACCATTAATTATACCAATTGTGTTTTTAAAAAAGTTTAAAATATTATTTTGATTTTAAATTACTTTTTATGTATTTTTAAACTATTTTTTTATTCGGGATATCTGGGTATGTAATTCGATTAATTATCAAACTCTTGTGTTTGTACTTTTAAAAATTTTAACAAGTTAAATCACTAGTTTGTACACTTGTTTTAATATATTAATATCAAAAATAAATTTAAAAAAAATAATAAATATTATATTAATATATTTTTAAATAGAAAATAGTTTACAAAAATAATAAATATTATACTAATATATTTTTTTAATATCAAATAGTTTGATATTAATATATTTTTAATTTTTTTTTAATTCATGATATCTGGGGTATGTAATTCGATTAATTATCAAACTCTTGTGTTTGTACTTTTAAAAATTTTAACAAGTTAAATCACTAGTTTTTACACTTGTTTTAATATATTAATATCAAAAATAAATTTAAAAAAAAATTATATTAATATATTTTTTAAATAGAAAATAGTTCACAAAACATCCGATGCAACACTTGGAAAAAAAAAAAAAACACAATATCTACAAGGATGATGCGCGCTTGGACACTAATCAAGAACCTCTAGCTTCAAAGGTCATGCCATCACGGGTACATAAAGGAAAGGGGATAATGTCACACCCAAACTCTTAAAACCTTACATTTGAATCCTCAGATTTTTATTATTATTATCTTCATGGATTTCTAGTTAATCCTAATGTTTTTTCATATTGGCTCCTCCATTAATTCCAGAAATTATAGCTCCACTCTGTATGCCAGTAGGGTTAACAAAATCAAATACCAGCATGCTTATTTCTTTTTGAGTTTCCAGCATTCAATAGGTTTAGATGCCAAATGGCTGGAGCTTTAGATCTGAAGCCAAAATAAAAATAAAAATAAAAAATGGAGCTCACCATGATTCCTCATTCCTTCAACCTGCTTTTTGCCTAACCAATTACAGTGTGTGCCTTCAGTGTTACTGCAAAAAAGTGAGCGATTTTCTACCACAAGGAGAAAAGGTGCGAGCGGAATCAACAATCATATAGCAATCGTCCCTGCATTACTAAGAAGATGAAAATGGTGTCTGAGTATATTTCTAAAATCACACAGGTAAACTTAATATTCTCTGTTAGACGTTCTCCTCTCCAAGCTAGTGCCATAACCATCTCATTAAATTTTCTAGGGAAAGCACTTTCGTTTTCTCAGGATCCTGTTCTCTACAAGCTTTCATTGACACAATCAACGGTGGCATTTGGCAAAATGAATAGCTGGAACTGGCAAACAAACTGGTGGTAGATCAAAAAGTTTCTAGCATCAGTGGGCTCAATGTTACAATCAACACTGTGCATAACTAAGAACAACATCATCTCTTATTCTCACAGAAGAAAAATCCATTGTTTTTATTTCAGAGGAAGGGGGAGTAGCATCAGTTGCTTCGTACTTTCTCTGATCATAACTCTAAATAAATAAAATTCATTTATTTGAACAGAACTTTATAATCTCAGTAGATATTGAGCACAAACGGTCACATATATCAGATGTAACTGGAGATTTGTCATGCCAAACATTGAACTCCTATAATATCACCTAGTTATTGTGAAACATCTTAAAACCAAGACAAGATAAGCAGCAAAAAAAATATCAGAAAACCCATGACCACATAAAAATAAATAATAACTGTACCTTGTGAACTTTGTGCAAGCAACAGAACAAAATGAGAACCACCCAAGATAAGTCGCGCAAAGAGCCCCAGGACAGGAACATATTGCAAGACATAAAGCAGCAGAGAGTGTACAGAGAGAGGGAACTGGAAGATTCATAACTCAACCTTTCATCAGAAAATGTGTAGCAGAAAAAAATAATACATTTTGAGCTTAGCAATAAGTAGGAAGACATGGCTTCAATCTAGAGGGAATTCTATGAACAATTGAAACTCTAAACCACATACATTGCATGGTTTCCATTCATTCAAAATATCTATACATGAGCAACATGCATCTCATCCATCCATTTACACTATCTTGGGCCTGAGATCTGCTGTGAAGAGATATAGGAGAAACAAGCATGTGAGCCATTTGTTGTTCTAGTAGCACTTGTATTTGCTTCTGGGTACAGGATAGTGCCACTCTGTTCATTTCCCTCCCCGATCATGGAAGCCTCGGTGAATCTACGTCCATAAAAGCGCAAGAAGTTCAGGGATTCTATTCTTGGCTGACCTAAAGGGGTGCCGCCTTCCAGCATTCCAACGACACTAACCATAGCAGGCCTCAATAATGGCTCCTCCTGAACACAGCATAGAGCAACACGAACCAATCTCTCCGCTTCTTCACTTGTTACCCGTCCCTCTAGCCTCGGGTCAGCAAGCTCCAGGTAATTCCCTTGCTCGTGCATCTCCAAAGCAAATAGTGGGAAATAAACAAATCCAGACCAAGATGATGAAGACGACTGGCCACAGCCGCTGTTACTGGCATCCATGCTATGGCTCTGAGCTGAGCAATTTTTTCTTCCACTAACAAGCTCAAGCAGTACCATTCCAAAACTGTAAACGTCAGTTTTTTCTGAGATAGCAGAATTAGTCAGCCATTCAGGTGCAAGATATCCACGGGTGCCCCTCATTGTCGTAAATAAACTAGATTGTTCAGGGCCTACAAGCTTTGAGAGGCCAAAATCAGATATCTTTGCCTGAAAAGAGTCGTGCAAAAGAATATTCTCTGGCTTGACATCACAGTGAATGATTTTTCGGTCACACCCAGAGTGCAAGTATGCGAGCCCACGTGCAGTTCCAAGCGCTATCTCAAACCTCTCTTGCCATTCCAAAACAGGCCCGGTGCCGAAGAGGGTCCTGTCTAGTGAGCCACGATTCATATACTCGTAGACTAGAAGGCACTGACTCCGTTGGGCACAAAATCCTCTCAGTTTGACCAGGTTGACGTGGTGAATATTTCCGATCACTGCAATTTCAGCGCAAAACTCTTTTTTCCCCTGGACTCCCAGAGTGGCTAACTTCTTTACTGCTACAGTTGATTTATCAGGCAGCGTGCCCTTGTATACAACACCGAACCCGCCGGACCCTATCTTGGTCTTAAAATTATCAGTAGCTACCTCGAGATCTTCATAGTCAAACCGTTGTGGTAAGCCTGGGATGTAGAAGGCATCCAGATCTCCTGAAGAAATCGAGTTTGCATGGCCTAGTTTTGTCTCGTTATTCTTCAAAAACGCCCGTTTTCTCGACCAGAGGAGACTGAAAGCAACTATGATGAAGATCCCAGTCATTGGTAGCAGAACCAGAGCAATTACAGGGAGGTCTTGTCTTTGATCAGTAGACCCATTGATGGAAGTTGAATCATTTCCACCTAGAATCTTAATGTAGCCCAAATGATCGTCATCATCTGTAGTACTTGCTATAACGGAACCTAATTCATTTTCAAATACATAGCAAGATCCAGAAGAATTTTGGTAATAAATTCCCAAACAAGAACAGTTAGCAGTGCAGACATCTTGACAGACTGACAAATTCATACCATATTCTATGGGCTCGGAGAAACCAACAGAGAAGTAAACCATACCATAGCCAAGCGTCAGATAAGAAACATCAGATGAATTCAAGCGAGTATCATTCTTGGTTGAATTGCAAGCCAATGGCAAAGAAAAACCATCACTTGGCACACAGCCACTCGAATCTTGTGGGCCTCTTAGGAATCCTTGGGGGCATGAACAAATTGGGCCTTTGTATGTAGTGCCTGTGCACAGTCCAAGTCTTCCACAAACAAATGGAATTCGACAACCATCAATTGGCCCTACAAATTCTTGTTTCCTGACAGTACCCAGAAAACTACTGATCATGAACTGGCCAGAAGCATCCAGCTGGGCAATTCGGAACTTAGATGGAGGCAAGCTCACCTGCGTCACAACTGCTGATCCATTACGACCAAAGAGAAAGAGACCCGTGCCATTAATTTCCATATATTCATTTATGTAATTAGAGTTCCTGTTAGATCTGGCATCCATAGATAATTTCCAATATGTATTCCCAAACCATTGCAGCAAGACATCTGAATCACTGACGATCAGCTTGTAATCACCGGTTGACAAGTCATCATCTGATACAGCACTGGATAGAATTGCGTCCACAAGTAAGTGCTGTCCCATGACAATCGTGTCTGTTGGATAGTGGAAGCTCTCCCAAAGAGAATGATTAAACTGGTCGAGCAAAACAAGATTGCCCGCCTCAGTTAGCATTAATGAATTTACCGATGATCTTAGTGGTGGAGTTGACCATTTATCATTGCCGTTTTGCTCGGCAATGGTAATTCCAATCGCTGTGAGAGCCATTTTACCGGAACTCGAGATAGGACCGTCACGATTAGCAGACCAGATGACGGTGCCAGACTCTGCATGCATAACACACAGGTAATAGTAGGCCTTTTGCACTCCAGGGTTAAAAATAGCAGCTTTGAATGTTCCATTACGTGAGAGCAGGAAAGCCCCTGCGTTGTCAATGAATTTAAAGCTTGAAGCAGTGAAATTCGGAAAGATTAATTCAGTGTAAGTAACACCAGATACAAGAACATAGAACAAAGAACCGGTGAACAAGAATAAGAGCAAGGTTCCCATATGGTGGATTGGTTGAATGATGAACAGACAAGAGAAAAGTAAGCCGTTTGATGACAGAGGGTTTGGTGGATTTGGAATTGGTCCTCCTGAATTTCTCCATTTCTTTTCTCCTTCTCCTATCCAGCCTCTTGGTTCTCCGTTGACTTCTCTCTCTCTCTCTCTCTCGACACCAACTAAATGCTGCCTGATTTGTGACGAAGGTGGAGAGGGTACGCGTTTACTTGGTGATTGCATCAGCTGGGGATGTTCCGATTTAAAAAATTTCATGCTGGTCAAACCTGAGGTGGGGTTTTATTATTATTGCCGGACGATTAGTGATTCAAGAATTTAAGAACCAGTCGTTTACACAGCCTTGTTGTCTTAAACAACATGCTGACAACCATCATCCCGCCTCTTTTATTCCATACCAGCCCTTCGTTTAAAAAGAATAGCCATAGTCCTCACCTCTATAATTATATTAACATTTCAAGCCCGCCATGACAGAAGCATGTCTTTGTTTAAAATTAAATAGTACATAGCATTATTGGTGTTCAAGTATGAGTAAGCACATGCCAGGCCATTATCAAACACAGGAAAATTAATAAGTAAAGGCCGTCATTCAGTGATGGCTTGACGTAGTTATATTGTCACCAGGATTTTTTATTTCCCGCAAACCCATTTTGCAAAAAAATCAATAGACGATTACAGCTTACAAGAAAGACCAAATTGCCCTCCTAAGACAAAGAAAAAAATATACAAAACATCAAACACAGTGTTTATTGGAAAGCAACTAAAAAAAACACCTTATTTGCGTAAGGGCGCCTCCAAGAGCCGAGAGAGACAGCACTACACGAAAACTCCCGAGTGGATCCGTCCCACGATGCTCGCAATAAATGGATGGTTTTGGCTTCAGATTATTTAGTAAATAGCATTATAATTATTTATTTGAACTTTAATATTTTTTTTCCAGTCAATATGTGTTTGATATAGTGATAAATGTCTCATGAAAATTCAATTAACTTTTTGTGTTCAAATTTTTAAATACTTTCTGAAAATAATTTTATCACATCTATTTTTTCTAGTTTTCGATTACATTATAAAAAAAAAATAGAGAGAGACATTTTTTTTTTTTGGAACTTTAAGATATATTAGAAAGAAATGAGGATGTACAAAGAAGCCAGCTAATAATAGCTGCAGAACAAAGGAGAAACAGGTCTCCCTAAAAAGAAATGGAGAAACAAACTCTCCCGCAAAAGGAAAATCACATGAAAATCAGAAAAAAAACACAGCCCAAAAGCTATAGAGAGAGACATTCTATTTTGTTTCTTTTTTAACCTTCTTTGACAGTCATGAACTGTTTTTTTAACACAACAATATTCCCAATATTAAAAAACATGGTTTTACTAAAATAAACAAAAAAAATTTACCCTGAAAGCATCCGAGCCAACAAGAAAAATGATTTTAGAATTGAGTAAATATGTTTTGTACTTATTTGAAATGGCTTGCAAGGAAAAAAAGAAGAATTTTTAAGTCTTATAACAATGCAAACTAGTGGCTACTAACCGACAGGTTGTTGTTTATATACGTTATCTCTTTTTTGATTCTATATGGTTAGACGGTAATCTACGAGGATACGAACATGGCACGACTTCGACACAGAGATATGGTGGTTCTTAAATGTACATAGAATACCATCTTATCATTGGCCTTGGTTAGGTTGCGGTCGGATCAAATACTTTTTAAACATAAAAATAAATATTAAAAATTACTAACACGTTCTATATTAAAAAAAAAAAGTAATAATAAATTATGCGGAGATTGCTATAATACGATGGAGATGACTCTATATGATGGATAAAAATATAATTTAATTAAAATAATTAAAATAATATTTTTTATAATATTGAGACTATATATTGGATGAACTTGTATCAATTTAAATTAATATTTAAATTTGTATCCTAGATCATTAAATCTTGAAAAAAATAATCAATTAAAAAAACTCAAGCTAACCGGGTAAATTAACCAAATATATAACGAATTATGATATTAAAATAACTTTGTAGCAAGTAATTCAAAATAAATTATAAAAATATAATTTTCATCAAATTTAAAATAATGAAATAGTGATTTGTGAGGGAGACCGAATTCTCCCTCGATGTTTGTTACAAATTTATTTGAAGTGTTGTTAAATTTTTTAAAAATTACGTATAATAAAAATAATTTATTCTATAAATTAATAGAATTAGCACTTAAAAATTGGATGACAATTGCGCCCATGACATGGAGATCCACTTTTTGTTATCCAATCAGCAATTTTTCCTCGTGAAATGGTACGTACCCTCTGATCCAATAAATCCTTGTGTTAATCTACGTAATTTCTTTACTTCTAAGATCAATCTTGTTTGGTGAACGTAGAAGTTTTTACAGCACGTGCTTTATATAATAGAAACGGGTTATGAAAAAAATCACCTGAAAGCCTACCTCCTACGAAGGCATGTATAAGGAATTAAAAATTATTTCTAATATAAATCAAAGCATAAATGAAGATTAGAAGCGCATAGGAATTAAAAATTATTTCTAATATAAATTACAAAATCATCTTTCTTGTCATTCATATAATCAGTAAAATAAAATAAAAAAATCACAGGAATAAAGTTTTTATTTAGTCAGGTGATTAAATTTTTAACTAGTAAAAAATAGAATTATATTTGAACCAGTCTCTCAAAAAAAGAAATTGAACCCTAAAAAGTATTTATCCATGCTTCACATGCCCAATTTTAAATTACTTTGTTAGTTTTATTTTATTGCATTTTCTCAAAATACGATATATATTAAGTTGTATCTGAGGGCCTGTTTGGGAGGGCGGTTGTGACTGCTTTTGAAAGTGGTTTTTATTTAAAAATATATCAAAATAATATTTTTTTTATTTTTTAAAAATTATTTTTGACACCAGCACATCAAAATAATTTAAAAACACCAAAATTTTTTTTTTTAAAAAAAAAACAACATTTCAAACGCCCTCCCAAACATTTTCTAAATCTTAGCGCGTGGAATCAAGCGTCGAGGAGATGAAGAGAAGTAGGTAAATGACAAGTATCGCCTTCGTGTTTTTTTTTCCAGAACAACCTGCTGCATCGGCATCATGCATTGATCGGGAAATGCCCCCTGCCTTCTATTTGTTAAAATAAATTATTTGATATGTACGAAATAAATTTAAAAAAAAAATAACAAAATATTATTATTTTAATATATTTAGAACAAAAACCATTTTAAAAATCATTCTCAAATTCGTTTTAAAACATGCAATAGAAATCACTGCTCAGAAGAAGGGCTATGAATCCCATCAAATCCCGAGGGAGGGAGGGTGGGCACCAACCTAATCTATTCACTCGATTTGCAGGGATGCGTCTGTGCAACAGCTTGGGAAAGTTTAGCTACCAATACCAGGTTCTGACTTCTGACTTCCTGCTAGTATGATGTGAAAGTCAAGAAAAAGGAACCATTAACCACACACAACGACACGCTTTTCACCGGCCAACATGCTTGGGCTGTGTAAAATAAAAAGCCATTTTAAAGGCTGATGATGCTATAATCTTTTTATGAAAATAAGTTTAGCTATTTTCATTTTTCTCTCTCTCTATTTTTTCATGTCATAAAAGTAATATTTGAGGAGGTTATTTTAAAAATTTTATTTTTCATATAACACATCAAAACAATTAAAATAAAAATAAAAACTAAAAACTGCGCACAAAAAAAGATCTCGAAATATGTCTACCTGCCTGACAAGACGGCTGGATCATACTCGGAAAGTTTTTCAAACTTGCACCGTTACTCTCCGCTATATATATCTTAAAGTTGATTTGACTTTGCTTTCATTTATTTATTTATTTATTTTATTAAATGAGTATTTGGAAAGGTTTTTTCACAACTCAACTAATACAGGATATTGAAATTAATTATCATATAAATTTTTAATAATTATTATATTAATAACTATATATTTAAATATAAAACTACAAAAAAATAAACTTTTTTATTGGACCTGATATTTTAGATTAATAAATATAAATTGTCGATAATATCTTATTATTATATTATTTACCAACCCGAGCCATTAAACTGTATAAAATTGAATTCCTGATTCATTGAATCATATGCTTCCCTTACTGTTTTAAAAAGTGTTTAGGAATACTATATCATCTCTTGAAAGTATACGTGTGTTGTGGTTATGGTGATTAAGAGTAGATATTATAATATTTAGTTAATGCTCAATTGTTGTTGATATATTTTTATAATTTTATTTTTCTAAATATATTATCTTAGTTTTTTTTAAAATAAAAGGCATATTATTAAACATGGTTCAGATTTTCTTTTAACATGCTTGTATTCTTTTTTTTTTCCCTCATCTATTATACTATTTACTAAAAGAGGTCATGGTTCGGTTACTGTAGTTTGCGAGACAAATCACTGTGGATTACAATAGTATTGTTCAGTTTTCAGTTCGGTTCGGTTTGTTGGGTCGCCAGTTTACTTATTTTTGTTTATGTGTTTCACAATAACATATTAAGAAACGCCTGCAGTCCAGTGATTAGAGTGTATGCTTCCAGGCCTGAAGTCAGGGGTTTGACCCCTGACTAGCGCGCCTTATTATGCTTTGAATTTTTTCATTTTTATTTCCTCTAAATCATTTTTTTTCCCGCGTATATTTTTTTTTCACTTATATATTTTTTTTCTTTTATTTTAACATCAAATTATTTTTTTCCTTATATTTTTATTTTTATTTATTTTTTGTTTGCTCTTTTGTTAAAGTTATTGGTTTTTTTTCCTGATTGAATTTCCCCCCCATTATTAACGCAATAATAATAATAATAATTTTAGTTTTTTTTTCTTGGTTTCTTTTTTGTTAATGTTTTTTATTTTTTTTCTCGGAATGATTTAATAATTTTTATTGTTTTAGCACTAATAGTAATGATATTTTTAGATATTAAGACTTCAATGTTCCTGTTATTATAATAGGGCATGTTGATATGTTTCATTATATCGAGTCTTGCATGTAAAGATGTTATACTTTATTTGATTTTTTCAATTTTATTTGATTGAAATTGTAATATATTTGGTTTTGTCTTCGGCCCTTATACTTTTAATTTTTTATTTTAATTCCTTTAATTTTTTATAGTTCTTAAATAGTTCCTATTTTTGTCCATGTTTATATACATGTGCCTTTAGTTTTGATTTTTAATTTATATTATTTTCTTTTTTTTTGAAATAACATTTTTTTCAAAAATTTTGTTCTTAAATTTTAGTTTGTGTTTATGATTATTTGAAAATTAATATTTTTTTCCTTTGTTTTTTCTTTTCTTTTTTTTTTCACGTCAAATGATTTTTTTAGCTAATAATATTTTTTTTCATTTTCATTTTGTTTGCTCTTTTGTTAAAGTTTTGGTTTTTTTATTTGTTTATTGAATTTATTTTCCCATTATTCACGCAATAATAATAATAATAATTTTAGTTTTTATTTCTTGCTTCCTATTTTATTAATATTTTCGAGTTTTTTCTCCTCGGAATAACTTAATAATTTTTATTTTTATTGCAATAATAATAATGATATTTTTAGATGTTAAGATTTCGATGTTTTTGTTGTTATAATATAGTGTGTCGAAGTGTGTGTTTCATTATATCAAATCTTATATATATAAATATTTTATTTTATTTTTAAACTGACAAAATCTATTAATTATTTTAATTTCAATAATTATAAAAAATATTTGATCGATCCGCAATGTAGTGCGGCAATTAACTAGCATACTCTATGAGCCTGTTTGGGAGGCGGTTGTACCGTCGTTTCCTCAAAATTTGATTTTTTTCATTTAAAAAAAATATTTTTTGGTATTTTTAAATTATTTTAATGTATTGATGTCAAAAATAATTTATAAAAAAATATCATTTTGATTTTAAAAACAACCACAATCGCCCAATATTGTTTTCCTTGCCCTGAAATTATTTAGACTCAACCTGTACGCGTGGCGCTTGAAGTGACCTATATACTTATCAAATCACATTAGTTGTTTTTTTCAAGAAAAAGAAGACGTGTTGCCGTGACAACTGGAAATATGATAAATCTCGGGAGAAAAGGAAAACACCCAAGATAAAAGCATAAACTGCATATACGCACGCATTTATCAGCTTAATGCTCTCTCTGAATTATTAAATGTTGTTTAATTGGCTTATTCATTGATAATTAACTTTATCTTGGAATTGTTATCATTGTTTAGAATTTTTTTCATGCTACGAAAAAATTGACCATCTACATGGGAGTGCTGTTCAGATTATTTTTAAAAATGAGTAGGTAATTGTATTTTTGTGTTGTACTGCTGTACTGTCATGTTCAGAATATAAAAAATATCATATCTTATTTATAGAAAAAACAACGTGAATTTGATGATTAATCGACTAATAGTAAATGTGATCGAGATTGTTTTATAAGTATTTTTTATTTAGAAATATATTAAAATAATATATTTTATGTTTTTTAAAAATTATTTTTGACATTAGTATATGAAAATGATTTAAAAATACTAAAAAAAAATAATTTTTTTCTTCAAAATATTTAAAAAAGACAGTGACAAATAAACCTAACTCTAACTCTCAAACTCCCACCGTCCTTCTTCTTTTTAAAACACGCAACTTGATTTCTAAAAATCAATTCTAATACCCACACATTTCGATCCAATTAGCCTTGACTCGAAATATCCATGCCCATCACATGACCTTGACTCCAACCCATTCAATTTGGTTAGATGTGCTTTGACACTGTAAACTGTAAAGAGGCCTGAGGGTGCGCGCGCGTGCATTTCATCCAGTGTAAAGCAGGGTGAGTTTGCCTCTAACCTATTCAATTTGGCTAGATGTAGGAAAATTCGCACAACAAAGGTACTTGACATGATCCAATATATCACTTTTAATAAAGATTTTAAAGATAAAATCTAAGATTCATAAAATCATCGAATATAATTTAAATCTCAAAGCCACACATAAAATCATCAAAAAACTCCATAAATATAAAAAACACATCAGCATTACATTAAATATTAAACTATCTTACAAAAAACCCATGTATATTTTTTAAAAAAATAATAGATTGGAGTTGGATCAAGTGAAGCCTTTACTCGTTCCAATCTCGACCCTGGTCAAGTTAAATTAGATTTTATTCGACTCCAGCTCAGTGTATATTTGACATTGCGATGGTAATTACTTTTTACTTGAAAATGCATAAAAACAATGCACACTTTATTTTATTTTATATAAACATATCAAAATGATAAAAAAACATAGAAAAACAATTTTAAAATAAAAAAAAACATAAAAACACCACTCATAATCGAATAAAAATTTATCAAAACTGGAGTGATCTCAAATATTCACAGAACCAAATGAGATTATTATCCCCAATGCAAACGCCTGTGCAAACGCGCGCGACTGGACTTTAACTTTCACTCAAGAGTGTAAATTCCTGCAGTCATGCTCTCTCCCTGCCTCTCTGATTTTCTTTATCAACAAATCGAGACGGGGTGGTTTGGTAAAACTGGTCTTCTTCACCACCGTCCATTCGACCATAACCATAAAGACCAGCCAGAAGCCCAGAACACGAACACAAACCCCGGGATTTAAAATTCTATACCCCCTCACCTCCACGGCGCAGTTTAGAGCTCATATCTCACCAACCCAACACTGAAACGTGGCACATGATCCATCCATCCATCAGTCCCACAGAGCACCAAACCTACCACTAAAGAAAAAAAAATCATAATCATAAAAAGAGAAAGGGGAAGCGAAGAGAGAGCACAAGAAAAGGAAAAGGAAAGTGAAGAGGTTGGGCTGGCTAGGGTCAGGGCCTAGGGGAGAGTAGACAAAGGAATCAATTGTCGGCGCCATTTGTCTTAGCCGACCAATCATAACGTCGCTTTCACTTTCTAACTTTCCCACCTTCACGTCTTCATAAACCCTATCATCTCTCCTTCCTTCCCTTTCCTTCTTGTTGTTTCTTTGTTATTCTTTTCTTCCCCCCCTCCCTTTTTTTTGTGACCCATTATTATCGGTTCTTCCGTAAATTTTTTTAACAATCGGAAGTTGCCTCAGCTTTAGGGTTTTCGTTATCTATCCCTTCATTATTTTTGATCGATTTCCTTTTCCTTTTTTTTTTTTTTCATAATTCGTTTCTTTTGGTGTCACTGTTTAATTGTTTTTCCTCTGAGGAATTATGAAAAGCTCGAGTGAGCAATCGCCAGTGATGGTGGTGGAGAGGTCTGAGGACAGTGGTGAAAGGGAAAAGGAAAAGAAGAAGAATAAGCGCAGATCTAATCGCCGATCCAAACAGAACTCTCCCATTCCAGGTATTCTTCGCGTACAATTATTAATCGTGTTTTCTTTCTATTATTTTCTTCCTAGGTTGTTGAGGAAATTACAGGTAGCTGCTATGATATTTTTGATTTGTAACGGTAAAAAAGAAGAAGGAAAGAGATTCGTGTTTTGGAATTTTTTGTTGTCTTGCTCTCGTCGGATTTTTCATCAGGATAGAATTTTAGAAAAAAAGAATAATGGTTAGTTTTTGTTAACCGGATCGATTAGCTTCCTCGTTGAGGTAAATAATGTTGCCATTAGCTGAGGTAAAAAGAAAATAATCCTCTGGTAACCATGGAGTACGCTAGCACAGTTAATTTATTGATCTTGGAGTCGGTATTAAACCTTGACAGCAATAATTCTGGTATCTGTCAGAGCAATTTTGATGATATGGTTTTTCTTTTCATTTTTTCATGAGATCAGTTCTCAGTTCACAAAATGATTTGAGTGGAGAATCATCAGTGCCTGTTGGAAATGGTGGCAAAACAAGGTGTTATGCATCGTCTATGGGTTGCTCATCTTCGAAGCAGCTGGAATTTGACGGACATCTCCTAAGTGAGCATGAACCAACCACAGTGTCAAGGATTGCGTTTAGTTCTATGCCAACTATGCTTGTAAACGAACAACAAGAAGACCTATTGCTATCTGGTCCTGGTGGATCAATGCTTGCTAAGTCATGCACTGAACCAGTTGTTGGTGGAGGCCCCCATGGAAAATTGCTTCCTTTTCACCAGTTTGCGGGTCAAGCGCAGAGTAAGATTTTTGCTCCATACTGGTCCATGGACACTGTCAACGAGGCATTAGAGGTTAGATTCATATTTAGTGCAATGATATCGTAACGATAGCAGCGCTTGTTGCTTGTTATTTTCTGTTGACTCACGTGTTTTCTATCTTAAAATTCTTGGCAGAAAGGTGATGTATTTAAAGTGTTATTTCGTGTAAATGCTCACAATAGACTCGAGGTTTGTTTTATATGCTTCAATAAATTCTTTTGGTTGCTAGTGTTGCTATATAATTTTTATTCTTAGCTATTTGCATATATCATTTTCTATTGGTAGGCATATTGCAAAATTGAGGGAGTGCCTACAGATGTTCTCATCAGTGGAATTGCTGCACAGAACAGGGCTGTAAGTTTGGGCTTCTCCATTTTTTTTTTCAATACTATTTGTTTGTTGGTTGGTACATTCTCACTGAGTAATTAGAAAATGGCCAAGACTTGCATTTCTAACATGATGCCTGATCTACTTTTCCAATACAGCTAAAAGAATCAATGATAACATATGGGAACAGGATTTTTTTTTTTGTATTGATTGAAGGCACTTTTTTCCCCTGTATAGATGGATGGTGATGTTGTGGTCGTCAAGGTAGATCCTTTTTCATTCTGGACCAAAATGAAAGGGTCAAATGCGCCATCAAACAATCTTTCCACATCAGAAGATAGCAATTTACATCTTGAAACCAATGGAGAGGTTGGTGGTAGCTGCAAAGGTAAAAGTAAAATGAATTTGGTTTTGGAGTGTGCTGATTTTGGAAATTCCTTGGTTCCTCAGAAGGGGTTTCATAATGATGAGAGTACCTGTGCTAGTGAAGTCGTTCATGATAATTATGTTAACGGGAATCATCAGTCAGCTTCAGAGTCTTCACACACTGCTCCTTCAACCGGGAAGGATGAAGTTTCAAATAGTGTGGGGAGGATTTGTGCCATGCTTAGTTCATACCCATCAAAAAGACCAACCGGTAGAGTTGTCGCTATCATTGAAAAATCTCCTCGTCGAGATGTTATTGTTGGTTTTCTCAACGTTAAGCAATGGTTTTACTACAGGGAAGGCTGTAAACAAAATGCAAAAAAGAATAAGAGTTTGCTATCACTTTCAAACCGAGAATACATCGAGATAATGCCCACTGATCCAAGATTCCCAAAACTGATGGTCCTTGTGAGCGGTTTACCTGACTGCATCAAGAAAAGGTTGGAGGATGAAGATGCAACAGTTGAAATGGAGTTGGTGGCTGCACAGATCGATAATTGGAGTGATGACAGTCCCTTTCCAGAAGCTCATGTTTCACGCATTTTTGGTCGGGGCAGTGAAATGGAGTCCCAAATCAATGCTATTTTGCATGAAAATGCAATTTGTTGCTCTGAATTTTCTCCTCAATCACTGTCCTGTCTTCCAAGCAATACTTGGGAGGTGCCAAAAGATGAATTAGAAAATAGAAAAGATATTAGGAATTTATGCTTATTTACCATCGACCCTTCTAGTGCTACTGATTTAGATGATGCTCTCTCAGTTCAAAAGTTACCCAGTGGCCTTGTCAGAGTGGGTGTCCACATCGCGGACGTGACATATTTTGTTTTACCTGAGACAGCCTTAGACATGGAAGCTCAAGTTCGATCTACAAGTGTTTATATGTTGCGGCGCAAGATACCAATGTTGCCTCCATTGCTTTCTGAGAGTTTAGGTTCTCTTAACCCTGGAGTTGATAGGCTTGCATTCTCTATCTTTTGGGACTTCAACAGTTCTGGGAATGTTGTAGATCGTTGGATTGGCCGCACTGTGATACGATCTTGCTGCAAGCTTTCATATGAACATGCCCAGGACATTGTTGATGGTATGATTGATGCTGAGACTTGCAACACCCTTGGAGATAGCCTTCCACAGTTGCATGGTCATTTTGAATGGGCAGATGTAGTTGGATCTGTTACGTGTCTTCATGAAATTTCAAAGACTTTAAGGGAAAAGAGGTTTGATAATGGGGCTCTACGGCTTGAAAGTTCCAAAATAGTTTTCTTGTTTGATGAATGTGGAGTTCCATATGACAGCACTCTTTGTGAACGAAAGGACTCCAATTTTATTGTTGAGGAGTTTATGCTTTTGGCGAACTCGACTGCTGCTGAAATCATAACTAGAGCTTTTCCAGATAGTGCATTACTGCGGAGGCACCCTGAACCTAATATGCGGAAACTCAGAGAGTTTGAAGCTTTTTGTTGCAAGCATGGTTTAGAATTGGACACCTCTTCTGGTAACTTCCAACAATCCTTAGAGCGCATCAAGGAAAAGCTCAGGGATGACTCTGAGCTATTCAATATTCTTATCAACTATGCTTCAAGGCCAATGCAGTTGGCGACCTACTTTTGTAGTGGTGCTTTGAAAGATAATATGAATGATTGGAGTCATTATGCACTGGCTCTTCCTCTCTACACACATTTCACTTCACCACTGCGCCGATACCCTGATATTGTTGTCCATCGAACTCTGGCTGCAGCAATAGAAGCAGAGCACTTGTATATGATGGATAGAAGAGTCTCTCTTAAAGCGAGGCCAGGGGAAGAAGGGACAAGATGTTTCACTGGTATTTGTTTTCTCAAAGATGCTGCAGAATCCTCAGAGGGCAAGGAAGCATTAGCAGCTGCAGCATTAAAGCATAGAATTCCCTGCTCAGAGTTACTTTCACATGTTGCTGCTTATTGTAATGAGAGAAAGCTGGCTAGTAGGAATGTCAAGGATGCCTGTGATAAGCTCTACATGTGGGTTTCAGTGAAGAGGAAGGAGGTATGTTTTCTCCATTTGGACCTCTGAATGGTCAGTGCCTTATCATCCTGTAATATGCTATAGCATTTTGTTTCTTTAAATCGTCCAATTTGTTTGAGCTTCATGCATAGCGCTGAATAGGAAACTAAAATTGATGAAACAAATTTTAGGTTGCGGTAGTTTATTTTGGTGATTGCCTGTATAATGGTTAATATGCTCCAGATTCACCTGATTATAGCATGTTTGTTTATATGTTTGACCAGGAATCCATTTGCTCCCATTTTCTGTCCTGCAGGTTTTATTGTCTGATGCCAGAGTTCTGGGTCTTGGTCCAAGGTTTATGTCCATATATATCCGCAAACTAGCTGTGAGTATATCTACCTATATATTAGCCATAGTTCTTACTAGATTGCATAACTGTCTCATATGCAACTGCAAATACTTTCAGATTGAACGGCGTATATATTACGATGAAGTTGAAGGCCTGGCTGTGGAATGGCTTGAAGCCACATCGACACTGGTGCTTAATATATGCGCCTCCAGACGCTCAGCTAGGAGAGCAGGCTCGGGGTATTACAAGGCGCTTGAAGAGGTTGCATGGGTTATAAATCCATATGATCATAACTTGGAACCTGACATGGAAAGTACCAAGGGATGTAGTGCAAGCCAGCATTCTGATGCCATTTCGAAATTTGAAATCAATCCTTCGGTTTTCCCTCTCACTGTGCGTCTTCTCTCAACAATCCCTGTTGCCCTTCATGCGATTGGTGGGGATGATGGCCCCCTTGATATTGGGGTGCGTCTATTC
The DNA here is from genome assembly GCA_027405865.1 of Salix purpurea. NCBI lineage: Eukaryota > Viridiplantae > Streptophyta > Magnoliopsida > Malpighiales > Salicaceae > Salix > Salix purpurea. The sequence continues at coordinate 5,115,720 of CM050329.1, read as the reverse complement.
ATGAGCTCGTATTTTACCTAAACTGCATTACATGAGCTGGCAATTTGAGTGGTGGATAATGTTTCTCAATTCAATGAACCTACAGAATTGGAGGTAACTAAGCTTTACAAGGGATCACAAGAGCTTCTGCTGTAGATAAGAACTCTAGTGTATAGTTTTTTATGTTCTTCTTAAAAAAGGAAAATCCGTGGTTTTTTAAGAATCACTGATTTAATGTGTTTTTTTTTAAAGAACCTTCGATGCTAAAGCATCTAGTAGAAGGTGTAGATAATAGCGGGCTCCGTGCTGTGGGAGTTTAGCTAAGGTGGCTGTTTTTAACAAAAGCTGCTTAATAGCGGAACTGGCCCTTGTTTTTGGAGGCCAGTTCCATCGGGCATAATTTTGTGGCTCATATATGGTGCTTTGGAGCCATATATCTCTTGCTTTCTTCTCAGTTATTGTAATTTGGACCAATGCTTCCCATTTCTTTTTATCTTGGGTAGCCTGGTTCCTCTATTTTACAATAACAAAATGCAGTTTGTTGGACTGGGAGATGACAATATTTTTACTTATGAATAGAATGGTCCCTTTTCTTTTGGTGAAACGTGAGAGAAGTCATATTACTTTCGTTTCGATTGTTCCTTGCGAAATCTTGGATGAATCAGATAAGTGCCGAGTCTCTAATTCAGGAGGGCTGACGGGTACATGCATCGTAAATAATACTGGGTCGCTGCGACTTGTCTGCCGTGTGTTTGTTATTTTTGAAAAGTAGTTTTCATGAAAAGTTAATTTCTAGAAAATAAATTATTTTCTTTTATGTTTATTAGTATCACGAAGAATAAATTAAAAAATATTTTTAAAAAAGTTAGTTTTAATAGTAACCTTTTTTTTTTTTGATATTGTAAAATTGAGGGTCTGATCTTTGATTTACTTTCACAGTATTTATGGAGACTGAATTCCAATCGAAATGCAATTCCCAACACTGGAGAAGGTTCGAAACATAAAATCTCATCGAAACATCTGAATTGAATGAAACTTAGATACATGCTGTTAATATACATGGTGGTTTCATTTGAGTCCTATATGTAATTTTGCTCCTGGGAAAATGTAAAATCTCATGTAAGCAAAAGCAAGAACCTTGACTATCCTAACTATTTTACTGAGTCAAACATGTCATCGACAAATAAAAAAAAAAGGGAAATGATGAAACTATATAGTATATTTGAACTGGATCCTCCATCTATTATTATTGTCCAAATTGAGTTTCCTGCCTGTCCAAAATTCGATTGTTGATGTGATCTATGGTTAACCATTGCTTAGATAGGCGCATGATAAACCCGTAAAGCATAGGGTCACTATTTTAGTCAAATCTTGAGCTTTCTGCATAAAAGTTTAGTGGGAAATAAGTTTGTTTTAGATCTTGGTGCTATAAATAATGACCCTAATGACAATAAGGGCATGGATTGATCAAAATCGGTGGGTGAGAGAGTGCCTGTTTGGGAGTGTGGTCGCGGTTGTTTTTTAAAGTGCTTTTCGTTCAAAAATACATTAAAATTATTATTTTTTTTTAAAAAATTATTTTTGACATCAGCACATCAAAATGATCTAAAAACACCAAATTTTATTAATTTAAACTTAAAAATAAAAATAAAAAAATTTCAAATTTTTTTAAAGTGCTTTTGAAAAGCCCTCCCAAACACCCCATAGGGGCAGATATGTCAAATATGTTAGTTTTCCTGAAAAGATTAGAAATGATAAAAAAAAAAAAAAAAACTCTCCCAGAAGCCCTAAATGAAATCGACTGCATGGCAAAAGTTCGATTAATCTGTGCCAAGGACCTTTCTTAAATACTGGAAAAAAAATGAGAGAGAGAATAATAGATTGTCAGAAAAACTTCGATTCTTATTGCTTGCTTCCTAAGTCTCTAACACAATGGCTTATATACAATGAATGTAATCTATTGACTACACACCCGATAGCTTCAAGTAACATTTATCTAAATAATTTCCGTCACATGCCCATAACTTCCATTGTACTTTGATAATCTCATGAAGTGTGGATTTTTCTCTTTTTGGGTAATTCAGATGCGAAGATCACTAAATTCGGACGTGCTTCTGTGGCCAGAACTGCTGAGTGCCCATCGTCAATATGTTTAATCCACCCTTATGCATCAATTCTTTCGACAGGTACTTCATTTGCTTCTCTTTTCGGCTTGGAAGTGTCAGCTCTGCCCTGGATATACGAATCTTGGACGTTCATTTCTTTTTGAAGATTACAAATTACTGGAATTAAGTGGAGATGATAAGGGAGACTATTCTATTCATGTTCAATTCATCTTACAGGCATGTCGAGCATGTGGAGGTGTAGATATGCGTTAATAATGGAATCTCGAGCAGGGAAAACAACAATGGAAAAGCTTCACAAGGTAATAAAGTGGGTTTGAATTCATCTTACACCTGCTAGTCTTATTTGTTGCTTTGGGGGTTTGAATCCAGTAAACTTATGGTCTCAGTTGTTTAATCTCGATAAAGACTTTCTTTAATGATCGTGCTCTGCACATGTTATAAGTTTTTGTTCGATTCTTTTGCACTCTAACGTAACTTCTCCTTTTGCTGGTTTTGCCAGCCACTGTATATTTGAGAAAATAAGATGTCCACAGAGTTCATACTCCATTGCAAGTCAATTTGGATGATGCAGTAAACAATCTTATCGAACACGAACACGAACGCGATTAGATATTATTGCTCACAGAAAAATAATAATAAACAACTAGCAAACAAAGTAATTCTCTCATCACCTTGGTGTTTGTTCAAAAGGAATAAGCTGTACACCTACATGGTAATGAGTCTCATAAGCACCACATTTACACCATTGCATTCTCATCACAACAATTCCATCCTTGAGACTTGAAGTTGTATTAGTAATGTTGGCTTGTTAGCTGTGCACTCACACGAGTAACTACGCAACAACTTGCATGGATGAAGAAGTAACCAGTTAAGGAACTGGAAAGTGCCAAAACTGAGTGAATCTCAGAACTATCTCTTACTTTCAGAAGTATAGCTCTTAATTACTTCCTGTAAGGCAATTTTTAATGCATCGATTGGTGTAATTTTCCTGACAATTACCAGCAGAGCACTTGATGACTCTGAAAAGGAAAAGATGCTTGTCAGCGGGAGGATAATGGAAGTCAAAGATGGTAGTGTAGCCGGAAGATTTTTTTGTATTGGCTTCCAGCTCTGTGGTTCTCCTTAGGATTCAGAGAATGGGTTGCAAAATTGAAACTGTTATATTGCAATTGTTTCCTCTATGTAACTTTGAAAGCAAATTGGATCACTGAATAGCTCATCGGTTGCTGCAGGTCTATATGCAAGCAAAACTCCGTTTCACTATATTGCCCAAAAAGCTCTAACCACCTTCATGCAGTAGCCCTGATTTACAGACCCTTTATGGTATGGATATGTTAATGCTCTTGTATTGATATATGCAACGCTCTCATTCTTATTGAAATGATGACGGCATCGAGCATTCAGACTGATTGATGATATTCCATCCATCGTTTCTCGTCATTCTGCTTTCTATCATTATATGGTTGGTGCAGCCTCTGCTTGCATGATTGATTTTCTTGCATGATAGATTTCAAAAAAAAGTAGTTTAGAAACAATTCAATATGTTCATATAATTGTATGGATTAGATTATCTTGAAATCAGTTTCATGCTGATTATAATTTTCTTCCTCAGACTTGTTGCCCGTTGTATCATTTCATCATATTATACCAGATTATCGCAATATGTTTTTTCTACCGCAGTTATATGCTTGGGATGATTCAGAATATCTGTCACTCCTTGCAAGAAACGAGGGTGCAGTACAGCTGTTTGGAAACATCAGGGCTGAAAGAGTCTTCTCTTGCTATAGAGAGAAAATCCGTAGTCATAATTCCTATCAAACGTATTTCTGCTGGGAGAATAACCCTCGAGCTGTCAAGGAACGGATTAATAGGTTCTTGCTCACCAAATGCTGACAGGAGCTTAGAAGTTAAGAAGAAAAACCACCATAATGAAAAAATCAACTTTCATTTGATTTGGGTTGGTTCATCTAGAGATGCTGCAACAGGGAAAGAACAGTCCCTTGAAATTTGATGCAACTGTGGACTACGGCCTAGTTACTGAACATGGGAAGTTTGAAATGCTCTGTTTCAATTCCGGGCGTCAGAAACAGATTGTTCTCTGGTTGATTTACATGTAACTCTGGTTGGTATATAATATTATAACTAGCTAGTTAGAGGACCCGACACTTCTTTCCATGTAATCGTAATCTATCCAACACACTGCATCTTCAGCAGATTGGGGCGTCAGACTAGTTATGCTGGATCCCAGTACCCCATCACCTTCTATTAAGTGTTGGTTAGTAAACAGTGCTTAGAAACAAGTTTTACCTTCCTACGAGATTGACATAGCCTGATGTAATAGGTATCTTCATATTATCCTATAAATAGAATGTCCGTGAACCGTATTAGGTCCTGGTCGCTGTCGCATTGGCTTGCCAAAAAGGAAAACAGATAATAAATAAACAAAGCAGAAAGAGTCGTACGAATATGAGAATATGTATCAGCGATTCCATGAAGATCAGAGGTGCCCATATGACTTCGAAAGGTTTCAACTTCTCAAACCATTCTCATAAACAAACAAACCAATTAATTCTTTTTGCAAGCAATGAAAAGGCTTCTTGAAAAACCTTTATTTTTATTAAAAAATGAAGTCTTCTTGGCTGATCAAAATATGAAGTTACATCATTATCAACTCTTTTAAAGCGAAAACCAGGACTGTAAGAAGCAGAATACAGAATCACTACAAAGTAACTAAAAGTAGAAGCCAATCCACCATCTGTGTCTGATGGCAAGCAAGCTGAACCATGAGGTACATTACTGTGTGAGCTCGAGATCAAGACTCGGATCCTGTTAATGTAATTGATGCATCCCCAGCAGAATTCTGGGCTTCCAGTAGCTTTGCCTGGCGTTCTGCATGTTCTCTTTCACATTGACTAATCCCCATTATAATATCAAGCATTGTACCTGTCGTCCCAAAGAACACAAGGGGTGCAAAAGATTTTCGTTTTATCCCAACTGGAATCGCAAGCAAAGCTCCTGCAACTGAGAAAACCCATGTGCCTAGTGCGCTGCAGATATAGATCATTCAGTAGTTATCATCATAGTTTTGTTCGTAACAACAGGTAAATGAATGAAGAAGAATAAAACTCACGCCTACATATATATTGTTTGCATAAATATTTTTCATGTGCAAGTGTTGTTTGAGGGACATGGACTTCTGGAATGAAACTAAGACATAAAACTTGGTGTTCTTAATCGAAGTCAAAGACCAAGTCAGAAACCAAACAAATATCTGTTCATGAGTACAATCACTAGATATGGCTAGGATAGCAGTGTTACAAACAAATGTCCAATCTGAAGTTTTCTCCCTTCTAATAAAGATCAAAATGTGCCTAAATCAAAAGAGAATGCACATTCGCAAACTCCTAGAAACAGTCACATGAGAGTGTAAAGTGACAAGACTCACTAACTTAAGGGAAACTTTCAAGTAACTGAAACCAAAGCGATCAGCCCAGAAAATCAAAATCTTCTCAAGTCTTCAAATTCATCAAAGCAACGATAAAGATACATTTGCAAATCGAAAGTAAAAATGGAGATGAAACTAACTTGGAAACCGAGCACTCCTCAAGGTGCTTAACATTCTCTTTCCCTGCTGCCATTGTTCTTCTCTCTGTTGTGAAAATTGATTTGATTAAATGAAGAAATTTTGGGGTGATGTGATAAACCCTACAAGCTATCAAATTCGAATAAAGACATAAGAGAGCAGAAAATAAATTTGTTAAAAATTAATGGATACCCATTAGAATTACTAATGACTCCAAAACTACCGGATAAGATTCTCACCGTTCCAGAAGATGATGAATCTGTGAGAAAATAGGGTTTGAGGGCTCTGCTTCTTTCTGTTCAGTATTGAGTATGCAGTGCACTCGTCTTCGTGGTTTAAGTGATAACCGGTCCACCCGCTTCAATTGCCCGGATCACATATTACCCGGTTTTTCCAAATAAGTATAGTCCGTGGGTAAAAGGGAAACAGTGTGATTCTTATGAGGTAAAATGTATAAAACTGAAAAATTCAGGGGATGAAAAAGAAAAGAAAAGAAAAGGAATCCCGAGAGAGAGAGGGAGGGAGGCAGAGAGAGAAGAGCGTTGGATCGGAGACATGAAAGGAGTAGGAGGGCCATTGCTATGCATTGGAGATTTATTAAGCGATCTTGCAGAAAAGGAAGAAGAAGAAGATGTTGTCTCCGCAGCAGCTGATCGGTTGTCTCCTCCATCAGTTTCTGATTCCAAAAATAACATCCTTCAATCCTTAGACCTCACCAAACTCTTCCAGGTTCTTCTCTCTCTTCGATTTCCGTACACATAACATAGAAGCTAGGGTTAATTTACTAACAATTTTTTTTTTCAGGAAGAGCATGACCGCTTGAATCAAGCACTTGACGGAACTGATCACTCATGGACTGCGCTTACTCTTAAGGTTCGACACCTGATCGTATATTAATCAAGGATATATTTTGAGTGATTTTCTGGCGCAGTTTATTATTTAATATAATTTGAATGGTTTGATGCCAATAAATATTACAGGATTGAAATAAGATCTTTTTTCTTGTGACCATTATTTCAGTTATGCACTTCCCTAGAAACTGCAAACAAGTTGGTTCAGTCGACGAACTCGAATGTTAGGTTGTTGTCTGAGAAAGTTGAAGGGCTGGAGAAAATTATCAAGAGAGGAGACTCAGCTGTAGCAGCAGCCAAGGCCATCCATGTTTCTCTAAACCAAAAGGGAGGACCATTTAATGGGAGTCAAAATGTCTAACTGTCTACAACTCATCTGAACATACTTGGCAAAGTGAGATTTATCATATTTCTTTTTTAAAGGTTACTTTTTTTTTGCTTTCTATGGATACGATGTAGAATTTTCATTCGAATAAAGATGCAGGGTTGATTAACTGTGTTGAAATATCTTTACATCCTTAAATGCAATGCAAATTTATTTCTTGAATTCTTGCTCCATGGAGACGAGTAATATGCACGAGCCTTTTTTCTACTTATCTGATCTTTTGAAAGATAGCGAAGTGCACAAAGGTAGTTGAGGTTGATAGAAAAGCAATCAGTAACTCAGCATGTCCTAAACTATTCCTAACCAAGAGCTTTGCAATGATTTCAAACGGTTTTGTGCTGCATATATGGTCATTATACTTCTAGGGTAAGCTAGAACCGCCCAGAGATGAATTTGGAGAAAGACAAGCTTTTATATCTCTTCTTTGTATGCCCCGACAATTCAGAATGACACATGCATAAAAACTTTTATGGCATGCATGCTATGATGGACATTTCCTATAAATCATTTGTCTCTGTCTTGGGGGTGACGACCATACTCTATGATTGAGGAGATTGATTTGTTTTTAATTTATCTCATGCTCAAGTGTTTTGGTGCCTGTTATGTCAATGATTTTCTTTTTGTAAGTCATTTTATTCATATCATTATGAATGCTACAATGGAAATCACCAAGGGATTCTGATTTCCTTCATTGGGTACACGTGATCCAAGTGAGCAGCCATACCAATTGCAAATAAAGAAATGAGTCAATACAGTTGCTCCATACATGTCTTACAAATTCCACATCAATGTTTTAAGCCAAACATAAGGTAAATCACACCAATTACCTTTTAAGTTCCCTGTATTTACCCTAGGCCAAGAAGACACTTTCTTTTTGACACACGCATATATACATATTAGCCCCGTTATATATTTGCCCCTTTATCGTTTTCTCTTTGATCCCAGGGTTATAATTTCAGTGTTGTAGGATACATATCGATCCAATTATCTGGGAGAAGGAAATTTTCTGAAACAGAGTGGATGATTGAAAAGGGATCTCATTTCGGTATGCAATAATTTGCAGGGAGACATTTTGACCATTAAAACCAGAAGGAAAAACTAGCAAATATTGGTTGATATCAACCGAAACCAAGTCAAAGTCTGGTGTTTGACATACACCAACTTGCCAACCATAACAGGAAGGAAACTGCAGGTGTATCTTGTTCCCTTTCTTGATATTATATTTACACAAAGAGCAGTTTTAGATTGATGATTCTGAATAGCTATTTAGCAATAATATAGTGGGATCAATATAGAGTACTTGTTCAATTTTACGAACCTTTAGAGGTGTTATTATTTCAAGACTGATAAAGTAATTAATTTAAGTTCAATTTCATGTTTCACCAGTCAGATTCTATGACTTTTAGCAATGGATGTTGATATTGATTGAAATAAACGAGTTAGTCTTTTATCAATCAAGATGATGGCTGGGACTGTGTGAGTGCTTATTGCCAAGTGATTTTTGATTTGAAGATTGCTGCTATGCATCCTACAATTTTACATGGTGAGGAGGATATATGTGTTTGGAAACACATTCCTGACATCTGCCTATGGTGTTCTTCATGCATGTCAATGGAACAAGGAAGATGGTAAATGGAGTGTTATTTGGAAATAAAAAGGTCATCGTAGAACTCAAGACATTTTTTATAGCTTGCGGTTCATGATAGGCTTCTCACTAATGAGATGTGAGTTCATAGAAATCTTGATGATTCTCCTTGTTGCCCCTGGTGTGATAATGATGTGGAATGTACTCTTAATGTCTTAGGAAAGTTGTCTTGCTCGGTCTAACTGGGGTGAACTTGTTGCTCAGGAGGACAGGAATTTCCTTTTCTATTCAAATCTTGATGATAATAGGTTGATTGAGAATTTGAAAGGATATAGACTTGGCAATCATTCTCAGGAATGAGCAATGATTTTTGGTTTGGGTACTAGGAAGATATGTTCTTGGAGAGCTTGGAGGCTTTTTAGCAATAAACATATTTCTTGCTTCCAGGCCGTATGGGAATTCAGGAGGTGCAAGGAGGATGTCGAACAAGCTGATTTGATGCATAGAAATTCAGGTTCTTCTATTATTCGGATGGAGAGACTGTCTGGTGGGAAGCCTCCTACCTATGGCTGGTTTAAATTATGGATGGAGCTTGTCGCGAAAACCTTGGTTAGCTGCTGGCGGGGATCTTATTAGAGAGGATTAGGGTTCGTGGCCAAATTGGTTTGATAAACCTGTTGATTTTTGTATAGAAGTTAAAGCATATTCAACTTGCATGGGATGATGGACTTCGAATGCCTTATCTTGAAGTAGATTCTCTTGTACTTGTTATGGTGCTGCCTGAAAGGCAATGTCATGCCACAGTTTCTCTCCCGATCAAGCCTTCGTGTATTAAAGCCAACATTAAAACCAATCCACAACCAAAGATAACCGACAGCTCATGGTCTCTCTCTTTCACTATCTCCACATAGTCTCCTTCACTCACTCGAGACACTCTTCCCAACTTTCAGAAAAACACCAATGCATGCTCAAACAAGCTAGAAAGGTTCACCGCCGCCTCTCACAACCTTTCATTCTCCTAAAAAGCGCTCTTCTCGTCCTTTCTACTTTAGAAGACATTACCTCCACCTCAATGATGGATTGACCTCACCAAGTGCTCAGTAGCTACAGTTTTGTTTTAAAAAAAACATTTTCATCTTGTGTAGTAGAAGTTAGAACCAAATTTGCACCATTAACCCTGGTGCTCTTATTCGCGTTTCTGCATCGGATTTCGGGTTTCCAGGAGCAAGCTTTTCGAAAGAAAAGGTCCGAGACAACTTCTGTAAAAGGTATAATCTTAATCCTTGCATGTTGGTGGCTTGAGTTTCTCTTAAGGATGCCAAGGAAGTGATTCTTTTGTTTTGGGCCATAAGCATGCCTTTACTGTCATATTTGGTTTTTTATGGCAATATGAGGGAAGAACCACAGTTATGTTACTCCTTTTCTTACCATATTTCCTCTCCTAAAAACGTGGTACTGTTGTACTATTCATTTTCCATTTTCATGCACGAGAAAAGGGTGTAGTCCATAGGTTTTCTTCATAGGATAAGGAGTCATGGTTTAAATGGTGGATATTCATGGTTTCTATTTTTAGTTCGTGCTAAGCTGGTACGGCGTGTGTGTATGGCGATATCGGGTCTGGGAAGCAAGTTCTTTGTTTCTTCATTTTGATCTTCCAAAAAACAAAAGAAGGCATTAGTCTTTGTTTATGGATCGGGCCTCTTTGGTTTAAAAAAGGAAGTTTCGGCTGATGTTAAAACTTTGGGTCTTTCATTAGGTTTGAGCTTTGGACTTAGAATGGGTCATGGGTCTGGGTATGAAGCCCAACCATGTAGCGATCCGAGCCTTTAAAGTTGTAAGACTATGTCTGGGCAAGACTACAATTTATCAAAGAAAAACACATATTTTTTTCATTCCTTAAAATATATCTGAAAAACACGCCATTCAGACAAATTTTATCTTTTTTTTCTAGCGAAGAACATGTTTAGCAAACATATCATAACCTATTTTTTCACTGTCTTTATTTATTTATCCTTTTGTATTTTGCCAAACATCCTAGTTTATTCTAATTATTTCTCAAATTTTAAAGAACTATTTTGCAATTAATTTCAGGTTATTACTATGCTTTTGGCTTGTGCTATGCCATAGATTGAATCATCTTTTTTAAAAAATATAAAAAAAATATTAAGGTGTTGCTAAAATGTTTTTAACATATAGAAATCAAACATAAACTCGTAATCTTATGCATATCGAATGGAATCCTTTTCAAATAATTAGATAGTAACATAGACATCATCTTTTGTTAAAAAATATTGAGAAAACAACAAATCAAAATAAACTTAAATAAACTTTAGCTAACTTGTAAAATTTGCGTCTCGGATATGAAACCATGATAACTCTATAAAAAACAACGTAAAACAATTAGTGAACTTAATTTTTAAGAAGCAAAAATATTGAAGGGTTGAAATAAAAAAAAAATATCTAGTTATAAAAAAAGATAGAAAAAACAGCCCAAGTTAAATTGGATAAACTATCAACTCATTATTGAAGGAAAAGATTAAAATGGAAGCAATTTTTTTTTTTGAAAAGGAATAAAACCAATCCAATCCTCAAACTAAATCATGAGACTGAGATAACTTGATATAAATATAACTAGAAAAAAAAACCCATAAAACTAAACTTCCAATGAATTAAATTCTGAAGGTAATAATTGAAAAGATTTAGTTTTTTTTTAAAAACCTTGATATAACTCGGGTTAACTCTTTAAACTCACAACTTGAGTCGTGAGATCGATATAACCTTGTAGACAACAAATTGAAAAGAATTTTGAAGACTTAAATAGACCAACATTGTTGAGCATAACTGGAAAAAAAATCATTTTTTATATAAAAAAACTTGAGTCAACAAGGGATAATCCATCAACTCCCAGATCATGAAACTAGGATAACCCTATAAAAAATAAATCAAAAAATTACAAAACTCAATTATGAACCAATTCAATATTAAATGATAAATCTTAATAAAAATCAATAATAAGAAAAAACCTAGAAAAAGACCAAAGTTAACTTGTGTTATTCTTGTAAACCTGTAACTCAGGTCATATGATCAAGATTATCCCATAGAAGAAAAACCATAAAAAAATCATGAAGCCCAATTCTCATTTAATCTAACAGTAAGGGATGAAATTAAAAAATAAATAAATAAAAATAGCGGTTAAAAGAACAAGTGTCATGGGCGAACCGGATCAATCCCAATAACCAACAAGAACCAAAGAGAGACAAAAGAGAGAAGGAAACAATGATCCTCCATATGCCTTCAATCAATATATGTGTTGCATCACGAGAAGAAACTTATGAGGATGTTTTCGAAGACATCAAGGATGATAATGCTATGACATAAGAGAAAGTTGCACGCCATGACTGAGCGTGACAATTGCTTTCACATGTTAGCCCATGAATGCATGCGCTAGCCTTTCTGTGACTGTCTATTTACCCAAATATATGTAAATATAATTATTTTTCAAATTTATTTCCTCAAATCTTAATTATTTTAGATCAATAAAATGAGTAATATTTCACAAAACCAAGCATCGATTGCACGCTAGAACCTTTCCTCGACATTACGGGATCTCTATTTCTAGACAACTAAAAACATTGTCAAGTCCAATCTCAAATAAACTCAATTTTTTGTTGTTATTGTTGTTGTGCGCTAGGTATGAAATGGGGTGTGGGAGAATATTATTTTTACCAAGCCTTTTAGTTTTTTTATTAGATTTTTTTCTTAGTAAAAATGATCAGATTATTATGTTAAACCAAATTATTTTGCAGTCAGTATATATTATACGCTAAACTTTCAAGAAAATAAAAATAATCACCATGCAAACGAAAGAAGACAGCCCTATCAACAACCTTCTCATTTGGTCTCCAATCTATAATTAAATCTTCCAATTTGCAGGTATTTTAGCAATAAAGTCACTCTCTTACCGCCATGGAAAACTCCCCTGCTGATGCGTACGGTACCCCGCAAAAGCTCATATTTTTTTTTAAAAATCAATTAGAATATGAGTTGATTCTCTTTTAATGAGACAATTATGCAGACATCATAGCCTCCCCTTGAGTTTTCTATTAGTTTATCATTGTTTTCCACTCTTACTTCAGTGATGAATCAAAAAGCATTGAAGCACAGTGACCTCATTACCCTCCTATTTTAACCTCTTTTCTTTATTTTTCCTCGCTAGTAAACCTTTTGATTAATGGCATGATGTCTATAACGAACACCATAAAACCTGCAGGTTGAGCACCCTGATAACGATCCAGGAAGACTCGAAAATATAGCTCCATGTGGAAGTTTATCAGACAATCTCATAGACACTACTGTTGAACTCGAAGAAACTATATATATATATATATAATGTTTCCTTGCATCGTTAGAAGAAGAAGATCGTAGGATTAGTACTTTCACCTATCATGTTCTATATAATGCCAAACTCCAAAGGGAAGTGCTTTTGGCTTATGTTTTACCAATTCATCATGCTGCTTACTAGCATTGACGTGCATACAAAAATGAACTTCTCACGTGCAGATCTTACTGCTACACGCGCTCACGAACATATATTATCTGTGAGGAAAACACCCGGAGCTTTGTTTGTTCGACAATATCAAGGACGGCAAGCAGTCATTGAAGACAAGATCAAATAATAATCGAAACAATGTTAGCCCTAGAGATATCACTGTTCAGGGACCGAGAACAGATATTATAGAAAGGATTCAATGAGGTCACTGCAGATAATTAAGGCAACTGGTCATTTTTTTAAAATTTCTCTATGCCTCGCATAAGTACGTACCGATGAGATACAGCAATTAATAAATTACTTATTTATCTCCAAATGGAACTCTTTAATCATTGCAAGGAATGATAGTGTGTAGATTGTCAACTCAAAAGGAAAAGAAACTATATATATATATATATATGGTCCTATTCTTATATCAATCACTCTTTATATTGGAAAATAAGACACTCCAAAGGGTATAGCAGGATTAGTAAATAAATACAGCATAATGCATGATGATGGAATACGAAAAGATATACACTTACACACACACATACACATATATATATATATATATATATATATATATATATATATATATATATATATATATATATATATATATATATATTGTTGTTGCTGTTGTTGTTAAAGCTCGATGTCGTAAGAATTTTCTGATCATAATCTAAGAAAAGATGCAACCTAACAGCTAACTTAATGGGTTGTTATGAAGGAAACTATTTTGTTTATCAGGCGCGCGCGCGCGCACACACACACACACACATATATATATATATATATATGTTGTTGTTGTTGTTAAAGCTCGATGTCGTAAGAATTTTCTGATCATAATCTAAGAAAAGATGCAACCTAACAGCTAACTTAATGGGTTGTTATGAAGGAAACTATTTTGTTTATCAGGCACTGACAACAAGTAAAACAAAATAGTTCAACTATTGGGCAAGCTCCCAAACTTAATGGGTTGTTATGAAGGAAACTATATAGTATATCAGGCAGTGCAAGCTCCCAAACCTGTCGGCTTACAGATTATCCAACTGCCGCAGGGTGTTAGCCGGATCTGCTGGTTGTTCCACCACAGCACTGTATTCCGGCAATAATTCATTCATAAAATTACAAACCCGTCACGCCAAGTCCATCTAAATCATGTTTGAAAAGCTGCGACCTCACCGGTAATATTGTGTTCAGGAATCCCTTTCGAGCTGGCTACTACCAGGCAAATCAACCAGCGATGTTTGGAGTGCAGTGCTCTTGATCTCATAAGGGATTGCGATATATGAAAACTAAAAAAATTGTTTTAAAACCACCCCAATAATACTGGCTTGAATTTAAATCACAAGGACTCCAAGTGTAACCTTAATTTATGAAGTGCCTAAAATGTCATGATTCGAATATTTAAATAATTATTTCATTTAAAAACATGTTCTTATGTTTTTGTGTCAGGGTCGGATCATATTACTAATTAGGTCAGGTTCTCTAATTCTAGCCAGGGAAATTAATTAAGTGGCTCAATTAGCATAAGAACATGCACTGCATCAACACTCCTGCAAATAAAAAAATATATTTTAAAGAATGGGATCTCGTACGTGGTCCTTTTTAGAGACGATGAATGGGATCTCGTGGTCCTTTTTAGAGACGATGAATCTCATCTCTTACTAGGTTACATACGTGTGAATATATCCGTTGAACCAATTTTTTAATAACAAAAGTTGAAAAACGCTATATAATATTTATATGATAAAAAGAAAAATGAAAATTGGGCTGCATTTTAATGGCTATATATCTATTTGAATATCTCATTATAATTAAGAGTGGACCAATTGTATGGTGCTTTGACTTCGATTATGAATTTTTAATACCGGTGCTTTCATCATCATCAAATTGGTCCCTGCACCATGACGAGCAGCTTGCTTTCAGAAATTCTAATTAATTTAATAGGATAATTAGTCTATTAATTGTTCAGGTGTCCTTCATCCCTTTTTCAAACTGATGTTCTAACCTCTCACTTAAGATCGGCATGACCTAGTATACATACAATTAATCCTAAATTTTGAGCAATTAGCTGCAGTGACGTACATATTTGAGTGTTTCATGTGTTTTTGGAGAATCCCGAAAGATAAATTGAATAACTTAATTTGAGGTGTTTATACAAACGATGGATATGCATATATTAAGCTATGCAAAGCAAAGATAAATTTCTTGTAAGAACATGAAACAATTATAACTTTACTCGTTTACCTGAATTTATAAAATATATATTTTTTAAATAATTTTCTTACAAAAAATAAATCACGGTGCGTTTAGAGCAACTTTTAGCTTAAGATTTCCCCCAATAAAAGGTAGCGACTTTCATATTTAAGACAAGCAACTTGTGATTTTATTGCGCTACTATTTTGTATGATTGAGTTAGGTCACAAGTTTGATATTGGCAATACACTCAAATTGTTCAATATATGTTTTCATATGGGAGTATTTTATGCTTGATATATATGAGTAAGGGACACGTTAAGAGGGCTGTCGCGCTATACAAGCGGATAAATCCCTCATCGGTGAGGTGTTTAAAAATTAATAGACCCACGTCCGAACATTCTAGATTGTTGTGGTTGAATTGTTTTCCTGTGAAGTACAATGAGTTCTAACCTCAAGTTTGAATTTTATTTCCATTTATAATCATTAAATTATACTAAGATTAGCCTAATTTTCTAGCTCAGATTCTTCTCTCATTTTAGTATATATTAGCCTCCACGCCTATTCGCTTGAATAAGCTTATTTTATTTTGATTAGATGAAAAGAAAAACACAAAAAATGTCAATTGATGGATCAAGTTTAAAAATATAAAAAGTAGTTGTAGTTAATTCGTGTTAGCATGACAAACTTGTAAACATAGTAATTTAAATCAAACTAAATTGGGATGTCTTGCTTAACCTGTGACATAAATAAAGTGAATTATAAATCTTTTTAAAAAACTCATGTTAAGTTTTGAAAATGTGATCTAGATCATTAGACTTGAATCACCCTATCTAGAAGAAAAAAATTAAATCTAATTTTCAATCAATCAAGTATTCAAGGGTGAAATTGAAAATAATAATAATAATACAATATGATAAAACTTAAAAGAATGAGAATTAAAACTGAAATACAAAATAAATTTTATATTTGATTAAAGGGTGAAATTGAAAAGAAAAACTAATTTAGCAAAAGGATCCAAAAAATAAAAAGAACAAGTATCAAAATTGACATAAAAAATAAAGAATAAATTTTTAATTGTAGGGTGAAATTGAAAAGGATAATAACTTTTTTAGAATGACTAAGAGAAAAAAATATAGAAATTAAAACAATGAAGATCAAATTAGAAAATATAATACTATTAATCTGGATTGAATCATTAAACTGAAAAACAATAAATGTTTACAGAAGAGTTGTGAGGAAAAAAATTATCAAAAATTAGAATCATTGATCAGTATATCCTACATAATATCTGTCCACTATATTTTCTAATAGCATAAACTCTATGAATTTCATATTAAATTCACTGAGTTTCGGATATCAATTTCCTGAATATTTCGGATTTAAGTATTGTGATATCCCAATTTTCTCTCGCCCGCCCCTCCGTGTGAGCTGAAAATGGGTATAAGAACTTCGATCCGATTCCTATCCATCCATGTAATGTAATTTTAATTCTCTGAGGTTAATGAGGTGTGAAGTTTAGTTAATTATAATTTTGACAAGGTCAATTTTTAAGATGGTAGCTTTGACCCCATTTAGTACCTCGCGGACCCACTTTTTGAGAGGTAAATGTTACCCGTCAAGTGTGCTGCGGAATTTTAACCTCCAAAACAATTTTATTTTATCTCTTTTTTGTCTTAGGATTTAAGTAAAACAATTCCTTATTCCATTGTCATCGATCATTACTGATAATTTAATTACTCACTCCTTTTCTTCTAACATTAACCCTTTTAATTTATTAACATTTCAAACATCCTTAAAAATCATTTTTTTTTAATTAGTTCGATAATACCCCACCTTATTTTTAAGCCTCGTATCAAATACTACCTATACAATAAAACAATTTGAGACTTGTTTTTCCTATGTCTTCACGATAGATCCAATATGTGTATATATATATATATATTCAACATAAATTCATGATAGATCATTTTTGCTGCAACTGTTGGTGATGTCTTCGACTTCGGCTCTTCTTCTCTCAAGTGGCCCTCCATACAGGAATGGCGTGACCAGCAATAGCGGATGCGTCCCTTCAATAAACGTATCTTAATCATGCTGTTTTCTTGCGGGCCTACCTTTTCACTAATAAACAACGTTTAAACTTATTTTTTTATTTTTTTTATTTTTGAATTGTTTTGATATGTTAATGTCAAAAATAATATATATATAATATTTAAAAAAAAATACTTTAAAAAACAATGTCTATCACATTTTCAAATAAATAGTCATCAATCACCAATTGAAGTCACATTTGAGACCATTTTTTTAGAATATAAAACCTAATATTTCAAACTTTTCAAGGTTAGGTAATGGTTTTTTTTATCGTTGGAATATCTAGTTGATTTTGTGCCTGAGAAGCATTGAAAAAATATTTCTTGAAAGAAAATGATCTGTTTATTAAATTAAATTGTTTAAGTATTTTGAAAACTAATTGAAGAAAAACGTTGCGTGATTCATTTCTATGATTCCTTCAACATATCTAACGCCCATTCGTAGTGATTAGCATGCTTTATTTTTCGAGACATCCTACTTAACTACGTAGATTGATATCCAATTGTGGCTCACTTCCAAAGGAAAGAAGGAAACTTAACTAAAAATAAAAAAAGCCACCATGCTTCGTCGACGAGTTTGAGACAAACCTCGTTGGATTTGTATCTTTGTGCAACTAATAATGTGACTGAAAGGTTGAAGATGAAGCAATGCTGCTCTAGATGATCACCAGCCTGTAAAAAAAGGATTTATTAAGCTTAGAGACCCTTCGTTGCTTGATTAAGTTTCTTAATATATATATATATATATATATATATAAAAGTGGAAAAAATGAACTGCATTGTTATTCTTTTGGTATTTTGGGACATGTTCATCATAAAGATGACAGAGAACGTGCGAATGTAAAAAGCTTTAATTCATGGATCTTAAAATAATTTTAGAAATGTATCGTAAAATAAACATAATATATAAGGGCATAAAATGTTGAGATTTGAAGTGACTATATAATATTAAGGAAAAATATTAATAAGTTCAATTTTAGACAGCAACAAGCTAACTCATCATTTGAATTCTTTTTCTTTAAGAAATTATCCCCCCCCCCCCCCGCCCCCCCCCCCCCCCCCCGCCCCCCTCCAAATTATTATCTTTTCGAATATAAAATACCCATTTATTTTTGTAAAGGGACTTGTAGATTTAGTCTTTACACTCTTCAACTGTTATCGAATACTTTATAATTTGTCATTCTTTCACTTGCGTCATCAAGATAGATCAGTCAAGGATTTTTTTTTTTTTTTTTTGTTATGGCCTGTGTAACATAATCTGTCGCACAGTTATTGGATATGCATATTTTTCAATTAAAAAAAAAAAAGGTAGTTGACGTACGCGTGATGAAGATTCACGTTTTGAGTCGTGTTAACTTTCCTTTTCTCTTGACAATGAAAAGGTAAAATAATTAATAATAAATAGAGATTTTCTTATTCAAGAGGAGTTATTAGATAGTCGAAAAAGAATCGAATCTATCATGGGAAAGAATTAAAATATTGAGCAAATTGGTAGTTAAAAAATTGATGGAACCCATTGGCCTTTAGTTTTTCTTGTTTTTTTTTTACTAAACTTATCATGATTTTTCCAATATAAAGCCACTTTATTTCTAATATTTAATGGAGTAATTAGAAATAAGAAGCTTTTAAAAAATAGAAATGTAGACATATTTAAATTAATTTTTTTAGTGTTTTAAATCAATAAAAATCCAAACAAATATGTAAATCAACTTAAAAACTATTATCCAGCCTTCCCAACCTAACTAAGCTTCCCGAATTACTTGTACATTACTTGAGGACTGCTTGCTAAACAAAGAGGTACGTGGATCTCCCAGCCAGCAAGAAATATCCAACATATGTCATTCTGGCAAAACATTTGACCAATCTAAGGGTGAAAATCAACCAATCCAACACATCTTTTCATATAGGACTGTTTGGGAGTTTGATTATGATTGTTTTTTAAACTGATTTTTATTTAAAAATATATCAAAATAATATTTTTTTATTTTTTAAAAATTATTTTTGAAAATGATCTAAATATATATATATATAAAAAATATTAATGTCAATAAAAAATAAAAACAACTCGAAAACCCTCTTGATTTTATATCCATCATCTTGTGCAAGATGAAGGCCAAACAACACCCAATGAAACTCTTATTATTGAATGAAACTCGTTGATATCAAAATCAATTATCTTTATGGTTAAAATCGATATACCAATAATTGTATTTCTCTTCAACTAGAAAATTACAATCTTCTCTTTTAATGTAACTTAGAGACTGAGAATCATAAATAAATAATTGGATAAAAAATGAATTATCAAAAACTAAAAGAAATAAAAAAAACTAATTGAAAAGTACGAGAAGCAAATTTAACTTTCCACGCTATCTTTCAAAACACCCCTTATTTATTTCTAGACTCTCATCTTTTAATCTTATCATTTTCTAACAAACTAGAAGCACACGACAACCAATTTGCAACTCGAGGATCGAATGAAAAAACACAAACTTTCATGTTGAATGCTCAGAGAATGCGCACTAGTTTTAACTACAAAAAAACACGACCTGGTTTAGTTTCTTTCTTACGGCAAATAAACCAAATGAGTATAACGGGCTGAGCCGGCGATGATGACGTGGCAAACTCGAGGTGTCTCCGGGGCAAACTGAATCGTAACTGCCATTCTGGGGCCTGGAGTACGTGTATGCATATATGTGGTTAAAACCAGAGCTTTCATTTTGATGATTTCTACGCTAAGAATATACGGCCAGTCTCTGTCATTTTAGGGGAGGCCGCTGATAGCGTAGATTTTGCTCTCGTACTCCTCATTTGTTCCACTATTACCATGCTCACATGATTTTATTCATTCATCTCACTTTTAACCCTCTGTCTCTGTCCATTTACATTTCCAGGCAGCTAAATTTTGGAAATTAGTTTTCATCTGAGCCTGTCCTATTGGTCTGGACAAGTTGCTTGATCAGAGGTCGTTGCCTCAAGCAACTTAAAAATAAGGTTATGGGTGTCTATTATTATTATTATTATTATTATTATTATTCAAGTCTTGATAATATTGGTCTAAAAATGAAGGGGCTATTTTTTTTTAAAAAAAAATGAAAAGATGGGTTCAAATTTAAAACATTTTAAAAGGTAAGAATACGAGAATATTAGTTGATTTAAAAGTATATCAATCCTTAATTATGAAAAAAAAAATTAATTCTATAGCACACTTATTAAGGTTATTATATAAGCAAAAACTCTACTTTGTAAAAATAAAAAATACTACTTAACTCACTCATGTGAAAGTCATGATTTCATATTTTGAGAGACCTATCTAATCAGAAATATCATGTGGTTAAGATTGTTTTTAAAAATAATTTTTATTCAGAAATACATTAAAATAATATTTTTATATTTTTTATTAATAATTTTTTATATCATGATATAAAAATGATATAAAAACATCAAAATATTTAATTTAAAATAATAAAAAAATCAATATTTTTTTAATTTTTTTAAAACATAGTGTCAAACAAGATAATTGTGCCGTGGTAACGATCAATCAGTGTAGTTCCACAAAAAACAAATCCTCACCGAAACATTAAGGGTAAATATCGTATAACTTAAGGGCATCAGTGCAAAATTCAACTGTCATCATTGAACATGACTGCACCCCTGAAATGTGTATATAAAACCAAACTAGCATAGAATCAACAGCCTAAGCTACCTTAATTAAATCTTTAAAGACAGCTGCTGTGCGCCCCTCACTGTCTCTTGTTTCAGCTCTTTCTCCTCTCGAACCACTTTTAAAATTAACACCCCAAGTTGGCAATCGATACACAATCACTACACTTGCTTGTCAATTATTAGTTCAGCTAAAACCATGACCATGGCGATAGATGGAGCCCAATTCGAGCTCGAGCTCGACTTTTCCGGCTATAGCAGCACAACCACCACCGCCACCATTTCCACCGAAAATGACCATGACCGTGGAGGCAATTGGAACGGCTGGTCTCCAATGGTCGACTGGGAGACCTTATCAGGTCCCCACGACGACTTTCAAGACCTCATCGATTCCATGATGGATGATGGGGCATTAATGAATCAGAGTATTCGATTGACACCAGACACAAGCAACTCCATGTCCGCAAGTGGCACTGTGATCGTCGATGAAGAAACAAGCTGCGGCGACGATTTGAAGGGCTTGCGGTTAGTTCATCTATTGATAGCTGCTGCCGAGGCACTTACTGGTCTAAACAAGAACCGTGATCTGGCTCGGGTGATATTGGTTCGGCTCAAGGAGTTGGTATCCCCAAATGATGGAACCAACATGGAAAGGTTAGCTGCTTATTTCACTGATGCCCTGCAAGGTTTACTAGAAGGCACTGGTGGTATTCACAGCAATAAACATCATTCGGAAACCAACAATGGACCGTACCATCATCACCATCGCGACGATCCTCAACAACGTCACCACCAAAGTGATGTTCTTGGAGCCTTTCAGCTACTGCAAGACATGTCGCCTTATGTCAAGTTTGGGCATTTCACTGCCAATCAAGCAATTCTGGAAGCTGTAGCTGATGATAGGAGGATTCATATTGTGGATTATGATATCATGGAAGGGATCCAATGGGCTTCTTTGATGCAGGCTCTAGTTTCCAGGAAGGGCGGCCGGCCCACTCCACACCTTAGGATCACGGCTTTGTCAAGGAGTGGGAGTAGTCGGAGGTTCATTGGGACTGTTCAAGAAACGGGACGTCGTTTAGTGGCCTTTGCTGCATCAATTGGTCTACCGTTTTCTTTCCATCAGTGTAGGCTAGACTCTGATGAAACATTTAGACCATCTGCTTTGAAGTTAGTTAGAGGAGAGGCACTGGTTATGAATTGTATGTTACACCTCCCTCATTTTAGTTACCGGGCACCCGATTCTGTTGCTTCGTTTTTATCCGGAGCCAAGACATTGAACCCCAGGTTACTAACAATGGTGGAAGAGGAGGTGGGGCCCATTGGAGATGGAGGGTTCGTTGGCCGGTTCATGGACTCGCTGCACCATTACTCTGCCTTTTATGACTCGCTGGAGGCTGGTTTTCCGATGCAGGGTCGGGCTCGGGGTTTAGTTGAAAGAGTGATTCTGGGCCCCAGAATTTCTTGGTCATTGGCTCGGATCTATAGGGTTCGTGGAGAAGAGGCTTGCCCATGGGGGGTGTGGTTGGCTGCGGAGGGGTTTCAGCCTGTTAAAGTAAGCTTTGCCAATCATTGTCAAGCAAAGCTTTTGCTGGGAGTTTTTAACGATGGGTACAGGGTGGAGGAATTGGCTAGCAACAGGCTCGTCCTTGGTTGGAAATCCAGACGTTTACTATCAGCCTCTATTTGGACCTCTCCTTCTGATCCCGATTTATAATTATTATTTTTTTCTTTTTGTTATTTGCTCCTTAATTTTCAGTTTTTTTTTTTGCCTCGGCTCCAACCTGTCCTTTTTTTCAACCTTCTCAGCAAAATTGAACAGCTATGTGTAATGGGCATAAATATGTTGGTTGGGCTATAGTTAGACTAGCATGCAAGAAATTTGAGCTTATAATTATCCCCTGTTAAAATAAGACGGCATTTTTAAAGATTAAAAAGCTACAGATTATTGATTTTTTTTTATAAAAAAAAAAATCGTGGTTGTTTATTTTTATTGTTGGTTACTGTTTGGGAGTGTTGTTGATGTTGCTTTTGAAAATATTTTTTATTCAGAAATACATCAAAATAATATTTTTTATTTTTTAAAAATTATTTTTGATATCAGTAAATTAAAATAATCATAAATCAATAAAAAAATTAAATATTTTTAAAAATATTTTTAAAATATAATGATAAGCATGTAATTAATTTACACGGGACTCCGGCCCATGAACTGTACGGTAATTCAAGCATTCCCGTTCATTCCTTTTTGATAAATCTTCATAATCAAACAGTATATCTTCGAATAATATCGAGAGAGAAAAAAAATGGAACCTGCACTGCAAATAGCAGAAGTGTTTGTAAAAATATACTCTGGAAAGAAAAAGGCGTTAATTTTGATATTCTTGTAGGAAATCCGAATTTCGTCAACCTAGCAACAAGGTTACATGTGTGGTTGCTTTTGAAGTTCAATATTTTTTAAAAGTTTTATTTGCGATGCAGATTATTAAATTGATATATTTTTAGGTGATTTTTGATGTCATGATGTTTATATAAAATATTATTTTGGTGTATTTTCAATTTTAAAAGTATTTTTAATTTAAAAACATTTTCTATAAAAGTATTTTACAATGCATTACCACACACATATGTAAGTCATATATAGGAATATCATATACCTTTGCATTTTGCTCCTGTAAGCACTCTTTATCAGAAGCCACACATGAAGAGTTTTTTGGGATCCTGACATGGTAAGAAATCAATAAAATAACATGGTGCAAAAGCAAAAAATATCCAGAAGATGACATCTCTTGTAGTGATGTACAAAAGATTTAATAAAAGAGAGAAAGAGAAGATCTCGAAAGCATTTTAAAATTTGACGACGATGCTACTAGTTCCATTAAACAAACCTCAACAGGATGAATATAATAAACGGTGATCAACGATAACCATAATGAGCCGAATGAGAGACCTAAGGGCAAGTGAGCCTCTATATTTTTGGACAGCTCGTATGACCCACTATGTTTATTATTTGTGATCTTATTTGGTTATATTTGATCCTCCTTGTTGAATCTATTCAATGATACTATTAGTGTTACCATTAGAGCTTAAATGTGCATTTGAGGGTTTTTATTTTTTATTTTTCTGTGCTTTCTCTTGTCTTTTCCTTGTAATTTGTGATGAGATAAGAGTGACAAAAAAAAAAGTAAAAAAAACAAACAAGAAGACTATGATACAGTAAAATGGCAACATCATTAGTTTCATAAAAAAAAAAAAATCTCAACATGATGATTCCAATAACACCAACAAAGGTTACAGAACAATGAATTGTTCGAGTTAGATGAGCTGTTTAAAGTTGTCGAGACTCACTTGCTTCTGAGTCCCCCATGTGTTTCATTTCGATCATAGTTGATCATCTTTCATAAAGTTAGAAATTATTGATTTTTTTTTATGTTTTTTTCTTGTTAAAACAAGATTGTTTTAGTTATCTTTTAAAAAAAATCTTGATCAACCGAGTTAAAAATTATAATAATAATAATTTTTATTTATACATTGACTTGATTTTACCCATGTTAGCCCTCTTGACTCGTGACCGGAGCCTTCTCCTAGTCGACCATTTAGTTAGGTTTAAAAATCTTAACGATAATAATTTTTTATTCTTATATTGACTCGAGTTAACACCATTAGATTAAGCTATGAGCTAACACCTTTTTATTATAAGACAAGGGATTCACATTTTTTCCAATGCTTTATTCCTATTCCTATTTTTACATAGCATTGATTATATATATATAAAAAAAAAGAATACATACAAACAATTTTGTTTTTAAAAATTAAAAGTCATTATTTTTATTGACTCTAGAAAATATTTTACAGATATTTTCAATAAGAAAATACTTCACAGATTTTGAATTTTCTATCAACAATCTTTAACTTCGTGAACTCTAGAAAATTTACATTAACATAAACATGATAAAAAAAAAAAAAACATCATTCTGCAAGTACATTTGGAACTTTCATCAGCAATGGCAGTCCACTTGCCTCGTATTATTTAAAACCTTAATCACTATTCTACGTATGAATATCGCCTCGTATATTCTTTTTTAAAAGCAATTAAATTGCTAGCTGCCTGCCCTCCCTCATCATCCGCTCCGCATCGCATCAGCCCTTGTTGCTCAAATCATAATCCTGCAGGCAGACAGCGACTTCATAGTAATATTTATGCAGTCAAGCATTAAATTATACGTGTTTATCCTACCCATAAACATAATATTTTTTTTGGGTAACACGTTAAAGCCAATATAATATATGGATTCAACACACGGTTTAGGTCCCCGAACCACCACTTTTACCTTATTAAAGACTTGTTCCTGCATCAAGCTGATGCTTTTCAATATATTGAAAGAGAGCTATTGGCCAAAGCATGTGAGGTAAGGAAGATGAATTATAAAAATAAATAAATTCTCGCCTTCCTTTTTAATTAAGAGATTCTCATCGATCAATCAAAATGATTGCATTGCCATCTGGAAGGTTATTTGCTGCTGTGTCATTCATACCAGGGATCAACTCCATGGTCGACAGGGCTCCCTTGGAGTTGTAAGGAATGGATTCCACGTAGGAAAATTAAAATATGAAAAAATGCCCACATGTCAGAATATTATTGGCCATAGGAATCATGGTGGATTTCACTTGATTTTTATCCTACGGTTTGATGGGGGTGATAGAGTTCAGATTACTGTGGCAATTCGCAGATCTTGAGGCGGGGATTTGTGTAATCGTCGATTTTTTAGCGAATTGAAAATACAATCTCTTTAGATGGTGTCACAAAATAATGAAGTTTTTTAGTGACTGAATAGTGAATAATTAAATGTTCATGTCAATACTATTTTTTTTAGATTCACTGAGTTGATAGTTAGTGGTTGGAGCTTTAATGCCTGAAAAATTATTTTCTTTTATTGGGATTTAAGTGTTATTTCATAATAAAATCAATGATTTTTAATTAAAAAAAATAACTAGGATAAATAAGAGAATAAAATATGAATTATATAAATGAGAATGTTTGCTCTTGTTTTAATATGATAAATATTATAAAACAAAAATACAAAAACTTAGAGAATAAAAATCACAATGAATTATATTTTTATCCCGATGAATTGGAGGTATATTAAAATGCCATTTTCTTCTACTAATTTCGATAACAAAAAAAATATTTTTTACATAATATCAATTAATGAGAGATAAATATATATTTTATATAATATCAATGCTAGTGAAAATATGATAAAATCTTACAAGATTTTTATATATAGGGGTATAGACTATAGAGAAATAGTTATTTTTTATTTTTAACATTTTAGATTAAAAGTTATAAAAATAAATAAAAAAGGTCTAGTGACCTAACAAGGAGTATATAATTATCATCAACTCCATAAGCTGGAATTTGAAATGATGTGAGATTCAAAAATGATGAATTCGATAACTCGATAGGCTTATATATAATTAATTTTACTATATAATTAAATATTAAAATATTAAAACTGAAAAATTACCAGATTTCTATATACATAGTTAAACATGGATATTGAACCTGAAAAGAAAACATGCCCATGTCATTTGAAGTTGACGTTCTTCCTTGCCTTTATCCTTTTAAATATGGGATTATACAAAAAACAACGAGCACATTATTTCATTGAAGCCCACGTCATTCTTAATTGGGCTACACCAAGATTTTATAGGCCTAACAGTTGTGGGCCATCCCCCTGAGCTCCTGGACTTCCATGCTCCAAGAAATTTAGATAAACCCAGATGTTTTTCTTCCTTTCACGAAGCTGTTAATTTGAAAAACAAAAGGATGATTTCAACTTGAAACTTTTAGCAAGATGATATGTATAGATTAATTAATTACTATGAGAAACATTGCGATCGGCATGCAGCATGCAGCGGCATCTCGAACTGATCATCACAGTGTCAAACAATATTGTTCCTTGAATATTGATGGTTTTAGAGTATTTTTGAAGTTGTTTTTAGTTAAAATTATAGTTGTATTTATTTTTAAAGTGATTTTTGCTCAGAAAAATATTAAAATGATATTTTTTTAGTTTTTAAAAATTATTTTTAACATGAACACATCAAAATATCTAAAAATACTAAAAAAATTAATTTAAAATAAAAATAAAAAAATCAATTTTTTAAAAAATATTTTTTTAAAAAATGGCAAACAGTCACATGTCTATAAATGGCACTGTACTTTAGTGTTTGTCTGGTATACCTTGCCCAAAAAATCCTGGGTCAGAGGTAGCAGCCCCTTTGACGGGACTAGAATTTTTGATGCTGTGATGTGATGCAGAGTCAATGTATCTGGACGCCTTTTAAGGTGCTCACGCCACTGAGCTTTAAACCCTCATCAACATTCTTCACCTTTTCATTTTCAAAGCAATTGCTTCTACCCAGCAAAAGCATTGCCGCTGTAAGCTCTGCAAGGAGAGCAATCTCTTCTTACCCTTCTCTCATGGCATCCTCACCTGCCGGTAAAGATGTAGTTTCCACTCAAAACAACTCAAACCAGAAGACCCAACAACCATTACAAGTAATCCGATCCCCCTTTCTTTGTTATATTAATATTTTCTTAGCTAATTTATACGTGAATAGCTCATTTTTTCATATGGGTTTTGTTCCTTTTTTTTGTGATCAACTCTATTTTCGGTGTGGTTTTGCTTAATTCCTCAGAACCAGGACCAGGACCATATTGTGATTCTGTTGTTATTTTTTTAGCTTCATTTTCCATTCAAATGATTTGCCTGTGTAATGGTTAATGTTCGAGGAGCCTAAAAAAAGAGAACTTTTTAGCTAGGGCAATTAGCGGGTTGCTATTGTTGGGAAGCTTAACAATTAGATTTGTCATGCTCTTGGTTCACAAAGCAAAGCTGGTGAGAAGTCTTGAATCACTGGTTTTGTTGTTTATAATGTAAGCCTGAATGTGATATGCTGGAGTTGATTGTTTTGGTCGGAGCTGAAATAGAGCTAATTTTGTGGTAAACTAATGAAAACACTCTGGTTGTTCACCGGGCTTCCTTGAAACCTCGATCACAACTTTCATCGTAGTAATACATGGCTTGAAATGTACTGCTTGATTTTTCTCTAACCCCATGAGTATATGGTCAAACACGATGGATTCCTTCAGTTTAAGACAATCAATTATATGAAGCAATACTTTCATTCTGTCATGTATTGATGAATAGTTCCATATCAAATTAATCAATGACATGCCTCGGAATATTTGTTTTCGGAGTCCTGTTTTCCTTCTAATATTTTGGCCTCCTTAGCATGTTGCAAAGCGTTTGGAGAAGTTCAAAACCACAATATTCACACAGATGAGTTCACTTGCTATCAAACATGGAGCAATAAATTTGGGCCAAGGCTTTCCCAACTTTGATGGTCCTGAGTTTGTCAAAGAAGCAGCCATCCAAGCTATTAAAGATGGGAAGAACCAATATGCTCGTGGATATGGGGTTCCAGATTTGAGCTCTGCCATTGCCGAGCGATTCAAGAAAGATACCGGGCTTGTGGTGGACCCTGAGAAAGAAATTACTGTCACATCTGGGTGCACCGAAGCTATAGCTGCAACTATGCTAGGCTTGATAAATCCTGGCGATGAAGTAATCCTCTTTGCTCCTTTCTATGATTCATATGAAGCAACATTATCAATGGCTGGTGCAAAAATAAAATGTATCACATTGCGCCCACCAGATTTTTCTGTTCCCATAGATGAGCTTAAATCAGCAATCACACAGGATACTCGTGCAGTTCTCATCAACACTCCACATAATCCAACTGGAAAGATGTTTACTAGGGAGGAGCTTAGTACTATCGCATCGCTTTGCATTGAGAATGATGTGCTTGTTTTCACTGATGAAGTTTATGATAAATTGGCTTTTGAAATGGATCACATATCAATGGCCTCTCTTCCAGGAATGTATGAGCGGACTGTGACTTTGAATTCCTTAGGGAAGACATTCTCCTTGACAGGCTGGAAGATTGGCTGGGCAATAGCACCTCTTCACTTGACATGGGGAGTGCGACAGGCACATTCTTTCCTTACTTTTGCTACCTCCACTCCTATGCAGTGGGCAGCTGCAGTTGCTCTGAGAGCCCCAGAATCTTACTATGTTGAGCTAAAGAGGGATTATATGGCAAAGAAGGAAATATTGGTTGAGGGGTTGAAGGCTGTTGGTTTCAAAATATTTCCTTCAAGTGGTACTTACTTTGTTGTTGTTGATCACACCCCTTTCGGCCTGGAAAATGATGTTGCATTTTGTGAGTATCTGATCAAGGAAGTCGGGGTTGTGGCAATTCCGACAAGTGTATTTTACCTGAACCCGGAAGATGGAAAGAATTTGGTGAGATTCACCTTCTGCAAAGATGAAGGAACCCTAAGGGCTGCAGTTGATAGGATGAAGGAGAAGCTGAAGAGAAAATGAATCCATTTGTGTGGGAATAGTATTCTGAACTTTTGACATTTCAATGATCCATGCTGTAATGCTAAATATTCATGTTGGAGGAGAGTGCCATAATTTGGTGAAGATGAAGGCCAATTAGTATTAGAATAATAGAAGGTATCTTCTCCCAGAATCGATTGATATTTATCAGTTTTATTATTTTTTTCTTATTCTCATGTTCATTGTTTGTGTAATCTGCATCAGAGGATGCACTCTGGATGTGGTTTTAGAGAAACTTGGATTGGTCCATTAAATGATTGATTTCCTATGAAAACGGAATTCTTGTAACTTTAGGCACACAAAGCTGAAAGGCTTGACGTGTTAGGGCAAATTAGGGCTGCCCAACGTGAATTTTAAGGCCGCTGGTCATGTATCTTGGGCCTTGCTACCGCATGTGTAGGTGGCTTTTTTTCTTTTTTTTCCCCTGAACAATGCGGGTGTGGCGTGGCGTTATGACACGTGAGCCCCGGACAGGCTTGACTGGTGGCACGCGTTTCAAGACTAAAAAATATGGCCATGAGCTTGACATGATCAATATTCAGGTTAGTGTGTCAGGCTTCAGAAAACAGGTGTCATGAGTTTGGTCTAGCTTTTTATTTTTTTTTATTTGTTTTTTCACTTTTATTTTGAGATGAATACAATAAAGAGAAAAGTATCCCTTTTATTTCTAGAGATTTTTTTCCTTTCTATATATATATTAGAAGTGTCAGCTTTCATGTGTTGATGCAAACAGTATCGCTAATTTCTTCGGGAAAACATTACATTTCAAAAATAATTTTTTTAAATCATTTAATATATTATATTAAAAATAATTTTTAAAAAATAAAACACATTATTTTAATATATTTTTTTTAAAAACAAAATCTTCCGGAGAATCGAACTGACTGAAAGAGTAGAGATCTACGGTAGAAATAGAATTCCTACTTCCCCGACTCTGAAACCCTATCGTCGTGATAGGACTACTGTGCACGATTCTCGTTCAAATAAAGATAAAAAAAGGGAGCTCTTAGCAAAATGTTTCAGATCAGGAGGGCAGGTGAACCTCAACCAAGGCCACCATAGGGCAGGTTGATCTTTCTCCTGAAGAGAAGCTAGACCAGGCAAAAACACAGTTCTACCACATCAAAGATGTGATAATCTCTGGCATGGGATTTTCCACTGATGCTCACGGTCCTTTCTGCATCTTTTTGGTGATCATTGCTCGGTCGACCGTCATCATAAGCCAGCCGCTTGGCCGATCCAGACCACCTGGTCAGTCAATTGACCAGATTTCTAGGATCCCGATCTGCTTGTCTTCGATCCTCAAAACCCAAAATCGATCTTTGATCCTCGATCAGTTTGTTTCAAGCTAAAATTAATACCCTAAACATCAATTCCACCTCCCAAATCATCCACTTATCAAGCCAATATATTAAACATCATATAAACCCTTGTTTAATCCATGAACTATCAAATCTTCAATAAAAAAACAACAGAAAACAGAGTCACGATACTTGCTTCTTCGACACTTCTTAAAATCCAAAAGCTTAGGTTTTAGAGCTGAAATCCCTTGCTGAATGTGAGAGGAAAGTCACGTCAGGGGATAGAAAAGGAGGAAAATAATTTCTTGGCAAAAATTCTCTTTAAATACATAGCTAATTAGGTGGGGTTCTTGGGTTTACGCTAAACTTAAGCTTGGGTTTGTTGGACCAAAACATGTGTCTTACAACTTAGCATTGCAATAAACAAGAAATCCAGGCGCATGAGAGCAGGCTGGTGCTGAGATTTCTGCATTTTGTAGTGATATTGAAGCCGTTTGTGGAAAGTTATCACCATTCTGCATATCTTCTTTAGTTACAGAACAAGCCCCTTTATGAGCTGAAGAAGGATCTTGCATTTCAGAGCGCCCAACCAAAGAGACATGGCGCTAATTATAGATGACTTGCATAGAATTTGCTTCCTTTTACGTATTCGTTCCCTCTCATACTCGGAAATGGAAATGGAAATGGAATCTTTAGCTGCTATAACTAGACCATTGGGTCATACTTTCTGTTCAAGTTTGATGACTTTTTTGTGGGAATTTTGAAGACTTGCATAATTAACAATAATACACTAGCCGATTGCGCTTTTGTTGCCCACAGTAAATTGAAGCGAGGGCACTGGTTTTGACAAAAAAATGGAGACTTGAGAGTCTTGTGGGTTGAATTTTTGGTTTCGCTTCAGAATCCTGAACATGAAACATCACTCTCATTATTGCCAGCCTCACCAAACAATATTCTAGCAGAGGGTGGAAGATCAAATGACATGGCATCATGAAGAAAATTAAAGAAAGGCCAAGAGAAAAGCAACTGCTGCTTTTACGAAAAGAATCCCAAAACATATCTTTCAAACACTCATGTTTACAAGAGTCCAAAGACATACGTATTGGCCGATAAATATTCCACCCTGCTTTTGGACTGAGAGTTGCTATGAAAAGTTGTCTGATTGATATATAAATAAAAACAATCCCTTGATCGAGAAGGCGAGAAACATCGGCCGTTCATTTGGATTCATAATTAGTAGCAGATTTTGTAGCTCTTTCCATGTGAGTCTTATCTATTGTCGTGCCTGCAATTTTTGACAACTAATTCTACCTCTCCAACAAAGATACTGCAGCTAAAGAAAGCTTGATGATATTATTACAAATGTACCTTGATAGCGTTACCACTAAAATAGTATTCAATAAGCTTTTAATTACTAACACGAGATTTCACGTGTGTGTGTGTGTGTGTGTGTGTGTAGAGAGAGAGAGCGCAAAATAAATGGTTTTACATACTTATTTTTAGCACAGCAGAGTAACTATGCCACTCTTAAAAACAAAATAAATAAATAAATAAATAAAATTATGTATAGCTTATGGTCGGGAATTTTTTTTTTATTTGCACGGTAAAATACCTTTAATTCTTTTAAAAAAACATTAAACTTGCGAAAATGTTTAACCTTATAATAATAATAATGATAATAATAATAAATAAATAAACAAATAAATAAATAAATAAAGTTAGGCTAGCGTGAAATGATACTTTTATGTTATTACTGTGATTTATATGTAATGTTGAATTACACTCAGAGGTTGCTTCGTAATTTAACGAAAGTTAGAATCAATAAAAACAAATGTCAATTGTTGCCTGTGTTTACGTGTACATTGGCTTATAAAACTTTGTTTTAATATTCTAGGCAGCCGCCCTTTCACTTTGCGGTGGCGTGCATGACCATCAAATCCTGGGTTCTGTGTAATGATTTGTTTTTCTTTAATTATCACTTTGAATTTCGCATTAAATCTCTCAAAATATTTTAATGAGCTCTTCTTTTATTGTTTAAGAGTGTTATTGAAATTGCACTGTAAAATATTTTTTGTTTGAAAATATATTAATTTTTTTTTAAAACAATATCTTTGATATTAAAAGTTTAATAAATTAAAATAATTTAAAAACACTGATTTTTTTTCATATTCTCTGTCCTTTTAATTTATGTTTGTTTTATATAAAATGATTTGTTATTATTTCTAATTTCATTATTTTTTGTTTTATCATGTGTTAGTTTTGTTTCTTCTTCTTATTATTTATTTTGTTTGGGATAATTTTAAAATTGATTCTGTTTTGCAATTTTGTTTTTTTATAGTTTTTTTCTTGTGCGACTTAATCTTTTTTTTTTAACTTTGACTAAACTTTAAATTTAATATTTTTTATTTCATCCTGCATAAACTTTTATTTTTCTTTTCTTTTCTTAAGAACTCTCGTGTTACCCTAATTTTTGTTTATATATATACTGGAAGAAAAGGTAGCCATCAGATGCATAGAGCGACCATCACTCTATTTGAAATCTAAATAAATAAATGGTGGACAAAAACAATTTTCCTTGTCCTAGGTGGACTCCTAACATGATGTTTTTTTGTTGGATTAATCTTCATTAAATGAAATGCATAAATTAATTAAAAATAAAATTTTTACATGTATCAAATAAACTTAGCTGACAGAATATTATAAAAAAAAACAACGCAAACTACAACTACTACTATTATTATATGCCCATTACAATGAAGGATGCCCCTACACGTCTCCGTATTTGACTAGATAGAGTATTTTTTTTTTTATCCCTGTCTTTAATTTTATAAAAACAAGATTTTTCCCACGCCTGTTTCTATCGTGATATATAAAAATAGATTTGCATAAAAGTGGATACCATTTTCACCCTCACGCCCGGGATGGAAAAGAAAACAAAGAAATAGTTCTCTTTTCATGCATTAGTGTTTTTTTTCCTTTTCCACTAAATGTCTTATTTTTTCTTTAAAAGTGATAGAAATCATTTAATTTAAAAGTTTAAATTATGAGTCTAAATTTTATTTATTCTAATTTTTCACACATTCCATCAATTAAAAAAAAAAGTTTAAAACTTACAAAAATTCATATTATTTTGTGCTTGATTTTTCAACAAAAACAAATAAGAGCAGGGAGATTCAAACTTGTAATCATCGAGTCAACAAAACTCTGATATAATGATAAAAAAAACTATCTTACCTAAAAATTTAAAATATTAAATAAAATTTTATAATATAATTTATATTATTCACTATAATTATGATAAACATATTTAGGCTTGGTCTAGTAAATGTATATTTGATATATATTAAGTAATTTAAACCCTTCAGACATGCTGATATGAGTTTTAAGTATTCATCTTCTTTTTTTCCCCTATAGCTTTGAAGTTTTTTTCTTGATTTTAATGCTGTCATGTCATGAAGAACAGCGTTTAATTTTGTTCAATTATAGATATAATAATAAATTGAAAAAAATACACTCACATCATAAACTTTTTTGAGAAATAACATAAAGCTCGTTCCATACACCGCGTCGTATGCACCATTTCAGGTTTCCTGCCATGGCATTCACAGTCCAAGATTTTTCTCCTGGCAGGCTAGCAACAACACAATGACAGAATGGGGGCACTCCTGCTAGAGCCCTAGGTTGCCCAATTCGCTGGACTAATTTATCTCTATATTCCTCAAAAGATACGTAAGAACATCACCAATTCAACCCTTTCACACCCCAAATCGAGTTTAAGCCCGAAGATTTCACCAAAACCTGCCCAAACAAAGAATTATCACCCCCCTACATCCACCAGAAAGATTTTTCTTTAAACGAAAAGGAATAGAGTAGGATTGCTTCAGAAACTAATGAAGCTACGTTCATGATAAATAAATAAATAAATAAATAAATATAGCAATATATAAAAACAAATGGCATTCAATGAAAGCAGCATATAGAAAATCCAACCAGCATTTTCTCGCATCGAGTAAAAGAGAGTACGGGCGAGGGAAATTTCCAAAGCCACGGCCGCTTTTTTCTCTTGGAAATTGCCTCCTCCACTAGCCTTTTCCATTAATGCAGTCTGTTTTGAAACTTTCCCACCTTGTCCCTCCCTGGCTATTTGTCATCGAATGACACTGCTCTTGCAAAAATCAAGTTGAACAGAGTAAAAACTCCGTGTACATAAATAGTTTTTCCTGTAAAAAGGCGCCGAAATTGGGGTTTGATAATAAATTTATTAGAATTATTAATTCATAAATCAATGTCCTTGATCCAAATCCTTGTCTGCTAATCAATCCTTAATTCCTTACCTCCACCGCCCCTGTGTGATTATTACTGCAAAGAAATCCATTGCCCTCCGCACGTGATATCCCATCAAGATGGTCCCTGCCTCCAAATCAATCAAGACCGCCAAATCCCATCTCCTGATAAACATATCAACGGCGCGTATGAATGGGCCTAAAAGAGGTGAAAAAATAATAATAATAAAAGTTACTTGCATGTTGTTGAGAGTTTAGTAGCGTTACTTATTAGAATGTTTTTCATTTAAAAAAATAATAAAATAATTATTTTTATTTTAAAAAATTATTCTTAAAATTAGTATATCTAAATAACATGAAAACACACAAAAAATAAATTAATATAAAAAAAAATTATTTCAAGTAAAAAATATTTTAAAAAAGAATGGATATTACAATATCAAACAAATTCTAAATCAGGAAGTTCATCACAATAAATCAAATGATATTTTTATATAAAAATATTAATTAAAATGATGTATAAAAGTTTTAGAAAAATTTAAAAATAATTTCCATCTGATTGAATTAAACCTCTGTTTTATTCTTAAGAAATCGGTTTATGCTACAATTGTAGATTGGTTCCCAATCGACCTGCTATGCGCAAGGTTCAATAACAATAAGGGGTGTTGGGTAGTAGGTTTGAAAAAAATTAAATTTTTTATTTAAAATTATTTTTTTTAATTTTTTAAAATTATTTTTTTTAATTTTTTAAAATTATTTTTATATTTTAATATCAAAAATAACTTTTAAAAAAACCTATCAAAAGTTAGAAAGACAAAAACACGAACAGAAAATCCAATCGTCCAGACCATGGACTTCAATGATCGATAGCTATATCAACGGTAAGGATAAATCCTAGAAAGCTATACAATTCACCAAGTTAAATCCTCACCGTTACCCGCATAGCGCACCCTTATCATCGCCAAATCAGCAGTGATAAGATCAAGGGAAGGATTGACAGGGATAGAGTTTATTTTTTAAAATATGTTTTATTTGAAGATAGATTAAAATAATACTTATTCTTTAAAAAAAAAATTAATACTAATCTATTAAAATGAAAAATAAATCAATTTAAAATAAAAAGATCGAGATTTTAAAAAAACACAGTAAACCGCCCTTCAAACACCCATTGAAAGTGCAAAACATGGAAAAAGATGGTGTCCTTTCAAAAGCATGTGATGTCACGTGCTGACCTGCCACAGTAAACATAAAAAAGGAGCCGAATCTAGATCCGACGATCACACCATATCTCCCCGTCAACGCCGGATGTCCTTTTGATTAAATCCAACGGCTAAACTTCAACTCCGTAATTAACCGTTAGATCACAGTCATATTAAACTCCTCCTGCTCCCCATTACACCATAAACACCGGTCCAAATCTTAACACGCTCTCTCTCTTCCTCTCTAAAAAGTTAGAACCAAGAGCCATTGCTTTTCAAAGTTTCATCTTTTCTACCTTTGTTTGCTTAACGTGCGCGCTCTGACACTGCTTACTGTGCGCCATATGAGATATGTCGCCGGCGGCAAAAATTACAACATTAATAAGAATTTCGCGGTACAGGAGGTCCCAGTAAGAAAATCATCAGACGGTGGGGGTTAGTGGGCCGGATTCTATCTCCTCCTAGGGACGCATCCCATCAAACAAGGAAATGGACACTCAAAAAAGCAGCCAAACGAAGCTTACAAGAACTCAGTCTTCACTCCGTTCATCTCCCACTATCCGATCATCCATTCATAGCTTAACTTCTGTAGCCGAAGAGGACGTTATCAAAGCCCAGCAGCAGCAGCAGCAGCAAAAACTAGAAGATGATTTAGAAGAACAGAAAAAAACAAAGCCGAGCCGGTGTGGTTCAACCCCAAGAAGAACTGGTTCGACCCGGTTCACTGCAGTTTTTACAATGGTTTCACTCCTTTTTTTCACATTTTTTTCCCTTTCCTTCCTATTCTTCCTCTACTTGAGAAGAGAAGAAATACCCACTTCAGAGAATCTTTTATTGGCTTTGATTTTCATTGCCATAACTCTGTTCTTTGCAAGCAAGAACAAGAACTTAATCAACCAGAATATTATAGTTTTCAAGCAATTATGGGAAGAAAACACAAAAAGACTCCATCTTTGTACTTCAAGAACCAAATCAAGGCAAGTTCAATGGTTTATTGGAGACCCCAATGTTAACAACAGAGATAAAGATAAGAAATTAGAGAGGAGGATTATAAGAGAAGGAGTGGAATTTTACAGCAATGGGGATTTTTATGAAGGAGAGTTTCATAAAGGGAAGTGTAATGGAAGCGGGGTTTATAATTTCTTTGTGAATGGGAGATATGAAGGTGATTGGGTTGATGGAAGATATGATGGGTACGGAATAGAGAGTTGGGCTAGAGGGAGTAGATACAGAGGGCAATATAGACAGGGTTTAAGGCATGGTTATGGAGTCTATACGTTTTATACAAGGGATTCTTATGCTGGTGAATGGTTCAATGGGCAGAGTCATGGTGTTGGAGTGCAAACTTGTGCTGATGGGAGTTGCTATGTTGGTGAATTCAAGTGTGCGGTTAAACATGGCCTTGGTGTTTACCATTTCAGGTGATTAATTTCTTGACCTCAGGTTTATTTGTTTACACTCCGGATTTTGTTTCCTGTTTAAGAACTCCTTTTGGTTCTTGCTTTTGGATTTTTTTTTTAATTGGTTGTTTTGAAGGGTTTGCCATTTTATTTACCATCTTACTGAGCCCCGCTTCAATTTTTCAGTGTTAAGTTGGGTTTCTGGTGTTGGTGATTTTAACTGTTAATGATTAGTTTAGCAGTTCAAGCATCTTAGATTTAGAATTATGGTTGAGAGATGAAAAATTTGGCAAATTTTCAGGTGAATTCTTGAATTGAACTATAGTTTCTGTTTTTCTTTTCCCTAAATTTGTGGCTGTATGTTTGACTTTTCTCAGGGTTTCCTTTCAAGCATGTGGTGTAGAATTATTGCGGGGTTCCTATTTTAGAACTGTTCATAATTTAATGAAACAGTAAAAAATGTTTTTTTTTATTGATGAATACGAACAGCATTGCAGGCTTATTCTGGTTTGTAATCAGCTATATTTACGGATTGAAGTTTAATTGAATTGGCTGTGTATCTTCTGTGGATTTCTTATGATTTCCCGCTCCTCTTTTTTTTAGTGATTGTGTTTCTTAAATTCTACCCTTTTTTTTTATCGGAACACACACTAGGAGCTCAGTATTGATGAAGAAATTGACTGTGTTGCAGAAATGGAGATAGATACGCTGGAGAATATTTTGGAGACAAAATGCACGGCTTTGGTATCTATCACTTTGCCAATGGCCACTGCTATGAGGGATCCTGGCATGAAGGACGGAAGCAAGGCTACGGCATGTATACCTTCCGTGGTGGCGACACGAGGTGTGGGGAATGGGATGTTGGTAACCTCAGGACCTCTTTACCTCCTTTAACTGATCCAGTCCTTCGAGCTGTTCAGGTATTTTACAGGTGTTTGTCATTGCGTTTCAAAAACGCTTTTGTTTTCAGCTTTAAATTAAAAATCCATGATGTTTTTAGATCATTTCGATGTATTGATATCAAAAATGATTTTAAAAAAAATACAATCATAATTTTGATGCATTTCTGAACGAAAATCTTTTTCAAAAGCAATCTCAATTATATTTCAAAACAGAATCAAATTTGGACTCTAAACTGCCTTATTGATCTAGGTCATGGGAAAGGTTTCAATCTTCTCACACACTTTTGCTTGTTGATTGCTTTCACTTGCAGTCTGCCAGAAGAACAGCAGAAAATGCCATTCACCTGCGCAGGGTGGATGAACTAGTGAACAAGGCGGTTCATGCTGCAAACAGGGCCGCGACGGCAGCTAGAGTCGCTGCTGTCAAAGCCGTTCAAAATCGGATAGATGGCAAATTTTGCGATACTAATGTTTGACCCAAAGCTTTTATGGAAAATGTAAATTTACTAATTTATGCGCTTGGAAGATGTCACCCTGATGAACAAAAGCTCATTAGAGGTTGAGAAAGAGTGTGTGAGCCTTCTTTTATCACACCGTAACCTGTACATACTCCATGTAATATCAATGGAATCAAGATCAAATTTCAAGAGGCTTTTTATTTTTCCCCTTCCCATCGCTTTCTGTAAGCTGTTTGAGATTGCTTGACAGGGTTAAATCATATTAGTAATGGTACGAATTGATTTTAAA
Source organism: Salix purpurea (assembly GCA_027405865.1). Taxonomy (NCBI): domain Eukaryota; kingdom Viridiplantae; phylum Streptophyta; class Magnoliopsida; order Malpighiales; family Salicaceae; genus Salix; species Salix purpurea. The sequence continues at coordinate 5,076,422 of CM050329.1, read as the reverse complement.
TTATTTTGTACTTTTTTAATTTATAAAAAGCGTTTTAAATATTTTGTTCAGAATTGCCCTTTGATTTATATTCAAATTTTGATTTGACCAAAAATACTCGTAAATCTATTTATACTACATTCTTCTCTAAAAATATTATTTTAACTTTGAATTTAAAGTTATTTTTATAAATTAAAATTAAAGAGCTATCTTACACGTTATATGGTCTTAATTTGTCAAAACAAGACATTGAAAATAAAATATATACTTGAAACAGAACCCTGAAATCCAGCACCCATGTTGCTAAGTAATCTTCCTTATTTTTCAAGTCAAATCTATACCACACCAAGAAATTTAGACAACCCATGCTTTGGTTAGAGTAAGGAGTGTTTTAAAAAATATTTGTATCTTAAAATATTAGTGTTTTTAAATGATTTTAATACATTAATATTTAAAAAAAAAGTATTTATATTACACAACACAGCCCAGCTCGTCTTGTCAGCAGAGACTCGGGGACGGGTTTGCTTTTCTCTCTCTCCCTTCCCTCCTTCAGCCCAGGTTATGGGCATTTATATTCAGGTGCTTGGGTTTGCTAACCCTGTTTAGTGTTTATTTAGTAATTTTATTGAAGTTATTCTTGAAAAAACACTTTTTTTTTAATTTAAAGTAAAATAAAAATATTTTTTTAATTTAAAAAAAAAAAACACTTTTTGAAACGAAAAATATCCTAAATCATTTCCCAACTGACCCGTTCTCTCCGTGCCCACAGCACAGGATCACAACCGGAGTAATTACAGGTGCACAAGATCTAAGCACCATGACGCCATTAACACCTGCTAATGGTTGCCCAGAAAATAACTTGAATGCTCAGTTGAAATGGAAGAAGACCACTCATGGTGTCTCGACAATATATGACAAATAATGAGTGCTTGCGATAAGATTGGACCCGAACCCAAGCCTGAAGATGGCGCATCCATTTCCATGAATGAGGAAGTAGAAGCCATGTGCCTTCCTGATTCTGTAGATAGGATAATGTTTTTTGTTTCTCTTACCAGTCAAATAGTGTAAAAGAAGCATGATGTGGTGGGTGTGGGGTTCTTCATGCATGATGGATTCACTGTCCCTGTTCCATGTATTTTTTTAAAGGGAATTAAGATACAACCTTTTTCTTTTTGTCTGATTTTCAAATCCATTTGATTATTTTTTTTCCCTTGGATCTTATTCTTACAACTCTGGTCACCAGCTGCTGTTCTAACTTCAGATTCAAACTCGCCCGTCAATTGTAATTAACACCCAACCACTCCACATGCATCACATAAAAGTAAGGCCAACACACACAATAAAGGGGGCTAATTTGCGAGTGTTTTTGTTTCTGCTTCCTCTGTTTGACTGGTCCTCGTGGCTTTGAATAATATTGTCGCTACAAATGACGATCGCCTCCGGCATCCTATATGAGGATTCTAGTCTAGTCTAGTTAGTTTTTTTTTATTTAATGGGAATGTTTGTGCTAAATATATCTTAATTAATTTCACGAGTTTTGAAATTAATAATTGTATAAATTTATAATAATTTTAAAATTTAGAATCTAACCAGTCTAGCTGGCTAGTCTAGTTTCTTTAACAGTTGCGCAGTAGAGAGAGAGATGGTAGTACTGTTGCATTGTGCAGTGTCACACACGCCATGATTCTATCAGTATTACCATCATGGCTAATTATATATTTGGTTAACGTGGGACATTTGAGTTTCGGACCATTTGGGTAGATTGTGGATTGAATCTAGGTGCCAAGTCTTTGCTCTGTTCATTTGAACCACTGATCTGGTCAATTTCTTGGAGGATACCCTCATTAAATGTTTGTTGAACACTAAGCTGCATGTTGAAATATCTACCCTTTAAATATTTTTTAAGACAATTTTTCAACTCAAGACAAATAGTAAAATTTCAGTGAAGATCTTGCGTACCTAGAAGTACCATCGACAGTTCCCTCCCCGTGACAAATAATTAATTAGTGAGACTGGCCCCTTTTAACTTTTGAAAAAAGCTTCCCGCATCCTAAATTAAGCACGCTGCCTCTTTTTCTTCTTTTTTTTTCTCGCAATATTTTCACACCTAAACCAACTCTTTATTCGTCTCCAGTCCCAAATAGTTTCACTGACAGAATTAAGGTGTTACTTGAATTGAGATAAATTTGAATTCAAGCGGGAGAGCTGCTATGGATGTTAAAATTCAAATGGATCATTTTAAGGGTATAACTGTATTTTTAATATTGTTGTATTTTAGTTGATAATTGAAGTATTTCATATGTTATGCAGTTACTGTTTTAATATATAAATGAGGTGATATATTAAATACATAACCTTAATTTTGATAATCTTTTCAAAATATTTTTATTTATTTTTTAGAAAATACAATTTTTTTTAAAAGTGTTTTTCATTGTATTTTGGCTATCCGCATGTAAATCTTGTAATTTTCAACTATTTCTCCGTTTGTTGTCTTATTGAAAAATCAAATTCAAAGAAATATGTGTTCGTTTCATAATTCTTGATCACTTTTCTAATTGAATTCCTATCAACATTGATTTTTTTTCTTAATAAAAATACAAAAATAAGAAGATAAAATTATTACCAAAAGCTATCCTCTAGTCCGTAGATTTCTAAGTACCAAGAAAATAATCCTACATCATAAGAGTCCAAACCAACACTAAAAGCTAATTCTCATCACTATTGTTCAAATCATCACCAAAAATATAACTTTTTTAGATGCTAAGTTTGTCATTATAATTCAAACCAATACCAAAAAGATTATCTTGCAATGCAATTTTTAGAGGAAAAATGAATATTGAACCTTCAATGCCTTTGATCTCCCTTCACAATTGGTAGTGGATAGCATCGCTTGTATAGAAATAAAGGCTGAGAAGTCATGCACTAGGCATACCCATCCATATATTTGTCAAAACTTGACGGTATGTACAATAAAATATCAACAGTCTGTTATTTTTTCAGCACGTGTCAAACACATATTATTATTATTTTATCATTGCCACAACTATTCCAGCAACTTTTGGTCCACCTCAATAACTCTAGGAGGTCTATTTGAAATATTTGATATCTTTCACATGATCATTTTGGTTTATAGTTGATTTGGATGTGTAATGTGATGAAATATTTAAATTGAATGAGTTTTGAGATTGATTGCATATGTTTATTGACACCTGAATTTATTCGAGTTTTTTCCCATGTATTTGCTATCGTTGATCAACGTATTCAATGTACAAACTATCATTGATCATTAGACTTGATTATGAGTGATTGGTTACGGATGACCTCAACCATAGAATGGACTCTAACTTATCTCGTATAAGATACTTCAGAGTAATAGTGTATTTTTTAAAACATAATTAGTTCTTTATCCTAAGATTTTGAAGACTTGTTAGGGTTGTCAGTGAATCTCGCAAAGTTCAAACATTTCTCCCCTAAAAAAATTGTTTTCTCAAGGAAAGATGGTGGGTCACCGTGTAGTCGGGCTCTACTCACCTAACACCTCCTCGCTTACAAAGAACTCACAAATTAGGAAAAAGAAAGGGTCATGAACTTATAGAAAAACTTCATAAGTCCTCGTCAAGACTTACTCAAAACGCAAGGGCTAGGAACCTTCTCAGGCGGTTCGTTTCATCAGGCCTCAATTTGACTTTCAGGCATTTAAATGCAGCAGCGACGGAGTTGTCGAAAGATGATGTTTTATTGTACGAAAGTCCAAAGTGACAGTGATAGATATATAAAATTGGTTGTTGTTATTTAAGGCTATGATGTTTCAAAACATGAGCTCCTCTTCCCCGCCAGCCATTCCTTTCCTGTTTTGGTAGCCGGTTAGGGTTCGGTCACCTAATCCGATTTCTTTATTGACTTCTTTCCCCCATACAATGGTTTATTGACCGGCATCGAATGGCGCGGAGCATGTGATCGTAATGTGAAGTTGGGTCAGACACGCCCTTCCTAAAGCTCCTTCTCCCCCGTCCACTTATTTTTTTTTTTTGAAAAAAAGGGTGAAGCTTTTACGTCTTGAAAATCTTACTTTGAATTCAAAATAATCTTACTTTGAATTCAAAATAAATAAAAGCATGCTCGCCATTTTATTATAAATCAGAGTCAGAAACAATTCAATCCGTGTTTTTTTTAATGCAAATACAAATAATATATATTTTTAAAATACAGAGTAGATTTGCCTTTAAAAATATATATAAACAGAGCTCTAATTACCCGGGAACTATCCTTAAAATTAAAGGAAACGTCAAAGCACCAATGTTTACAAGGCTAGCTCATTGGCAAATCATGCAAGAAAGTAAGTGCGCGCGCGCGCGGGGGGGGGCACAAACATGCTTGGCATATACTATGAACTGATGAATCAAATATGAGCGACTTATTCAAAAGATTCGGCTTTGATGATTCAACAGTATATTTAATTAGATTCTCTTTTAAAGTTTATATATTTTCCAAGTTTCCAGAGATATGCTGGTGGCTGGTTATCGAATTATACGTTTCATCTTCTGGGGTTTACTTGGGAAAGAAGCTTGTGCTGCTGCTGCTGCTTCTTAATTAGGTCAATGATATCTTGCCGGCTTTCAATTTTCGAAGGGATTTTATAATATTGGTAGACTGCTATTCTCATTTGTTTTTATTACTTCAGAAAATTAACCAATCAATTCACAAGGAAGGTGCATGGGTAGAGAACAGGAATCATAGATTTCCTTTTCAACTCTTCTCTTTGTTTCTTACTTATTCTAAAACAAGGCTGGATTATTTGGTTTGAAAAAGGAGATATAATTACATGAGTGTAAATGTTAGATACGTAGAATTTGTTCTTTAAAATTATTTGGTATGAGAAGAGAAACCTGATCGTTGGATATGGAATGGTTGGTGGGGTGAATTTTAAATAAAATTTAGAAAACAGACATGTGTGTATTATTCACCTTCATGGTGAAATAATGTTTTTGCTTTTCCAGAAAAACTTCATGAGTCTCAGTTTTAGGAGGTATTTTTATTTTTTTACATAAAGCATTAGTTATTAAAAGAAATAGTTGTAATTGTTTTTTTCATATTTTTCCACAATATAATAAAATAATTACACTTGAAATAAAAAACTATAAACCTTGCGGGGAGAGGTGAATAAGTCTTTTTATTTGTTAATGTACAATAAACTGACAAGTATGCCTTTACGATAAAAAAAAAATATCAAACCATAAGGTCATGGGCTATTAAGTCTTTTTACGTTGGTTCTTTTGGTAGTTAGCAGGGTAATCAAGGGTTTATATTCTTTTTTTTATATTAATTAAATAGTATTTAATTTTAGAATGTTTTTGACACATGGAAGACACCATATATTTTATAGGTGGGACGTGGAACACCTATTAATGACAGAAAATAACTTTCCATCATGTCATTGGATGCATCGGCGCGCACATTCTCTACATCTTATTACAGCATGTGTAGATGAATGCTGGCCATTTTCTCATTGATCAACCTTTTATTTTTTTCCCCTTCTTTTTCTCTTTGATGCTCGAAAAACATAATTTGGTCCTTTTTGTTCTTAGCATCTCAGCCCCAGTCCTTATTCTTTTAATTTTATAAAAAAATAATTTATTTTCAGTTTAATCTTCAATTTTAATTTGTCATAAAGAATACTTTTCAATTTGTTCATTCTTCTTTTTAATTTCTAATTTTTTTTCTTTGGTCCTTTGTCAAGATTTTAGTCCAATCAAAGAGTTATTATTTCCCTCTAATTTATTTATAATTTTAATTGTTCACACCCATTCTTTTAATTATTGTTTTTTATTTGAGATACTTTTGTGTAATTGATTTTTTTCCCGTGATCTCATCATTCATTATTTGATTTATTGAGAATCAGACTTCTTCTTCTTTTTTTCCATGCATGATGCTTTTGATTTAATGACTCGTGTTGTAAGTTTCAAAAGTTATATATCACATGATTTTTAGACCCAACTAGAAAGTCGACCTTAGACAAGTCCCAAGTAATGGGTTAGGTGAGTTAACTCAAGTTAACTTGGATCGAGATTTTTTTTTAAAAAAAATCATAAAAATAACTTCATTTTGAAAGAAAAAAAAAGTCAAGGAGTTTTGAATGGGTTTTTTAAGGATAATTGGGTTGACGGTTTTTTTTTTATCAAAGCATATCGATTAAGTTCTTCTTCTATTTTTGTTAAGGCTCGGCACAACCTAAGCCTTGGATCACCTAGGTTGGGTCGATTTTTAAAACAATATTATGCTAGGATATTTGGATTTCACTACCTATACCATGATTTTTTCTAGTTAAACCAAGTTGGTTTATCTCTTATTATTCAGATTACATGTCTATTACTCAATTTTAGATTTACTCAAGTGAACTTTTTTAATTTTTTAATTTTATCCAATCACATACTTTAAAGGGACTTTGTTTTCCCTAAAATTATTACAGTTATTTAAAAAAAAAAACAATTGTTTGTTTGTTATTCTTATCGATATTTTTTTATTATCTTGATAAAATAAAATCAACATATTTAGTAATCGTTATATTTACTTGTCGCCTTGTTAGGAGGAAAAGAAAAATCAGATTCGAGTGCTAGATATATAGTTTGTTGAGATTGTGAGAAGTTGCAGGGAATTGAAAAAAAATAATAAGAAGAATGGTGTTCTAAGAAGGGAAGAGAGAAAAGAGAGAGAGATTAAAATTTGAATTTATTTACTGTTGCAATATTTCTACATACACTTGCCGTGTGTTTAGCATCTTTATATACATATTTCAAATATTATATACTATCATCATGTATATTCTAGAATACACTTTCATTATTCTATAATATACATTCATTTACACTAACATAATTGACAGCCCGGTGCAATTTGTTTTTAAGAGAATATTTGAAAGTGTGATAATTTAAAAATATTTTGAAATATTTTTTTTTCTAAAAAAAATTATTTTTAAATTAACACATTAAAATAATTTTAAAACAATAAAAAAAATCTAAAACAAAATTCCAGGGAATTTAGAAATGCACGTTCGAACTGAAGTTCATTCCCTGACATCGCTTTAATTGCCTCACGAAATCAAGTTAGTCGGGAAGAAGCAAACCTGGGGTGTTGTTATTCCTTGTAAGGTGACAGCTAACAGTTTTTCTGTTAGCACACCAACTGTTTGTTATTGAGTCTGTTAGAGTCTGTCATTTCCGTTTTGCATGTTTTGCATTCCTGTTCTTTTCCTTAGCTGTAATTCAACAGCAAGGTGAGGTGTCGATTGTAAGGCTTTATATAAGCCATTTTCCCATTCAATAATATTAAGTCATTATCTCGGATTCATTGTTTCTAACAAACTGGTATCAGAGCCAGGGGTCTGAGAGAAGAGAAACTGCAGTTTCTTGAGTGACTCACACACGCGAGAAAATGAGTGAAGAAAAGAATTATTTGCAACCTGCCATACCTCGTTTTGATGGGCATTACGAACATTGGAGTATGCTGATGGAAAACCTTTTGAGATCAAAAGGTTATTGGTCTTTGATTGAGACGGGCTATGAAGAAGTGCAGACTTGAAGTATACTGAGTGAAACCCAGCAAAAGCAATTGGATGATTTGAAGATTAAGGACCTCAAAGTGAAGAATTACTTGTTCCAAGCAATTGACAGAACAATCCTTGAGCAAATCCTGAATAAAGACACCCCAAAGCTGATATGGAACTCCATGAAAAAGAAGTTTGAAGGGAATGCCAGAGTGAAGAGATCAGCTCTGCAAGCGCTGAGAAGAGAGTTCGAGATTCCGGAGATGAGACCAAGTGAGACGATCACTAAGTACTTTGCTCGTGTGATGGCCATTGCCAACAAAATGAGAAGCAATGGTGAGCAGATGAAGGAAGTCACTATTGTGGAGAAAATCCTTAGAACTTTAACTGAGAAATACAACTACATAGTTGTCTCAATTGAAGAATCTAAGGATATTGACTCTCTCACAATTGATGAACTTCAAAGTTCACTTGTTGTGTATGAACCAGAGTTTCATAGAAATCGGGGAGAAGAACAGGCACTAAAAGTCAGCCATGAAGAGAGGCATTATGGGAGAGGACGTGGAAGAATAGCTGTGTACAGAGGAAGAGGGAGAGGAAGAGGTCATCTATCCTCAAATAGAGCAGTTGTTGAGTGTTTTAAATGTCACCAACTGGGACACTACCAGTATAAGTGTCCACAGTGGGATAAACATGCCAATTATGCTGAATTGGATGAGACAGAAGAGCTGCTCCTTATGGCGTATGTGGAGATGCATAACGCTGACCGAAGTGATGTATGGTTCCTTGATTCGGGGTGCAGCAACCATATGAGTGGGGATCGATCGTTGTTTTTTGAGCTAGATGAAAAGTTCAAGCAACTGGTCAAGTTAGGCAATAACATGAAGATGAGTGTAGCTGGGAAGGGTTCAGTGAGATTGTATTTTGATGGACTTAAACATGTAATTGCAGAAGTGTTCTATGTCCCGGAGCTCAAAAACCATCTCCTCAGTATAGGGCAGCTGCAAGAAAGAGGGCTTGCCATCCTTATTCGATCAAATCAGTTGAAGATTTATCATCCTTCAAAGGGTTTGATCATCCAAACATCCATGACTGCAAACAGGATATTTGTCTTGATTTCCAAAGCTCAAGAAACTGAGATGCAAGCAGAGAAGGAAGTATGTCTTCAAGCAACCACATCAGACTTGGCCAATCTGTGGCACAGAAGATATGGTCACTTGGGTTTTAAAGGTCTCAAGACCTTGCAGCATAGAGAGATGGTGAGGGACTTACCTGCATTTCCAGAATCCAGCATTATATGCACTGATTGCTTGAAGGGGAAGCAACACCGAGAACCAATTCCCAAAAGAAGCACTTGGAGAGCATCACAAAGGCTTGCACTCATCCATTTGGATATATGTGGACCAATCTCCCCAACTTCCAACAGCAATAAAAGGTACATCATCTGCTTTATAGATGATTTCAGTAGGAAAGCATGGGTTAATTTCCTAGTTGAAAAATCAGATGCATTTGCCTCTTTCAAAAGCTTTAAGAACTGTGTAGAAAAGGAGACTGGTTTGGCTATTAAATGCTTAAGAACAGATCGTGGTGGAGAATTTATCTCAGGGGAGTTCAATGAGTATTGTAAGAAGAATGGAATAAAAAGACAATTAACCACTGCATACACTCCGCAACAGAATGGTGTTGCGGAGAGGAAAAATCGCACCGTAATGAACATGGTGAGGTGCTTACTGTCTGAGAAAGGTATGCCGAAGAACTTTTAGGCTGAGGCTGTAAATTGGACCTTTTATGTGTTAAATAGATGCCCCACACTGTTAGTGAAGGATGTAACACCAGAGGAGGCGTGGTCTGGAATTAAACCTTCGGTAGCTCATTTTAGAGTCTTTGGAAGTGTGGCACATGTCCACATTCCAGATGCTAAAAGAACCAAGCTGGAATACAAAAGTCATAGCTGTGTTTTGTTGGGAATAAGTGAGGAATCAAAAGGATACCGGCTGTATGATCCTGTCTCAAAAAAGGTAGTAATCAGTCGTGATGTGGTGTTTGAGGAGGATAAGAAATGGGATTGGGGTAAGAATCTAGAAGCTGAAATCTTGCTAGATTTAGAATGGGGAGATGAAGGGGAAGAAAATAAATTGCAGAGGAATCTGAAGCAGGAGATGCAGGCTATACAGAAGACAATTATCATGATGATCACAGTGGTGAAGTCTGTGAAAACAGAATTGAAGAATCACCAATTCGCAGCATTGGTGAGGTGCAGCCCTTGGTTCAGCCCTTGGTTCAGCCCTTGTCTCACAGCACTGGTGAGGTGCAGCCCTTGCCTCCGAGAATGACAGATTCAACTGCAGGAGAAGGTAGAATCAGAAGAGTTCCAACTTGGATGAGTGAGTATGAAACTGGTGAGGGAATTGGCCTTTCAGATGAAGATATTAATCTCAACATGGCTCTCTTCATGAACACAGACCCAATATGTTATGAGGAGGCAATAAAGGTTGATAAGTGGAGGCAAGCTATGGATGTAGAGATAAAATCCATTGAAAAGAACAACACCTGGGTTCTCACAGAATTACCAACAGGGGCAAAACAAATTGGGCTCAAGTGGCTATACAAAACTAAGTTGAATGAGATTGGTAAAGTTGAGAAGTATAAAGCTCGGCTAGTTGCGAAAGGCTATGCACAAGAATACGGAGTTGACTATGAGGAAGTATATGCCCCAGTTGCTCGGATGGATACGGTCCGTATGATCCTTGCATGTGCTGCTCAAAGAAGTTGGAACATTTACCAACTTGACGTAAAGTCAGCATTTTTACATGGAGAATTGACAGAGGATGTATTTGTTGAACAACTGAAAGGGTATGAGGTAAAGAATGAATTGCACAAAGTTTATAAACTCAATAAAGCTTTGTATGGACTAAAGCAAGCACCTAGAGCTTGGTTTAGTCGAATTGAGTCATACTTCATAAAAGAAGGTTTTGGGAGATGTGATAGTGAGCAGACCCTCTTCATTAAACTCAACAATCAAGGTAAAAGATTGGTGGTAAGTGTGTATGTTGATGATTTAATTTACACAGGAGATGATGAGGCTATGATGAGAGAATTCAAAAGCTCAATGATGAAGGAATTCGATATGTCGGACTTGGGAAAAATGAAATACTTCCTGGGTATTGAAGTAATACAGTTTGATGAAGGTATTTTTATAAGCCAGAGGAAGTACACAATGGAAGTTTTGAAAAGGTTTAGGATGGAACATTCCAATGAAGTCCAGAATCCGATCACACCAGGGTATAAAATCTCAAAGGATGAAGATGGGACTGAAGTTGATGACAATCAGTATAAGCAACTAATTGGGAGCATGATGTATTTGACAGCCACTAGGCCGGACATCATGTTTGCAGTCAGTCTTACAAGTAGATACATGTCCAGGCCAACCGAAATCCATCTCATGGCAGCCAAAAGAATCTTGCGTTATTTGCAAGGAACAACTAACTTTGGTGTTTTTTACAGGAAAAAAGGGAATAGGGAGCTGATAGGCTTCACTAATAGTGACTATGCAGGTTGCTTAGAAGATAGAAAGAGCACATCTGGATACACTTTCATCTTAAGCTCAGGAGCAGTAGCTTGGTCATCTTGCAAACAACCAATAGTTACTCTCAGCACAACAGAAGCAGAATTCGTGGCTGCTGCAGCTTGCTCATGTCAGGCAGTATGGATGGAGAGGATTCTGCAGAAGCTTGGTTATGAAGGGAATGAATGTACTACTATATTTTGTGACAATAGCTCATCCATAAAGCTATCAAAGAACCTAGTGATGCATGGTAGAAGCAAACACATAGATGTTCGTTTCCACTTCCTACGAGAGCTAGCCAGAGAAGGAGGTTTACAATTAAAACATTGTGGGACACATGATCAAGTGGCAAATGTGCTAACTAAGCCACTTAAGCTGGAAACATTTCAGAAATTAAGGGATCGTTTGGGAGTTTGTCAAACACCAACAATAAACTAGTTGCTTAGGCAATCTAGTTTAAGGGAGAGAATGTTGTGGTGAAAAACCTGGGGTGTTGTTATTCCTTGTAAGGTGACAGCTAACAGTTTTTCTGTTAGCACACCAACTGTTTGTTATTGAGTCTGTTAGAGTCTGTCATTTCCGTTTTGCATGTTTTGCATTCCTGTTCTTTTCCTTAGCTGTAATTCAACAGCAAGGTGAGGTGTCGATTGTAAGGCTTTATATAAGCCATTTTCCCATTCAATAATATTAAGTCATTATCTCGAATTCATTGTTTCTAACAGTTCGAACTGAAGTTCATTCCCTGACATCGCTTTAATTGCCTCACGAAATCAAGTTAGTCGGGAAGAAGCAAACGGGTTTTGATAGCTTGGAATATTTTTGCATGGGCCGCCCAATCAGAATGCCCTGGAAATACTGTTTTCAATAATTTTCTGACCCATTTCCCTTTGACCCTCTTCACTCCACAGAATACGGGCTAAATATACAGCCCCTCTGATAAATATGGGCCTAGAGCCCATAATACTATCCAGCACGAGCACACTTTAAGGACGGCGAATCAGAGCTAGGATCTGGAACCCATCGTGGTTCGAATACACGATTCACAGAAGGAATATATTATATATATATATATATATATATATATATATATATATATATATATATATATATATAAAGATGCTGACCTCCCTTCCTGGGAAAGTTAGCCGTTAACCTTTCCCTCCATTTTCTCTCTTCTTATTTTTGGAAAAACAGCCCGGAACCTTTTAACCTGACATTAACAGAGCTCTCTTCGTGAACCAAACCCTCACTCATACTTTCCTCTCTACAGAAGAGAGTCGGGATTGGAAATGAATAGACTGCAAGTAGAGGGAGGAAGAAGGGATTGCTTTATGCAACCTCCAGAAGCCATCCTTTCCTTATCACTTCTACATTTGCTTATATATGCTCTCTTCTGGATTACTTTTTTCACCCCATGCATTGTCATTTTGAAAAGAAATACAAACTCTACAGCAACCAAAACCAAATTCTGTTTGGATTTTCTATCTAAAGAATTATGTCTTTGAGCCCACCCAGAACCCGAACCAATGACACCACAAGAAGCTTCCGGCCATACTGGTGCTACCAGTGCCATCAAATGGTCAGGATTGCCACCACGAACCCATCAGAAATCATCTGCCCTCGTTGTTCAGGGCAGTTCCTTTGTGAGATTGAAATTAATAGACCAAGGCTGGTTGCTGATTTCACTGCTTTTGATCCTTCACCAGAAGCTCGCTTACTTGAATCACTTACTCTCATGCTTGACCCACCAATCAGAAGATTCAATTACGGTCTCGATGAATTACAATCTGAACCTGAACCTGAACCTCCTCGCCGGTCCTGGTTTCGTAGACGGAATCGACATGACCTTTTTGATACTGAACGTCCACGGAGGGGTAGAAATCTGTCGCTAGAGCTTGACGGGGGAGATGCTTGGGGTTTTTTGCACCCTGGTGCTGAATTCCGCCAACGGAGGCCTCGGAATCGGAGTTTTGACGGGATAGGTATTTTAGAACATGAACCTGGGATCCAATCCAGGCCAAGAACATGGGTCATCCTCAGGCAAAGGAATCCTTTGGGTGAACCAATTGAACCCCCTTCTCAATCTGATAACCCAGTTCCTCCCCGGGTTGATCCCAGGGACTTTTTTTGGGGGTCAGGCCTGAACGAGTTGATTGAGCAATTGACACAAAATGACCGCCAAGGGCCACCACCGGCTCCAGAAATCGCCATTGATACCATACCAACTGTAAAAATCGAGGCGAGTCATTTGGTGAATGACGATAATTGTCCGGTTTGTAAGGAAGAGTTTGAAGTTGGAGGGGAGGCAAGGGAGTTGCCTTGTAAGCACATATACCACAGTGACTGTATCGTGCCATGGTTAAGATTACACAATTCTTGTCCAGTTTGTCGAAAGGAATTGGCGACTGATATTGAAAGTAGTGCTCAGGATGAAGATGAGTGTGAGGATGGAAGGGGTAGGAGGGGAAGGTGCACGAGGTTGAGGCGGCAGTTGGCATCTTTCTGGCCATTTCGCGCGAGGTATGGGAGGGTTAGTCCTCACGGAGAGGTTTCCGGTACCTCTCAAGGAGGTGAGAATTGAATTCTCAACCTATATATACTTTGCAACATCATGCATTTGATATTTGAGTAAATGGTTTCACGTTTATTTGGATTTACAAAACTATTCATTGGTGTATGTGGTTCTTAATTTATCTCTTTGATACCTGCTCAGGATAGTGAAATTCAACTCTCACGTTTCATTTTACGAGTCTGGATATTGACAGCATTTCCATCCGAAAAAAACACTGCAAATCATACTATTTGGCAGCAAGAATGAATTTCTGAATAGCAAAATTTGATGGATGTTAAATATATCAGAAACTGGTCGTGATTTGCCTGTTATATACTGAATTCTTCTTTTATATATTTTTCTTTCCAGCAGTCGATTCACGATGGTGTTCTTGCAATATTCTTTAGCAATAAAACGTTGATGGTCTAGCTAGAGCTATTTATATCGACTTTATTATGGTTACGTGTTTGTTAGGAATGTAAATGTGTGGACTAATCAAGGATGGACCCTCAAAAAGAAATTGTGCAGGACAGCTGATAGATTACAGGTCTGCCATTTTCCCCTCCTCTTCCAGAAGAAATTGTGCAGGACTCTGTAATACTATTTAGTGCATGTGTAATACATCTGCTAACCAGGTGGTGTGACTTTGTGTTGTAGGACAAAGCTAATTCCGCGGATAATATATCGTTTTATGCGACCATTGTTGTACTTGATGAGACATGACCTAAAAGCTTCGCGGTCGTCTCTAATTTATTCCTTCAAAAGCAGCATGAAAAGAAATGGAAGAATAAATTCTTCGGCATGCACTTTATTGTACAGGCGTTATGTTTTATTTATTTGCAGAAATTTTATCGAACATAAGGGAACTACCAAAGCTATTTATTTATTTTCTTCACTAAAGAAGCAGTTCTAGATTAATGGCAAAGCATTCAAGGTTGAGTCCTTGAAAATGCCAGATCCCATGCACAACAGACAAAAATTCAATTGATTCACAGCTTCATAAGTGGTAATGACAAATACTCACAGAAATACTTTGCAAATCTGAACGAAGCTGCTTTCTAATATTGTCAGCAACCACGGTTCCTAGATTTACGCCATTCTTCTTGACAGCATCCTCTGTGATCTGCTTAGAAAAACTCCACAAGTGTTACTCATAGTTGTTATGTCATGGGCTATCAAATAAACAAACCAAAAGATGAATTCACATTATACATGAGCAAGCAGATATAAATCTTTTAAAGAAACTCATAGTCAGGAGATCTTATAGTGATTGCTGAACAGAAGATTATAAGAGCCATTGTCTTAATATTAAAACAGTAAACAATGAGGCGGTGTGAATTAGCAGAATCCCCACAAACTAGTGTGTGTATCATAGAGAAATCAATGGACAGATGAAAAGTAAATCACATTTGGATCCAGTACCCATATTTCTTTTTCACAGGAATGGAATTCTCAGTAGGATCTTGCAAGAGAGCAGCTGTCTTTTCTGGCTGATCTGGCAGAATAGTTGAGCCAGCTCAGTTGATAACATCAACAATTAGCTACTGTAATTCCGTGAATGGCTTGCAGGCATATGTCTGGCCTTGATGGTTGTCCATCGAAGATAAAGACAAGTTCAAAAGTTCGCAGTAGCTAACTGATGCTTTCATCAATTGAGGTGGATTGGACCACATTTTGGGCAAGTTAGACTGCAACTGGCCAAAATTGAAGCTGCATTGCAATTCAGAGTTGAAAACAAAAACAGGGGTTAAAAAGTGTTTTTTTCATATTATTCCACAAAAATATAGTTCTTAGGAGTCGCAACTTTCAAATCATTGGTTTTAAACAAGACCACTAGAACAAGATTTTTACCCCAAAGATGGAAAAAGTGCCAGAAAAAAGGATCAACAGTCTTACCAATGACATGTCATTAGTTATTGGATGGAAAAAAGCAGTGCTCCTGAGTTTTAAATCCTTTACTCACCAAGAGTGAGAAATGTCTTCATAAGAAAAGATATTCATTAATGTACAAACCAATAACTAAGTGATTTTTGCCTAAAGATACCAATCAACTGTGAATTATGAAAAAAAAAAAAGTAATGAAGCAACAAAATACACATTACAAATGAAAGTTAAACGTGTTAAATATGAGACAAGCCCACATTTTTTTCTGATTTGTAATTCATTGTTCTCAATAGACAATTTTTTTACTAAAGGGAAAACATGTGATGGCACAGAAAGATGTAGTCTGTCAACTTTTCCCTTTATAAATTATTCTGGACAAAGGCAGAGGCCATTGCTCTACTTTCTGATCTAGAAGTGATGACTTGTTGGTTTTTCAAAGGTCGTTGGAGGCTCAAAAGGCTCTCTACTTCAGTTAGTCATCAAAATAAAAAATTATCTTTCCTGTTATCATGAACCTGAAAACCATCAACAAATAATTTTCTGAAAAATCAGACAACAGCATGCAAGCACCAGCTGCTAAAGCAACTCTAAAGTAACCATTAGCAGATAGATTCAATGTCTCCTGTACCCTCAAAAGCATGCCTTCCACTTTATAACTATTGTCCAAAATCACTTCAGAACTGTTGTTCATATACCTTCCTTTTACTATATTTCATCAATTCCTTCACCTTATGCATCCCACCAATCTCCTGTAACTACATTCTAATACATCCCTCTCATCGAGCAGGTTGCTTGATAATCTTCAATTAAGAAATGCTTTCATAAGGTGTGGCTGAAGATGAACATTTAAATGGAAGACTTGCCTTCAGTTTTATAATAGTGCTGATTGTGTAGCGATTTAGATGATTTCAAAGAGAAGAATTACATATAATGTGCATCATAAGTAACAGCAAGATATCAGAATCAATGTGATTTGAAACATTTCACATAAACATTATTTTTGCAAGGTAGCAAAAATGCAAACACAAATTTGTTCAAATAAAGACTTGAGAGGAAAATAAATGCCAGGTTAGATAAAATCTAACGCTCACTGAGCTGACACATTTATAAGCGCAAATGGAGTAGCACACCCCAAAGAAACCTTGAAAATAATAATAAAATAAAAAACACAAGATCAGAGAGTGAATTACCATTGAACTTTTAGACCACAAGCAGATTTAATCAAACAAAATAAACATGTTGAAATGTTAGATTGCCGTGCATGTAATGAATCACTAGCTCATAGAATAACACCTGACATTTATTTAACCCTGATCTAATAAGATAATTACCATTACAGCACAATCATGGACGTGATTGCCTTCATATGTATCTGCAGTGGGAACATTACACGATAAGAATAGCCGAACTTAAGGATTCTAGTTTATCCCAACAAACAATTTAATTTCTCTCAGATCCAAGGAGAGTTAAAAGAAGAAACAGAATCTCGTTCACATTTTCCAGAATTTTGTCTAGCATCCTATTCCAGGCTGTGAGAAGTCAAGGCCACAAATACAAGCGCAAGCAAGGATAACTAAATAAAAAACTGCATGTAACAAGGAAATAACAAAGAAAAATGAGGTAAGGTAGGGACTCAAGCAGAGTCCAGGCATATACCTGAAGCATCTCACCCATTACTTCTTCAGGAGCCATTCTTGTACCTCCTTTTCCCAAACCAAGCCTCTGAGACAACACCGCTCATTTGAAAGGCATGAGCAACTCCCATCAATATCCAGGAAATGAACAAAAGTAGAATATCAAAGCTTCCAACTTCGATCCCATTTAGGCTTTATGAATTCATAAAATGAAACAGAAAAGGAAAGGTAAGTTATCTTTCATATCTACTTTCGTATCCACCAAAGCGGAAACAATATAAATCCGACTTTTCTTGCCCTGCATGTATAAGGATGCACAATTACCGGGGTATGGATGGGAAAAAATGCAAAAGACAGTGGAGATGTATTACTGTAACAATTAGCAACTGAACAACTCAAAAACAATCTGTATAGTTTACCTTCAAGAACAAGTTCTTACAGAGGCCACATCCCGTATCTCCAAAATATCCTGCCTAATCGAAAACAAAGTATCATTGCAACAATATACAAGCATAATATAAAATATTATTTCTGACAAAGAAAATTATCTGTGCTTTAACAGTCAAAACAGTAGGATGTTCATACTGCGAAGAATCAATTTGAAGCTCCTAAAAAGATACCAGGACCCGATTGGTGAACAAATGACAACAGGAACATTAGAATAAGCTACACCAAGTAATACGTGCAAATTCAAGTTATAGAACAATTCACTTTTAGAAAATTAATTAAAAGTCAATAAAATTGTTAAATCCCGATTCAAATGTAGTGATCACGCAAATTAATATTTGCTAATTTTCTGATAAGGCATCATCACCCTTTCCGAATTCACAGAATTCTTGTTGAATATCGTGCAACTATAAAATCACGAGAAAAAATGACTGACAGCTAAATCCAAATTATCCAATATTACTAATCACTAGTTAATCTAATAAAAGATCAGGAAATTGGAAAATGAGACAATACAAAGATAACCTAGATTAAGCATTTGACATTAATGACGAGTACAAATTAAAGAGAGGCAAACAGCAAACCTTCAAGCGAGCAAGCAACTGGTCCTTCCTAAAGTCTATTGTACGTGAATAGTAAGTAGAGAAGGAAATAAGGGAGCGTTAGCTGCGAAGATAGCAGGCGTGGTCTCTGTCAGACTCTATGATTCATGGAGCTAAGGTTTCCATTGGGTTAGTCATGATAAGTCCAAATCTAACTTTGAGTCCATCTTCGGGTTTAGCCCTGAATCAAGATCACACTCACGAGTGGCCCGATTGGAAGGATATCGGTGCTATAGATCGAGCTGGTTTCTTGGTTTTCGACTGAGCTCGTTGAGAGCCTGAGCATTGGAGATTTGGGCTACTCTGCATGAATTAGAGCCTGCTTCATACAAAGCGTAACACATTGGATCCATGGGATTTTATTAATGAGTTCATCATGCAAGTCTCGTAAACCCTGTGCTCGTAGACATTTTGTGTTTTTTTTGTTGTTTATCTTCTTCTTTCTGTGTGTTTATGTGTAAAATAATGTTACTCAATCCTCAATTAACTTGATGTAAAGTGATAAAATTGAAAAAAAAAATACTTAATTAATAAAATAAATGAACTCGAGTCAACTAAGAAAAATCACAATGCACGTCGTACATGTCATCGAATTCAATAAAAAAAATTAACCGTGATTATTTTTCATTTAATCATACAACAATAAAGTGTATGAGAATTTTTTGTATAGAGTATTTTCTTGGAAGAGAAACAAAACATGATAGGCATGAGATTAAGATAGAAAAGGTGTGTCAATGATAACAAATGGTGAATTGCATTTATTTTTTTAATTTTAAAACTAGATAGAATAAGGATATATCGTCGTTGACAAATGATGAAATTATATTTATTTTTTAATTTTATATCACGTAAGATAAAAATATATCATCGATAACAAATGATGAAATTATATTTTTAAAATAAAATGAAAAAAAAATGCATTAAAAAACTAAAATAATAACCTGAATGTTATGAATTAATCCACCAAACTTCAATCTTGACTCATTGACTCAAATAGGCTCAATGTCTTCTTTTTTTTACCCCAATATAAAATAACCAAATAAAAAAAAATCCAAATATGTAGGCCTTCCAACCTAGCCCATGTGTCTAGGCCTAACTCTGTGGGCGCATGTGTGCTACTTCTTAAAGGGTCTGCCCTGTTAGTTTTTT
Organism: Salix purpurea; assembly: GCA_027405865.1. Lineage (NCBI taxonomy): Eukaryota > Viridiplantae > Streptophyta > Magnoliopsida > Malpighiales > Salicaceae > Salix > Salix purpurea. The sequence continues at coordinate 5,057,071 of CM050329.1, read as the reverse complement.
TATAAAAAAAAATGATGACACAATCCTATAATTAAAGGTCACTGAAAAAAGCCAGGCTTTGATTTATTTATTTATTTTGCTAAAAAAATCATTTTAATCCTTTTTTTAATCTAAAATAACTAGAAAAACATATGAAAAATCTCGATAAATCTATTAATGACCTCAAACAACCCAGAAAACAAAAAAAAATTGATATCAAGCCAAACCCAAAACTCTTACCGCAGATATATTTACCTCCTAGGCAAGGAGATGGAAAAATAGCACTTCGGTAAAACTTCTCTTGTTAAATAAAGCTTGTTTAACATCAAATTCACTTATATTTAATGGTTGAAATCAACATCTATACTTACTTTCTCTCTCTCTCTAAACTGCAATTCAATTACCTTTTCTTTTCTCTTGAAAAAAACAAGAGGAATAAAGCTTGATATCAAAATTAAATTTCTAACAGCTAAAATGGCTGGTTACATATTAATTAGAAAAGACGAGGGATTAAACTGAATTTTTACATGAAATTCAAAAAGCTGTCATTTTTACTTTTATCTTCTATCTTTTAATTCAACTATTTTTTTACCATTAATTTGAGGCAAAAAAGAAATCCATTGTGCAAAAAAAAAAAAGAAGAACTAAATTGAAAATTTAGGAAAAAAATAATTAGAACAATCTACAATGATACGTGAGAGTGCACATGCACTGCAAAGTGAATAGAGAAAAACCTCTCCACCGTAATTGCTTTCACCTCGTTGACAAATGGATATATTTTCGAAGAAAAGAATGGCTGGCTAATTAAATCTGTAATGCTCTGCAAAGATGTTGATTGGGTTTCATGGCACATCAACGTCAACACATGTCAGCCGATCGTATAGCATCCACGCTCCATAATGCACCCAAATTTGAATTATTTGTCTGATTTTTTTATCTTTAGATGATACAATAAGTTTCTGTGATGTAACAAATTACTTGCATATATAATTCCAATACCGTAAAGAAGATTATACAAAACAAAAGCAGAATTTTATCAAGACAGATTGCATCATGCGTGACAATCACCCTCGGTATGAAGCAAACTGTGGGCTACAAAAAAGGAATATGGTTGGCTTCTCCGATCGACGGGTGGGTTGCGGATCACATGACGTGTCGTGATCTCGCAAAAAGGGAATTGTAATGCTTCTGTGGGACCGACCGTATTCTAGTACAGGCCCAGCCATGGCTTAAAAACTCGATATTTAAAGCTCGACGACGAGCGAACGCATCGAGAGAGATCAGTAACGTGGGCCAACGCAAACTCACCCTGAAGAGACCAAATACAATGTAAGAACTGCAGAAGAAACAATTCAGGATGGGACTCCATGCCCTAACCCATTGCAAAATAGGACAGGTCACGTGCGGTGGACAAAAAAGCAATGAATTCGTCCATCTATCTTCCTGGACCTGCTCTGAAGAATTGACTGGACTTTTATCGTAAGTGATCCTGTTATCAGGAGGTTGACCGGCATCTGAGGGTAAAAATTCATCGCAGTCGATGTTAAATCAACAGGTCAAATTTAATAATGTTACATTAAACTCTGTTTTTATATAAGAATAAGTATTTTTATTTTTAAACAAACTCTACAGGAGTCATGCCCTATCATGTAAAATTAAATTGTAAGACTAAATTTTTTTTTGGAATGAGAAAAAAAACTAAAACAATTTAATTGGTATAAGAAACAACAGGGATGTCGACGGGTCATGGTCAAATATTCTAGAGACATAAGCAATAAAAGCCTTTCTGGAAGACACAGTCGTAATCAAACTAGAAATAATTGCAGTCCGGAAGCGTTCTCATCAAAATTTCAGCTCCATGTGATTAGACATGCACATGCCATGCCTGTCCAATGGTTAATTATGGCATGTAAATTCATGCATCCCATCAAAACAAAAAATCATAAAAATAATGTTGTTTCTTCAGGATATTATTGCAAACAAAACTCTTTGGTTGGATTTGCTCAAGTTTTTCTCATTTGATATTCAACGTAAGAAAATGAGAATAATAAACAAATAAATCCTTTTCTACTCTATCAGCAGAACTTCTCTGTCATAAAGGAATTCACAAAGAACCAAAATAAAATAAAGGGAAAATGCAATTCTACTTTTGTTGGAAAACACCAAAAATATTACTCGAAAGAAAAGGGGAACTCCTTGAGCAAAACCCTGTGTGTGTATAAAATGTTAAAGTATAATATAATCATATTCTGGGGCCTCACCTATAAGCTTAAGCTTTTAGGTGAGATGGTTCCTTAACATGGTATCAGAACCTTGTTGACCCAGCGGTCACGAGTTCGAATTTCACCACCCCCATTCTATTTGATAAAAAAAAAATCAAGCACAAGGTAATGTGGGCCTGTGCAAGTTTCAAGCCCAAAGGGCTTTCACTTAAGGGTGTATGTTAGAGTATAATATAATCATATTCCGGGGCCTCACCTATAAGCATAAGCTTTTAGGTGAGATGGTTCTTTAACATAAAATACTGATGGATCGATCTATCTTCCGTTCTTTAATTAGATTTTTCAGCTGGGTAGATAAAATAACAATTAAAGCCATAGATTGATCACCCATTGTTTAGTGATTGCAGGTACAAAGGAACATGGCACATACCAACATCTAAATCTTTTTTAGATTTACATGTTTGTATTAACATTCAAGGCAATCGAATTAAAAATAAAAACTCTTGTAGATGGTTTCGAGTTTCCATACCCCAATCGAGTACATTGTTCCCACGACAGTTCCATCACAAAAGGGCTTTCCGAGTTTCACTTTGTCAGGAAACTGTAATTTCCTTATTAGTTACAGCATCTAGTTGAGATTAGAAACCCTGGCTTGGTTTATGCAACAAGACTTGGATGCAAAATAATAATAGTGATAAGAAAAGCCCCCGCCCGGCCCCTTTTTTTCCATTTCTAGAATGAAAGAAAATTAGCAATTATTGCATGTAACGACACGCTTTGAATGATTAATATTACATATATAAACTCAATATAGAGAGAGATCCACATGAGATGGTTCAAAAAAATGCTAACCCCCCATGTGAGTCTCTCTTTTCTATCTCAAGACACAAATATATGAACTTGATGATACTGTCAGTGATGTCTTCAGGCAACAACAGAAGAACATGAATTAAATATCATGAATGGACAAAAGAATGATGGTTGTTGGCTTGATCTGGACTAGACTATTCAGCAAAGCTCCATAGACGAATATCGGTTTCGTAGAAATCATCGATCATCGGTGGATTGAATGAGGTTCCATCGAACATTTGATCAAGATACTTTGGATATTGTAATCCATCAAAACTGTACCAAGAATCTAGCATTGGAATCGGTTCACTGTCGGTCCCAAACGATTCCATCAGTGACATATAATCATCAAGCTGATGGGACGGCGAGGAAACCATTGACGGAGATGATAGGATTGACGATGACGACGAGGAGGAGGAAGGAAGAGGAGGTGACGATACTTGAGGGGTGGTGGGATTGTCTGCGAAAGTATTAGCAGCAGCTGCAGCCGCTCTCTGAATGGACTTGGGGGACATCACAGCGTCAGGAATGTAATGTGAGGAAGAAATAGGAAAGTTGAGATTGGCTGAAGAGCCCTTGAGACATAAAAGCGCAGCATCATAGGCTCTAGCAGCAGCTTCAGCGGTTGAATAAGAGCCTAACCATATTCTTGTCTTTTGATTTGGTGCCCTTATCTCAGAAACCCATGAACCCCAACTTCTCATTCTAACTCCCTTGTATTTCTTCTTCTTGCATGCTGAAGAAGATGCCGATGATGCTTGCATTGGCGTGGAAGTCTCTGACTGGATCTTGAGCTCGTTCTTCACCATTGTTGGATGGAAGTCTAGTGATGTAGGTTTTTTCAGCCGTAAGAGATCAAAGGCTCTGAAACAATAAAAATCTGGGATGGAATCTGTGCGTGTGTTTTGTTGAAGGATGATGAATGAATGCTTCAGTGAACAACAAGATTTTGAAAGGAGACTTGTGTTTTACTCTTCGGGTAGCTTGTAATCTTCTTGTTCTTTTGAAAGGGAGCGAAATGAATTGAAAGAGAGGAAATAGAAGTGTTTATATATAGATGGCGTAGAGTTTCTAGCTAGGTTTAGCGGACCCCACCAGTGAAGGAACAGTATGTCCATACATGAATACGAAATGGGTGACAGATATTTCCGAGCTTATAAAAATGGGAATAAAAGTCCATTTTGATTCCTTAGAAAATGACTTATCTGCCCAGCAATGGTCAAAATCACTCCAGATCATAAAGTAGACGCGTAAAAAACCCTAAGTAAACAGCAATGAAGAGAAATGTTGATCGAGCGCCAGGATCACAAAAAAACTGCAGTGCTAAATTTAATTATTGGCAAATGTCTTTTTTAATATATACCTTACAAAATGTGTGCCCGGTGGTCTAATTAATGAAAAAATTTACTCGATTCATATATAACTGTTTTTAATTTATCATCATCATCATCATCATCTTAAGAAGACCAATATTACAGCTAAATACATAGTTTGGAAATGGTCAAGTTCATCATGAAGCCATATTGTATATTTGTTTAAACGATCTGACCCTCAATACTATCGAAAGATTATAAGGTCTTAGATTAATTACTTTTAGCAAGCAGGTGGCGTGCTATGACTACAATAGTTATCAAGTAATTCTTCAGAAGGTCATTAGCACGGTTTTAAGACTTTTTTCTTGGCTGGAGGTTACCTACTTTAACTTGTAAATGTCATTTATATATATCTATATATATACATATATCAGTATTGACTAGTTTTTTTCAAAGCATCGATCAATCCAGGCATCCAGCAGACGACAGCCCACATGCAGCAATCAGAAACCAGCATGGAAAGTCTATACAAGCCCTCGATCTTAGAGTTCCTTCCTGACTTCCATGGCAAGTCACCCCTACGATCCTAGCCCAGTTGACCCCCCTCCCCCAAAGAAGCAGAATAAAAAGAATGCAACAAATTAATCAAAGAGAGAAAAACTCGAGGGCAAATATGTACTTGTCACGAAGCATTGTGTATCGATATTCAGGTGTCGGGTCATTAAAAAGAAAAACAAACACGTATGTCTGAATAAATAAATAAATTAGTGAAATCAAAACATAGGATCCTGTCGCCGAGGCAACTTCCAGGATCTTCAAGTGATGCTTCGAGCTTTTGTGGTTGGCTAAATAGAAAATGATGCTACTTGACACGCGCATTCCACCAATGATACTTCGAGTGGAAAGTACGAGCTCAGGCACCAGTCCCAGCTGTCGCTCCTCTGTCCTGAAGCTCTAAAACCGCGTCATGCAAATTGTCCTCTTCTCTCAAAAATAAAATAAAATAAAACAAAACACTTGTGTTTACTTAATATTAATGTGGTCATAAGTTAAAGATAGACCCCTCTCGAGTCTCGACCGTTTTAGTGGCTCTCGCCTCGGTGCACGCTGACGCTGCAATACTTGACTTTTTAAGCACACAAATTAATATGGTTTTTTTATATAAATTATATTGAGTTTTTTCCCTATAATAAATTGTTGAATAAGATTAAATTCCATTTTCAAGTAATTTTGGAAGTACAGTTGAATAATGAATAATGTATTCAAATTAGCCTAGACTTTATTTAAGATTAACTTTCATTTTCAAATAATTTTAAAATAAACTTATCACATTGAATTGAAAATCATTTTAGTCTTATCCACCTTTTGAAATGAAAATAAATAAAAAATGATATGGCCAGGCAAAATCAAAATCAACTTCTTCTTTTTTAAGGGAAAAGGAGTAGTGGCAGGACTGATGCACGGCACACGCCCTTTTTGGGGGACAGATAACCCTTTTTCCATGTTGAGACATGTTATTTGAAGTTACTTTCTGTTTTTGTTTAAGATTGTTTAATGTTATTTTTGAATTTTTTTATTTAAAAATATATTAAAATGACATTTTTTAAAAATTATTTTTGATATCAATATATAAAACTAATCTAAAAACACTATTTTTTATTTATTTTCAGACTCAAAATAAAAATAATTTCAAAATCACTTTGAAACACAATGTGAAGCACATAACAATCCAATAAGGTGGTTTTGGTCATCTACCTTTCTCTCCACCAAATTATGCACCATGCAAAATATATATGCATTGCAGCTTCCACACATAACTTAAAAAAACTTGTCGGAGTAGAGACTCTAAATCTATCTTTTTCCTAAAAATTTTTTTGAAAAAAAATAAAATTAAATAAATCCAATCAGTGAAATTACCAACTACATGTTAAGAAGGATTTTAAATTTATGGAGAAATCAAGCTGGAGTTTCATATAAAATTAGGAACCACTATTCATAGTCGAAAATACTATATTAGGATCAGCTTGTGCACTAATTTAGATTTTTTTCTTCTTCTAACAATCAGCCTGCACTCTAATTAGATTAGTTTATATATATTATTAACCAGGAACTAAGCCCTATGAAAAAAAAACCACAAACCACTTCTATGGAGCAAGATAATCTCAATCAAATCACAAAACGAGCAAATAGATCCTTGGGGACCGATCATTTAAAATATGCAGACATAGCTCAAGCTCGTGTCCAAGGTTCGCTAGCTATCTAGCCAGCACAAACGTACATTAATCAACAACTAGCTTGTGATATACTTTTTTCAATAAAAAAAAATTATAGAATATTTTAATGTGTTTTTTATATAAAAAAATAATTATAAATTAAAATGCTTATAAGCACATATAATTATTTTTATTGATATCTAATAAAAAATAAATGGGATTGGAGTATTTAATCTCACAACATAGAACATGTACTTGATCATTTTTAACCTAACCCGCTCACATTTAATATGAGGAAACCTAACACACTTATATTTAACAAATAATACTCGCATTGCTATCATTTTGAACTCACATACAATAGATGGATAACTATGTCAGGTGAAGAATTTATCGAGATTAATTTTTTATTTATCTACAATTTATTTTAATCATGATTATATTTCGTATTTATTTTAAAATCAATTTTCTTACATAAAGTTAGTAGGACCGGCGAAATAACGAGACGAAAATTAAAGGGACCTATGTAAGATAAATACAATTTCACAAGAAAAACCATTTTATTTTTTGATAATTGGGGTGTCCGGACCAGCTTACGTGCACCTCGATTATTATTCGAGCTCACTTGAACACCCTGCAAGCCCAAATAAATAGATAAAATATCGCGGAAATAACAGACAGGTAAAAAACCCAGGAAAACGAGAAGAGCCCTCCTACCCCCACAATCACTGGGACTTGAACCTAAGTTCGAAAGTAGGAGGGCGCTCCCTTGCGCCACTGGCCACGACCCTTGCAGGTAAGAAAAACCATTTCTTGTTACTACTTCGCGATGAACTGATCAAAGTTTTTTAATATTAAATATACTAAGAATTCATTGGTAGGCGGTCGTGTATAGGATATTATTGAAGAATCGAGTTCTTCAATGATAATCCATGTGCGAAAAGAATAGTGTCGTCAATTCGTACTAGACATCTCCATCAACCTCTTAGCTCGCATTAAAATAAAACAAAAAAAAATCACAAAAAAGAAGGCATCTCTATATTTAATTCGCACAACACGTTCCGGCCACACTCCTCCTCCTTTGTTTATTTTCAATTTGTTAGGGATCAAGGAATATGACAAGGACTTCGTTTGTGTGAAGGAGGAAGTTCAGGACGAAATTTCTTCAGTGTTATGTGAAATGGCTCAATTTGGTTGACCTTTTTTTTTACCACTTTAGAGGTTGGGGTGCAAACCAGCTAGTCCACCAACCATGTGCCATTACATCGAAGTAGGGTTTATTTTATTTTATTTAATAGCATGGTTGTTGTTGATTTTAAAATTATTTTTTGCTTATAAGTATATTAAAATAATATTTTTTATTTTTTAAAAATTAATTTTGATATTAATATATAAAAATGATCTAAATACATCAAAACTTTTTAATTTAAAATATTTTAAAAAAAAAACACTTTCAACACATAATTTTTTTATGTTTCGGGCAGCACCATAAACTCGGTAGACTGTGTCCCAAGAGCTGCTGAGCAGTGAAAACTACAAGCTTCTGTATAAAAAGTCTTACATCGAAAAATTACTTGCGGTTGTTTATTGATTTTTACCCAACCACCCCAGGACATGGAAAAGTTTACCTGCGAGAGGTAGATAAATTTGACCAAAATGAGAAGCCTGATGACTTGCAAAAAGCTAAAAAAATGGCTCTCGATATCCGAGGGTGTTTTGAGACTATTATTCAAAAGTAATTTTGAAAAAAAAAATATTTTTAATATCAATATACTAAAATATTTAAAAACAATATTTTTTTAATTTAAAATATTTTTTTTTTTCAAAAATACTTTTTAAACACTTTACCGATCATCTTCTTCAATTGTATCAAATATCTATCACATTACATGTACTCACACTTGTCTTATAAAAAGTAGCCAGGATTGATTGCTTAACAGGTTCCGTACCCATAACTTTCCGTATCTTCGAATATTTATGCAAGAATCATGTAACCATGTTGTCCAGTATTAAAAAGTGGCGAGCCGAGCAGCAGGAAGTACGTAGGACCGGCACAGAAGAGGCCAAAATCCAGATGGCAACAGGAGACCATTTCGATCTCCCCATAAATAAAGGAAACATGCAAGAGATGGGATATCAGGGGTGTGGGCGAAGGTGCAGTGAAGGTTGCTCAAAGACTGGAGGGTGAACGGGCAAGATCCATGCGGGTTAGGTTTTACGAGAAAAGAATCAAATCCATGATTTTTATTCTTTTTTCTTAGGTCAGTGAAACTTCGAGGAAAAGGTTTCGTGAGGGCATCAATGGCAACCACCGTATCCCTTCGTAATGGCTCGCGTAAATTTGATATATGGCTGTGCTAGTACTATTTTTGTTCGCCAAATATATATATTATATATATCTTGAGAGTATAGGGCGCACTTGTTGACCCAGCTCACGGGAATGCAATGCAAGTCCAGATCCCGACCTACAAATCATAAATCGTGGAAACTTCGAACCTCTAGCTCCGGGGTTAACCAGATGACGGTGTCTAGCTAGCTGCGTGGTTTAATTCATATTTCAGAGTTTGAGTTTTAGCTAGCTAGCTACGTAATTGATTTTTAAAAAGGCCAATAATATCCAATTTATTGATGTTTATTACATTACAGCTTAATATACTTTTTTTTTTATTATTAAAACCGACAAGAAAAGGTTACAAGTCCCTCTAGAGAGTAGTGGGGACAACAAATGTTCTTGCGATTTCGGCAGAGCACCATTTCCTCTTTTCTTCTCTTTTTTTGCGATGGGCTCGGCCTAGGCCCAGATACTGCCCTTGTATCTTGATACATACAGAATATGGGAAATGGCGGGAGGCGGAGCATCCAAGCCTTGAGTGCCAAACTGCATTTAGCACCCCTAGCTATTACCAATAAGATCTGCACACATATTCCCCTCGCTATGACTCCGCTTTATTCAGGGAATCCAATTACGTTAGCAAATGCATGAGATGAAAACAGGGCACAACTTGGGCGGAAATAGCCTGAAGGACTCACTTTTTTCTTGTACTTTTTTTTTATGCGAGAAAACCTCTCCCTGAAAAACACATTTTGTAGGTCTAGATGAGCTACCCCGGTTGTCCTACTCTTACAAGGATATCCGTTCTGACTTGAACTCTTTGGAAATCCTTTTCTTGTACACGTTCACATTAGAAACACACCAAGGGTACACAAACCTTCAAAATTTTAACAAATGAAAAAAGAAGGGCGAGCTACCGTAATGCATAAAAGAAAAGACCATATACATCATCGATGAAACTTCTTTGATGTGCAGTTTTGAATGCCAGGTAGCAGGTGCATGTGTTTCAATGTATACTTGATCTGATTTTCCCTTACCTTAATACTTGAATAAGGTGATCAGGGTTATCAAGGAAGTGCCTTCTCACACCTCAATTTCAGAGCACATGCGGGTTTAAATGATGAAATAGTCTGTATAAAGGGTTTTAATAGGTCCGTACACAGCAAACTCTGTTGCTCTTCTTATAGATAAGCACTCTTATTTATTAACAACGATGATCCTTATATCAGTCAAGGATCATCCTTATATCAGTCAAGTGCAATACCCAATGAAAGATTAAACTGCAGAAAGCAAAATGATGCAAGCATCATGGCGTATATTGCCAGTAGCAACAGCCCCGCCACATCAAAATCTGCACACAATACATTGGTCCTCCAATCATGTCCAAACTGAGATCATCTATATTGAACCAGCTTCCTCAAACGAACTCAAAGCACGGATTATATGTTCATAAACCTCAATTCCTCTCAAGAATACGGTGTCTTTCAAGAACTGCAATATACGCTAACAGATGTAAGTACCAGGCAGGAATATTAGGATACAATAGAGAATTATTTATTTGCGAACTTGTCAAACCTCGTTATGGTCATGCAATAAAATAGGGGTATTTGTCATTGGAGAGAATCCAAAAGTGGGAATCCCCAACTGTCTCATGAACCGTGCATCAGTAGTTGAAGACAATATTTCAGGCTTTGCAAGTTTTCCTCCAGCTGCTGCGATGGCTTGCTTGAAAACAGACCACCATGGGTTTGAATCATCTATTGCTGTCATTAATGGCCGTCCCATATAATCTCTCAACGGTCCCTTCTCAATTATCTATCATGTAAAGAAGCAATCAGGTAAATTTATCTAATTCAACATTTACTTGTTGAGAGCCAAAATCAACACCACCACCACCAAAAGCAATGAATCATAACAGCATCAATCATTCCATTGGAATGGTCGTTAGAAGAAATTATCAAATCCTGTAATTACATGTGGCTTTTAAGTACAAGAGAGACTTCTCAATCAATATTCTCAAGTGACTCGCAAACCAGAGTGACAACTTCAATTAAAATGAAGATAAAGAGAGGCGAACAAGGTAATCCAGATCATCACATTGAATTCAAGTGCCATTCCTTCACAAATTCCAGACAAATTTCTTCAGCAGTTGATGTTCGAATGCCAAAGAGACAGTGAACAAGAGTATATATAGCTGATTTAATGAAAGGATAACATAAAAGACCATTGAGATGGATGGTTCCATTCCCTTTGTCTAGATGACATAGTTTAGCTGGCCAGTGGACCATCCCATACCAAACCTTTTGATGGAGGAGCAAATAAAAGAATTCAAAGCAGTAAAAAATCAATATTGATTTCATAAAGGATAACCGAGATTATTTAATGCAAAGAAGAAGAACAAACATATCAATCCTAGGTCTTATCTAGGGTCGAGGGTTCTTTGTTTTGAGAAGAGACATTTCCATGTTTAAAGATAATCTCGGTCTTCAATTGTAAAAGTCAATGCATCATTTGCAGTGGCAAAAAGTACATGGATAACATTGAAAACACCCTTATTGCTAATACAGCTTTTGCAATGCACAATTTAATTTTTGAAAAATCTAAAAAAAGAAGGTATATCTAACTTGTTCTTGATACTAAAGCGTTGAGAAACATATATTGCAGGACTAGTCATCGAAGCAACTATGAAGAAATTTTATGAAGAAAAACCTTGTGCGTGTAACAAATGGAGATCAGAAGATTGTGCATTCCATTTAAGTTCCTGTATCCATGAGAGAGCATGACAAGTAATAGAATCATGTTTAATCTTGTTTGAAGCGACAAAGCATTAATATTGTTATCACCCACGACGAGGACCAAATTTTGGCAATATGTTGAAGCACCTTATGATGGTCAGAATAGCCGCTAGATGACAAAACGGACATTCTGGGGCAACTTTAGGCCCTAGATTGCTCTTTGGGATCCCAATTTCAGGTTTTAGGGCAACGTTATTTACGAGGAAATATGAGTTCAGTCAAATATTGCTCTAATATGGAATGCTTTTAACTGGTACATTTCGAATCTCAAATAATCTGGGCAGAGCTTCAAACCAACCAAACTCTCTGATTCCCTGCCATTTCACGAGATAAGCAAAGACAACTAGAGATTACTTCGGATTATGAGCATCAATGCATCGTGTTAACCACCAGTTGAAATAACAAAAAGGGCTCCATCACTTTGCTAAAAGACGGAAACAAGCAACCTCACATTCCCATGAATGAATTGAAAATGCCACCTAAAACTTCTAAGATTGAAGATAAAATTTACCCATCATGATGTTACCTCGTACGTCATGTTTCGTACAGCCGGAGCCCACTCTTCAGCGATTCTTTTCTTCACAAGCTCTGGATCCGTTGTAGGAGGCAATCGAAGATCAAACCCTGCTTCGGCCTCCGAAGGCTGCATGTTCATCACAAAACCCTACACAAGCACCTCTTTATCATCAATAAAGAAACACGGTTAGCATCCAAACCGGACAAACATAGTTGAACAAACACTTACCGTTGGGGAAGGAATCCCAGCTTTTAAGAAGACAGGATTAACTGAGATAACTTCCGAGTTCGCAGCTTTTCCAGCCTTAACAACATCAAATTGACTATCTCTAAATCTATTGATAATCTCTATACTATTCATTAAATTCTCCATAGCTCCGTTATCATACATTCTCGACCCGTGCCCAGGCACTCCTCTAGCCTTAATAATCAAATTCCAAGGCGACCTATCAGCATAAAAAACTCTAAATTCATCGTTAACTGATGCCTGCCCTTCATCTAAAACAAACCCAACATCCAAGTCTTTAAACTCATTAGACTTGACAAACTTATCAGCCCCATCAATCCCACCAATCTCCTCATCAGGAACAAAAGAAATGTGTATTGTCCTCGTAGGGACAAAGTTTCTTGCTTTTAAATTGCGGATTGCCTCTAGGTACTGAATTGCTATGCACTTGTCGTCTTGAGCTCCGCGTGCAAAGATTTTTCCTTCTGGTGTTAGCGTGGCTGAGAAAGGAGGATGGGTCCATTTGGAAGGTTCAGCTGGGACAGAGTCGAGGTGGGAATTGAAGAGGAGTGAGGAGAGAGATGGGTTGGAGCCTTGCCAGGTTATGAGAAGAGTTGGTTTGTTGGGTACGAATTCGAGAGTCCGGGTTTTGAGACCGAGGGATTGGGCTAAGGATGTTAGAAAAGAGACTGGAGCTGTGTAGTTTGGGTTTGGATGGGCGGTGTTGAATCTCAGGTATTTTTGGAACCGGGCGATTGGGGTTTCTAGGTCTTGTTGTGGTGGTGATGTGGCGAGGGTGAGGCGGAGAAAGAGGAGGAGGAGAGCGAACGAGGGGAGGAGGGGGAAGTGGCGGTCGTTGAACATGGCTGGGGTTTGGGAGGGGGAGGGGGAACTGGGAAGTGATGGGTGAGTGTTTGTTTATGTGGTTTTTTTCATTTAAGAAAATATATTAAAGTAATATTTTTATAATAATTGTTAGATGTTCTTAATATACTAGTAATTAAAATGAAATAAATAATAATGATAATATTTTAGATTGTTTGAATTTATGTCACAATGTATAATGTTTTTTAAATTGTTCATACAAAGTCAGTTAAATATTTGTGTATAATAAAATAATTCTTAAATCGAAGCCCCGATCAATTTAATAAATCTACGATGGATTTCATGTCTAAATTGATTGTTGAAATTTGACTAGCAAATATATATAAAAACATCAATAATGTCTGCATGCAATTTTTTTTTATCCCACCTACTCAATCATCAAATATTTTTTAGCCCTAGGATATGGAAAATAGATTTCCATCCCATATGTTCCCCCAACATTCCAAGTTGCACAATCACTATTGATTTCGATGTGTTTCACTGGGTTCAACTGCTGCCGAGTCAAGTTAGTTATTTAAAAAAAAAAAAATTAAAATAGTATTTTTTATTTTTTAAATTATTTTTAATATCATAAAAATAATTTAAAAATATATAAAAAATTAATTTAATATAAAAATAAAATAAAATAATCATTTTTTTAAAATACTTAAAAAACGCAATGCGTCCTATGTCACACCATTGAGAGCTGGCTTACTTGCTGAGCATTCCTTTAGTAAAATTGTTAGCGACGGTCGATGAAAAAGAGTCAATAAAAATTTAACGTTAAAGCCTTAAAGGATATAATAATAATAATAAAATAAATAAATAACGCTAGGTTAGATATGTGGGCTTGGTGCTAAAAAAAGATATGTGGGCTTGGGTGCCTAAAACCCAGGGGGCTTTTTATTAGGCCTAAAAGGCTAACACTATCACACCAGTTCTCTAGTGTTGACGTGTCTCATGGAGACTGCAGGAGAATTTGACCGATACCGTAATGGTAACAAGCGGGGGTACCTAGGTTATCAAAACATCGCGCGTGGCGAAGGATCTAGATTTCAGGTTTGCTGTCTTAACTGTACCGAACATCACAAACGCTATTGGGCGAACTAAACCAACCACGTCGCTTATTACCAAATGCGTATTCCAATCCCACGCGCTTGTCCAAATTCTCACTATCAACAAACGACTACTCTGCCATTTAAGACCCTTTTTAAAAATAAAATCTCACAAGAACAGAAAAAAGAGACATCGTTGTTGGAAGCGAATTCTCTATCCCTCAACTTTATAGATTTTGATCTGCATGATGGCGAGGAACTTTGATTCACGGGCTGGAGTAACGGTTTTGTCACTGATCTTGTTATGTCTAACGATCAGTAACAATATAGTACCAGTAGCAGAAGCTATATGGCTAACAATTCCTAACTCGGGAGCCAAGTGTGTTTCGGAGGAGATTCAGAACAACGTTGTCGTTTTGGCTGATTACTATGTTCTTAACGAAGAGCATCCCGAACACCAAGCCACTGTTTCTGTTCGGGTACGTATATGCTGTTAAATTTCGTAACTCTATAAGTTTGATTAGGTTTTGCTCCGTATTGATTAATTGGTAATAATCTTATCAGCTTTGGTTTTTATGTTGCTTTTCGAGCTTTGCCTCTCCATCACAGATGTAGTGGTTGGGTGGCGCGGATTAAATTTTATGATCCCCTTTTGATGTTTGTAATAGCAAGATTATTTATTTTTATTTTAGAATTTCTAATGCACGGTTTGGATTAGATAAATGTCCAAATGAACAACTTTATTGTGTCCAGATGTATTGAATTTCCATAGGAACGCCAATTTAATGCCTTATTAACTTCACGTTGGTTTTTCTGGAAGTAATTTGTTTTTGTAGTGAAAGAAATTCTGTACTATTTTTCTGTTAAGTATTTTCCAGTAAAGTTGGTTTTAGTGCTTCGATCTTCCTCTTGTTTAAATACATTGCTTTGATCGCTGAAGTAATTCCGCACCACTAAGTTTACGCTATAGTTAATAATCAACGGCAAATGATTAAGTTTGTACATAGCAATTTATTGCTGAAGACACAATCTCTGTCACTTGAGAATCTTGCCAGGGATTTAAATAAATAAAAGGGAATTAATGGGATGGCACAACATTGCAGGCTTTTATGAAGATGACGAGGGAGCCTGTTTTAGCCTTTTCATCTCTTTACATTAGTGTTCTTGTATGTAGTTGTGTTTGGCTCTTTATGGGCTCTCTATGAAGTGGTACAGCAAAACTTCTTTTATAGCTAAACATGGTGGTTCTAAGGGGTTTTTGCATCTATTCAGTATAACAAACCCTGACATGAGAGTGTTTGGGGTTTGTGTTAAGGGAGTGAGATTTTTTATTCTTTTTAAAAAAAAAAAAACATATGATTGATATTTGCAGTCCTGTAAAGCTAAGATTACTTTTGAGACATGATTCCGGTAATTTTTCTTTGAAAGCAATCTGTGGGGTGCAGCATATTTTATCATATTAAATCAAATCATTTTCTATTTTGGATTTTTTAGTTTCCTGGGCATGTCAAAGTGTTGTATGATCTACTATGGAAATAAATGGTGTATGATCCTTATGCCTTAATCAGTCTGGCCAAAAAACGGCAGGAAGAAAATGTTTTCTTCTATAGCTGTCTATATTATCTTTTTTTCTTTCCCGTTTATTTTTAGGTCAGATATTGAGTTATTTTAAGCCTGACCTTCTTCCTCCCATTATAAAGAACATGAATGTGCAGACAGTCTTCTAATTTCACTGCTAAGCAAGCAGAACTAAATGGAAAACAACTATGATGTATCCTGAATCTTGTGATTTTATGGTATGCATGTGAATAACACTAATTTCTCCCTTCATTCAATCATGTACAAGATTCTAGTTCATGCAACAAGTATGTGCTGATGAATAGTTGGGAGATGGATTTTTTTTTCTTTGCTATAATTCTTCTCTTTTGTTAGGTAACATCCCCATATGGAAACAATCTTCACCACAATGAAAATGTGACTCATGGTCTGTTTGCTTTTACAACCACTGAGGGTGGTAACTACTTGGCATGTTTCACGTTAGATGGTCATCAGGAACCAGCTACAGGTGTAACTCTGAGCCTCGACTGGAAAACCGGAATCGCTGCAAAGGATTGGGATTCTGTGGCGAAGAAAGAAAAGATTGAGGTAAGTTTCTTAAATCCCCCTCCTTCCCTGCAGTCTTGCATTCCCTTGTTGCCTTTTTGTCATTTGATAAATTGGGTTTAAAACTATATGTAGGGTGTTGAACTTGAAGTAAGGAAACTTAAAGATCATGCGGAAGCCATCCACAATAATCTACTCTATCTCAAGCAAAGGTATAACTGAACCTTGATTTTTAGCAGTGGATACTGGATACCTCACGGACACATTCTTTGCTTTATCTTCTATTGTACAAAAAACTTTCCTGTTTTGTTATCCTGCCTTTCCTAAACCCTGGTCATTTCCAGGTTTCTAATAAAGAAAGAACCCAAACTGATTTATGAATTAGCAATGAATATGGGGTATTTTTGGTTCTTAAATGTTTGACAGTTTCTACCTCTATGATTTATGATGAAGCTGATACGAGCACAGAAAGGGAATAAATTGCCTTTTGCTTTATGTTCTTGAAGGTCGAGTTAGTGAAGTCTCTGAACAAATAGAGCACCACTGGTCATAATGAAATCATTCTAGGTTTCGTAATGAGTGATAAAACCTGCGAAACTGAATCAGCTCGAGCAAGACCTAAAGCATCCCAAACTCTTAAGGGTGCTAGTATTTCTTGTCTTAAAAAACTGCAAAATGCATTTACCTTGCTGTTAACCCCCTACTTGCGTGTTGGTTGTTACTTACAGGGAAGCTGACATGAGAGAGGTCAGTGAAAAAACCAATGGTAGAGTGGCATGGTTCAGTGTCATGTCCCTTGGTGTCTGCATCGTGGTTTCAGTTTTGCAGCTGTGGCATTTGAAGAGGTTTTTCCACAAGAAGAAGCTTATATAATCTTATGATGTAAATCCGAACCATGTGGTTACAATATTGTACACAGTATATTATTCTTTTTTTCTTGATTTTCACCTCCTGGAGGTGCGAGATAGCTCAGCCCCAAGAACAGCCTTATCTTGTGTGGGGAGGAAAGAGGAGAAAGGAGAGGAGAAAGAATAAAACAATAGTCGAGAATACTTATTTCATCACTTTGAGTATTCACCTTTGCATCGCTAATGTTCTGAGAATGTTTCTGTTGGGAAATCTTCTGCAAACTTCAATGCACGTGAACCCCTTGCCTAGAAAGGTTATTGCCCACGGAATAATCTAATACCATGAACTTCAATTTCTTGACGGGAAGACATTGTCGGTTTTTGTGTGTGCAATTTTTATCATGATAATAGAATGTAGACACGAATTTAACTATTATCAATTTCGAAAAGAATTTTTTTTTTTTTTTTAAAAAAAGAACTCTTCTCAATAATAGAATGATTGAGAGAGTATTCACAGGATTTTCAAATGACAAGCTGCCATTAGCGCCTTGCAAGCCAGCACTGCTAGTGGAAATATAATCCTTTTGATGTCGAATTAATTTTCGAACTTCCACTGCAAGTTAGACAAGCTTCACAACCTTATACGGTCGCATCAACAATAGATCCAAGGAAAATAAATAAAGTTTTGAAAAATAAGGACCAAAAAAATAAATTAAAAATTTGTAACTGAAGGACTACATTGAAAATAATCTATAAAGGAACAAGAAGAAAATAACGACTGAATTTAAATCAAAATAAATAATAATGACAAAATTGAAAAGTAAATTTTTTTTTAAAACAAATAAGAATGAAACAAAAAATTAAAAAATGAGGATTAGAATTCAAAAGAGAAAAACAAAGAGAACAATGATATACTTTAACTGTTAGGAGAGAGAAAAGAAGAGGGGAAAAGAAAAATGATCGCCAATGAAAATTCAACCACCATAAGCTATCAAATGTCTCTCTTTATGGAAAAGAAAATGATGGAGAATCTAAAAAGAAGACGGAAGGCTCGGTTTGGCCACCAAATGACACGAAATGTGTTGCTTGAATGACATGGAAGTCATCCACACGGTTGCACGTTTGATACACATGCTAGCAGCTTCTCTAATTTAAAGATAAATAAACAATGCAAAAAAAAATTAAAATGCCCCCAATAACCTTGCCAATTTCAGAAATAACCTCGATAAAAATACTAAAATACCCCATTATGCAAAGCTTTGTTTTTTTTTTTTTTCTCATATAAGGCTAAGTTTGTATTTAGACGTTACAATGACAGTTCAAAAAACCCAAAAAAAACATCATCTAGATGGGAAATATTTTTTTTGATTTTGGGAGCATATAAGTATTTTTACTGTCAAGAAATATGTAAAAGTCAAGAAAGTTCTTGATCAATAATTCTAAATTTTATTGATTTTGAGGATATAAAAGTATTTTTACTATAAAAAATATAAAAGACATACACACCCCCAAAACAAAGCTTCAGAAATAAAAAGGTAGCGTGACAGATATTGTTCTACCTTTAAGTACAACCTTATAAATCAAAAGAATAAAGGTAAAATGGTTGTATTGATGATACAGTTAGTGACCCGGAATTTAGTTTATTGTTTAATGGATATGGGCCTATAAAGCTCGGACTGGATGTGTTACGGGCCTGACCACAAGAATCTCCATGGGATGGGCCTATCAATCTCCTGAAGCAATAACTGGCCTCACAAAAATTCTGGAGAGCGAAAACCAACCGAGATAGAGAGAGGATTTACAGCAATGGCTATTGCAACAATAGCAGCAGTGGCAACAAAACCATCCTCAATACCCCTGCTAACAAGAAAGAGACCGAAATGGTTCTTTACTCCTTTGGCTTTCTGTTCGTCTTCTTCATCAGCAAGTAGAAGAAAACTTATTCTTTATTCAAAGCCTGGATGTTGTTTGTGTGATGGTCTCAAAGAGAAGCTCCAGGCGGCATTCTTGCTCTCTGGCCCTCATTCCCTTCATGATGTTGATTTGCAGGTAACCCCACTTGATTTCACCACCCTACTTTCTCTCGGTTTTCATTCTTACGGATTTGTATGCCAATGAAACTTTTTATTTTTATTTTTACTATTAATCAATATTATCAGGTAAGGGATATTACCAGCAATCCTGAATGGGAGAGGGCTTACCAGTATGAGATACCCGTTTTGGCCAAAGTACTCTCTGATGGCACCGAGGTTAGTTGTTTATTTCACCCCTTTATTAATTATTGATTTTAAGCTTCAAGTTTGTGGTGTTTTTGTTGATGGACATGTGCTGTGTTTCTTCGCCTGTATTACTCCATTTTGATTTATGATATGGTCACTGACATGTTCGAGTAGCTGGTAACCATTGTCAACAGAGAGCTACGTTTTGTTTTCGGGTCAGGGCGTCAAATTAGAAGTTCAGTTCTCAATTTGAGTGAACGAATAGATTAGGAAATTTCATCTGTAGAGTAGAAAGTTAGGCATATATGTAATTATCGTCTTACAGAGAAAAGAACTGCGGTTTGATAGTGCTTTACATAATATGACAGCATAGATGTGGTGAAGTAGAATTCCGAACGGAAGGACTTAAAAAGCTACTTGGGATGGAAGGAAAACTCTTGCATGGGAATTTTTTCATATGGACAAGGGACTTCACAGAATGAAAATGAAGATAGTGAAACATGGTTTCATTTATGGACTTCGAGAGGAGATGATATGTTGTTTTGCAAATAAAACCACTCAATTTAAATTGGCACCAATCCTCCACCAACAATAGTGGAAACCTCACCAAGTCAATCCATACTTTTGGAGGTCATAATCAATAATAAAAGTTGTGTTTCCAATGTGGTGGATAGGTTCACCTCTCTATGTTTTGTCCTCTTCGTTGAATGACCTATGCAATAGAAGGTGGCAATGATGAGAATAAGTGCTCTAAAGATAATATTGATTCATAAAGTTCGAAGCTTATTGGAGAGTGGAAGGAAATTTATTATCTTGCCAAACTCTTGCATTTTGGCAACAACAAATGATTGTGACTGACAGCTACTGCTTGTTAAAAAAAATTAAGGTTCCGCAACTTAGTCTCAAAGGACCTTGATCAATGGTTAAGCTTCTATAAAGAACACTGAGCTTTTCTAGTTTTATGACTGGTAAAAATAATCAATTGACAGTTCTCAAAGCTTAAATATTGTGCACAGAAAAGCTTTTCTAGTTTTATCTGTGTTCATTTGCTAAATTATAGTAGAACCAGCAAGCAAGTTCTTCATTTAGATACTATCTTCATACTGTTCTATACAAGTATGATTGGCGGACTTTCATTTTCGTCTAATCTTTAACTAATCCTATTGGCATTGAAACCATCTGTAATTTGTTTATATAAAGTGACATTGGCAAATGGCAAAGTTATGTTTTGCACATGAAAATGATGATGATGAAATAGGTTCTGCTGCTCTCATTTGAATCCCCTAGGTTCTGTTCTCACATTTTTCATTTGACCCCCCCCCCCCCCCCCCCCCCCCCCCCCCCCCCCCCCCACACACACACACACACACACACACACACAAATATTATGACACTGATTCTTTACAATTTACTTCTCTTAGTCCTTTTGTGTGAGAGTACTTTCAGGTGACATATATTTTGTTCTTCTTTTTAAGCTTTTATACTAGTCCTATCTCTCACACCCACCAGTTCCATGTGCATGCATGTCTATCCTGATCCACGTGCTGTTTGTTTGTCAAAGGGAGATTCAGATTATTTTTTTTATCATTTGACTGTTTTTTTTTCACACCTGGATTCTAGCCCTGCTCATAGACATAGTTCAAGATTCTAAAGATTGTTGTTTGTATTTGTCAAGCTGGATTCTGTTCAACCCGGTAATTAAAATTGTGGGATCTTGTTGGCTCTCAAATCACACGTACCTCTGTCTTGCAATTCTATAGAATATTAATGTAGTGCCTAATAATATTGGAAGCTTCTTGTGAGTAATCTACTTTATGTAGATCGACCTGTCGGATGCCCCATTTATTGCTGTCCTGAATGGTTTTAGAGCTGGATATGTACTTGCATCTTAAGCCAAACTCTCTTTCTTCCAGGAAACTTTACCCAGAATATCTCCTCGACTTGGAGTGGAGCTCGTCCACAAAAAGATAGCAGCTGCTTTGATCCAATGAGGTTCCTCTATATAATTGAAATTCTAGCAGGTGTGGAATTTGTTATTGCATGGGACATTGTATCTTGTCAGAAAAGACTGGACATAAAATGCCTTTTATAACTTATGTTCAAATGAATCTTGAATGCATCAAGAATGATCCCCAAAAGGCACTCTTATTCTGCTATCAGAACTGATCACATGGCGTTTAATTATGTTCCTCTACTGAATAAATCTAGATAATATTATCAACATCTTGGTGATTTGCAAACCACCATTTTGTATTCATTTAGACACGTCATTCTCTATTTCATATCATTTTTCCGCCTTCATTTTCTGCCAAGTATTGTATGCCAAGGCTGTGGGAACCTTGGAAACCTTTGTAGAAATGTAAAATTGTCCCTTTTTAATGTTCATACATCATCTGGAAAAAAAAAAATATATATATATATATATATATTGGTGTTCTGGCATCATAGTTATTAGCTAATATTCATGTGATTCATGGGCGTTCCAATTGGAAAGTGTTTTCTTTTGCTGTATGTCTTTTATTTATTTGTTCTATCGAACTTAGTAATTTCTTAATAACATGGATCTCAATCAAGCAACTGGGTTGTTCAATTGGTAAATGGAAGCTCTTTAGACGAGTCTGACCAGAAAAGTGACCCGCTCCATTTATCTTGTCATCACTGAAAAATAAGAACGGGCCTCTTGAGATTTCCATGACTAGACAAGGGTGCCTCGAAAATTGCTGCTTAATTGTTGTTTATATTAAAGAGGGCACTCCATTAGCACAAAGGTTCTCGACATTTGCTAGGATTATGTTGATATCTCCCTTCATAAGATTTCATTATTCTCTGTTCCTCCTTTGCAAGTTAGCTTGATAAAATGTGATCGAATATATAGCCTTTCTACTCGCCAAGAGCCATAAATATGCTATATTGTTAGCACTTTCATTTCCTCAACAAATGGAAAGCAGATAGGATTCATTTTAGAATCTTCAGAGATCCTTTGCCTTGAATCATACTACAGGGACTGAACATGCATCAAGGAAGCACATTGCACTTTTGACTGCTTTTGTGCTTTATGATAAGAAGACAGATTTTCTTCTCCCCTTTATAACCATTTATTTTAAAGTGTCCTAGTTTTTTTGTTTTTTTTAATCTTCACAGTTGCTGAATTATTAGGACTGATGTTTTTAGTCTTTCAACTAACAAACATTTTTTTTTTTTTTGGATGACGGGGGAACCACATGACCCGGAAAGCGCACTTTGTGGGCCCATGGCATGCGTAAACCCCCGGCTGTCCCAGGCTCTTACAGGTTTGGATAGGGAAGCCGGGACAGGCCTCGAACCCAGCTCTCGAAGATGAGAGCTAGGCACGCTGCCGCCAAGCCGCCCCCCTGGGGACATTCAACTAACAAACATACGAATGAGTTTAATGCATATTTATCATAGAAAATAAATCATATAAAACTTTTATCTTTATGTATAAAGTATGGTCTGATTGGCCTAACCCAGTTGAACATGCCCTTTTCCATGCACGATGTTTGCTTTTGATAGTGGGTTTGACGCTTTGTGATGAGGAGGCTCTTGATCTAAGAAAAAAAGAAAGAAAGAAAGCTCTTAGATATAACAGAGATTAGTTTATTAACTTCGGCTAGTGATTGCAGCAAGCTTTAACTAGTTCGTGGTATTGATCTCGAACGATTTAGATGAAAGATTACTAAATCATGCACAGCCCTGTTTCTTTTTTCATTTTTTTATCTGATGAAATGTTTCCAGTCTAATACTGTGATGTATCAAATATCGTCGAGCTGTACCATCCACTGGTTTTTCCCAAATCAAAGTTACAGTCAAAAGGTTAGGATATCTACAAGGCATCGCCCTGGGTCAAGTTGGATAGCTACCACGCCATTGCCGTTCAATCAATACGAGGAAGGGTTATAAAGTATAATGATAAGTGTTGACTGCTCTGTGTAGTAAAAAATCAAAATCTAGAAAAACACTTTTTGGAACGTAAGACCAGGAAGCACTTTTTTTAAATTCATTTTTTTAGTATCTTTATATCATTTTGATATATTGGTAACAAAAATAATTCATTAAAAAAAATTAAAAAAAGTATTTTTATAAACAATTTCAATTACTTTTCTAAAAAAAGTAATTATTGTTTTAGAAATTAGATGAGATTTCAATTTTGCAATATCTACAAAATGCCGGATCATTTATCACAGATGATTCGACTTTTCAGGAAAAGGGCACTGGTAAAGGCTGTGAAAGGTTGACATCTTATCTTGGCTTCTTCGTGCTTGCTGAACGGGAAGCGACTATATATGCAGAGTCAATGAGCTATCGTCAATTATGATAGAACTATAGAAAAAATAAAAATAAAGATGCGACACTTCCCAAGTTGCGGGGTGCTCCATCTTTTTCTGACATGCTTGCTTTAATCTCCATTACGTTGTGTTGTTCTTGTTCGTCTTTCGGCATCTATTAACAAAACAAAAACCCTAAGAGGTATTGTGTTCTTGCTGTGCTTGAATACATTATGCAGCCCTTTACAGAGTAAACTGCAAACTGGAGTGGTTTATTTCCTTTTTTTCTTCTTATCTTGCTTGGTTCGGGTTCGGGTTCCAAACTGAACAGGTTTGGTTTGGTTTCTTTTTGATATTGTAAACTGAATCCATGTTCAAAACAAAGTGGCTAGTTAAGGATGGAGACCTTCTATTTATGAAAATATGCATGTAGACAAGCTCGGGTAATTGGGACCTCGGTAACTCTTAGAAAAGCTTTGATGATGACAGTGTACAAAGGCCTCCTGATTGGTCTGAGAAAGCAAACCACCACGAAAGCACTGCTGATGTGTTTGATAAGTATTGGGTGGCCGTGACATCTTGTTTCTTGTTGGTTGTGTTTCTTGGTCCTCTTTCTCTTTATGTCATGTTAATCTCTTGGTTCTGAAAATCTTGTCTATTTTATCGAGCCAAGGTGGCTAGAAGTGGATGCTTGATCCCTTCAAAATATTTTATTTGATTAATTTAGAGAATCTCTAATTATCTGTTTGTTTGAAAGTATGATTAAGGTTGTTTTTGAAAATATTTTTCGTTTAGAAATGTATTAAAATGATGTTATTTTATTTTTAAAAAAATATTTTTGAC
Source organism: Salix purpurea (assembly GCA_027405865.1). NCBI lineage: Eukaryota > Viridiplantae > Streptophyta > Magnoliopsida > Malpighiales > Salicaceae > Salix > Salix purpurea. The sequence goes on along the minus strand of CM050329.1, from coordinate 5,032,411 downwards.
ATCAATACATGAAAATGATCTAAAAACACCAATTTTTTAAGAGAAAAGTAATTTTTTTTTTTTTCAAAAACACTTCTAAAATACAGTGTGAAATATCCTCTAAATAAGTTATTCTTTATAGAAGCATACAACTAGCCATAGCACTTGTCGTAGCACCCCACCCTGGTGTGTGGGCCGTTAGCTCGGACATCAGTCTCCTCACTCCCCTTTATAAAGTAAGGCAGCACCTCAAATATAATGTTGGACCCATCCCTTCCAGGCCTGGCTAACTAAGACAGAACACTTCTTTTACCTTCAGAACTAGATAAAACAGATCATTTAACTGTTTTTTTTTTTTTTGTTTTTTGTCTCGTCGAAAAGCCAAGTGCAGTGGTGAGAGCAAGTTGTTCAATTATAGACCAAGCATTCCAGCAACTATCAATGGTGTCGTGCAATTTCAGCGTCATTATTATATACAAGTGTGGGACATTATGATTGGTCATCCGAAGGGAGCTGGACCTGGCCCATAAATAATGGAGATTTTTATTTTATTTTATTTTATTTCTAAATAAGGGTTTTTCTTTTTCTTTTTCTGCTCTGGAAGGTTTTGTTTGTAAAGTACCCATGATGATTGATCATGTCACATACATGATGATATATGCATTTCACATGATTTGCTTGTATATTTTGTGTTTATTAAACCTAATATGTGAGTGAAGTCCTTTTTATAGAGTACCCATTATAAATGATCATGTCAGATGATGAGGTAAACTTAATTTATGTAGTATTTTTAAAAAAGTATTAATTAAGTTGTTAATATTTATCTTTCAGATTAATTAACTGTTCATTTCTCTAATTGGATATTGCTGCCAAAACTGCTTCAAATTAATGACAGCTTGATGGTGTTAATCAAAGCCCTTTCATAATTTTATGCTAAGACTTCGATGCAGTAAATGCACGTCTCCGGAATGTGTCACCGCTGCATTTTCTCTTCTCTCAAGTGACAGCGATATGACTACACTCTTCCTGCAGAGACAACTCGAACATCTATACCAGCTCGATCCTAGCTGAACAGAATATTTCTTAGAGTAAAAAGGAATTATGCTCTTTTTTTTTATATCATTTCCTAATTATATTCCCTAGAATATACATCTTTCGATGTAATATATATATATGATGTAATATATATATATATATATATATATATATATATATATATATATATATATATATATATATATATATATATCACTTACTGGATATTGACGAGTTTGGCTGAGGAAAAAGGAGGGGTTTCGGGTTCGACGAGGACGAATAATAATATTACTCTCTACTTTGTGGGCCAGAAGAACATCTAGCGGAGATGAGAATCACAATGTCAGCCCTTGCTGGAAATGAGTGGAAACATGCATGTCAGCCTTTCCCTTCGTAGGCTTCTGTCAGTTGCAAGCATATGAATATAATACAGCCTTTTTCCGAGGAGAAAATAAAACATGAGGTGAATATTCGAAGATAATTAAGATTCTATTTTATTTTTATATGATTTTCAATATACATCTTCCTTTTATTTTTAAATCCACTGATTAGACTGTGAGTTATCACTTCATGTTCCTAGCAATCCCTTCGAATAGAGTGAGTGCGTGTATTAAATTATCATTTTTTTCTAAATATCACCGAATTAAATCTTACTAACGACAAAACATCACCAATTAAAAATTAAATAAAAATTAAGCGAACTAATTAATCGACACCCGGATCAACACTTGATGGGGTTTTTTTTTTGGTTCACAAAATATTCCATGAGATATTTTATAAATTTGATTTTACTCACTTTTGATCCATTTACTTCTGGAATTGTTTTGAAGGAGTCCCATGCAATGTTTATAGGCCATGATATAGTTTGTCTCTCAATTAGTAAAAAATATTTTATCAAATCGCATTGTGTTCCTGTATAATAAACTTTATTTGATAAAGCTCTTCACCCATTAACGCATTAGAAATCAAGAATTGATCAATAAAATGGCATCATGTGAAAAGATTATTGAATAAATACCCTCCACGTGTCACGACTTCATTGGATAATCTTAGATCCTGAACACCATTAATTGGCGACGAATTGATATTAAATAAAAAATTGTTGTACGAGCTCCGAACAGAGTCTTATAAATAAATAACAGGGATAACATTGTAATAAATTCAAGCTCAAAACTCTGTAACATTCTCTTCACCTTCGCTGTTCTAGATTTTTCTTATACGGGGAAGGGGGGTCGTTTTGTAAAAAGGAGGGACTTGGAGGTTAAAAAGACGTTCCTCCATAGCACAGGGATTGATAAAAAGGGAAGGGTTTATTTGTGTGTTTGATAAAATAAATAAAGAATTATATGTGTTAATAAATCATAATAAATATAATATGTTGGAGTTGGAAAGCTTAGATAAAGATGTTGTGATTTGGAGAGAGAAAGGGTTTCAAGATATCACTAATCACCTTTCAAGCATCATAAAATGTTTCCTCGTGATCCACCATGAAAGCACATCACTGGATTTATTCCTCTATATTCTCATTCCTGCCTATTGCTTCTCCTTCATTCAACTTCTTCTCAATATAAATATATAAAAATAATTATTAAATTTCTAAACCTAGATGAACCCAATGAGTTGAATGGCCCAGTTAAAAATCTAAGTTGATCTAGATTAATCACACCTAGCCAATCAAGATCTGGCTATCAACTCACTGAGTTTTATTTCAAGAGAATTTTGAAAAAAAATTGATTAAAAATCCTTTTTAATGTATGACCATAACCTTGCCCAAATATACATGCAAGTTAAGTTTTAAAATTATGATATATATTTTCTTAATACCAACACGATTGTGTGGTCACCATCACCTGATATCCACCGATCAAGAAAATGATCCATCAATTTCACTCAATTTCCTTCTAGTTTTCATCTCCTTTCCATCTTTTCTCCGGAAACTATGTGTCGGTAAGAACGATAATGGGAAGAACCAATTGGAAGAACTGCAGGACCCGATAGAGATGATAATTACAGGGAGCAATTCGGATGGACGAATAATCGGAAGAACCGATCCTGAATGAAGCAATGCAATTGTTGTAATATCAATCCTCCTCCTCCACCTTTAAAAAAAATGGTAAAACGTATTTTATTATGCCTTTAACGCCATCAATAAAATAATAAAACGAAATTCATCATATATATCCGTTCAGATATATATAAAGAAAATAAACTATCCCATCAAAGGCCGGAACAATATTGACCCATGTTTGTCTCTACCTTTTTTCGCGATTGGAAAATCTATAGCCACATATATTTGATATTGCCACAGTAGTAGTATACAGGAAGAAATGTTTTCGAAAATGCGCTCCAAAGTGATGCCATCAATCGTTTCAGATATGCACAAATGCCTGACATTTCTTTCTCTTCGGTGGGAATCCACCAGCCTGTTTTCTCGTTGGAATCCAAACACGATAGCACCAACATTAATTATTATTATTATTATTATTATTATTTTCTAATGAGTTTTTCCTAAACCAATAGGTTAGAGAATTATGAAGGGGCCTGAATTACATTAGCAAGACATTATTATTATTTTAAAAAAGGGACCCTGATCAACTTGGATACGCAGGCCTTGTCAACACTCAAAGGCAATTCTAGTACGCATCATATGTAGCTAGAAGCATCATCGATTGACGTTATTTGTTGAAGTCCGGGTCCAAATATATGCTTCCAAACAATTAAGGAATAAGAATAGTTACGGAATTGATGACAGTGCTGATAACTCGTATGAAAAACATGGACGCTACATTGCAGGATCATATATATTATTTGACACCTGTCCAGGCCAAGTGCGATCGCTCCTAATCCCTACCCCGAGTTCTAGCCCCTGCCTCATCATCCTTCCTAAAATGCGTACTCTCAATGAATTTTTTTTTTTAATAAAACTGAAATATTATCTCATCTATTGCACTTCGTCGTATTAAGTGTCAAGTGATTATCTTATCTAAAAATTTAAGTTTTAATATATTTTTTCAAGTAAAAACCTTTTGAGATTAAAGCTTGTACAAGCTTATATTACCTTATTTTTTATTTTTATCAAATAGAATGAGGATGGTGAAATTTGAACTCATGACCGATCGATAGATTATCAAGATTCTAATACCATATTAAAAAACTATCTAAACTAAAATTTAATTTTTTAAATAAAATAATTACTTGATACTTCGTTGGATTGATTAGCCCCTGTTAAGGAACCATCTCACCTAAAAGCTTAAGCTTGTAAGTGAGGCCCCATAATATGATTTATATTATTCTCTAACACACCCCCTCAAGTGAAAGCCCTTTGGGCTTGAAACTTGCACAGACCCACATCACCTTGTGCTTGATTTTTATCAAATAGAATGGGGGTGGTGAGATTCGAACTCGTGACCGCTGGGTCAACAAGACTCTGATACCATGTTAAGAAACCATCTCACCTAAAAGCTCAAGTTTTTAGGTGAGATGGTTCCTTAACAGCCCCAGCATACAGCCACATGCTACTTGTAAGTTGCAATACCTCCGGCCTCGGAATGTATAAAAACAGTTCTAGCAAACCATTCTATCTTTCGACAGCATTAATACCATCAAGGCTAATCCAACTTTAGCTCCCTCGATAACTTAATTACTGTACGTTTTGCAAACCAACGAGCCTTCAAGTGGGTTAGGTGCTTTGATTTCCATATCACTTGGATCGAGGATGGATTGATTACCAAGATAAACATGTTCTCGTCGAGCGTAGAAAGAGAATTTTAAATGAACCACCATCCGAAGCCCGAAGTTAACTGTACTAGTTAAGCGATCTTCTGGCAGCATCATTTCCACTAGCTTTTTTACTGGTATTAAGGTCAAAATAAAATCAATCACAAGTAAATCACCCGATGAATGATTCAATTCATCTTTTAGAAATGGTGTCCACTCTTCAAAGCACCTATTTTTAACACTGACCACAAACTCGATCTTCACACATCATCCTAGAGCACTAAACCTCGATTTCATTTGATGGTCAATGCCTAATTAAAATCCCCATCACTGCTGATAATAAATTAACAAGTGTGTAAAGCCAAAGTGAGGATTCTAGTTAGCTGCTTGGAATATAAGTAATATTGTTATTAGTTAATGGATAAAAGAATCTTGCAATTGCCCTAAGCGCAGAATACAAACAATATTGGCATCGCGTTACTTTATAAGCTTTTATTGTCTATAAGAAGGCCACTCATCATCTCAATCTCTGCACAGAAGTAGCGAGTCATTGAGGGAGTAAGCCACGTAGAGATCGAGAGTGAGGAAATTGCATATAGAAAGATGGGAAGCCAGAACCCATGGGAGAAGCTGTGCCAAGGGCTCAAGAAAGTCAAACCTTACCTGGCCATGGTCTCCCTTCAATTTGGATACGCTGGAATGTACATCATCACCATGGTTTCTTTGAAGCACGGGATGAGCCATTACATACTAGCTGTGTACCGACATGTAGTTGCTACGCTTGTTATTGCACCTTTTGCCTTTGTCCTCGAAAGGTCTGTTTCTCCCACAAGCCTCCACGTCGACCGGCTCACATTTGCAATTTTCTCACTTTAATTTTGCTCGACTCTAATATTTCCTCTTCTTTCTGGCAGGAAAATAAGGCCGAAGTTGACACTCCCGATTTTCCTTAGGATAATGGCTCTTGGTTTTCTTGAGTAATGCACCCGAAAACTCGATACCTGCAATATCTTTGTGTATATACTTCATGAAAGTAAATTAAATTGTGTATATCTAACTATGTATTTAATTGAAAATTTACTGCCAGGCCAGTGCTTGATCAGAATCTGTATTATTTGGGAATGAAGTACACCTCGGCTACATTTGCATCTGCTACAGTAAATGCCCTCCCGGCCATAACCTTTATAATGGCGCTTATTTTCAGGTGAAGGGATCTTACAAAATATTACATCACCATATATACATCATTTTGTAGGGAAATCATGCAGATGAAAAGAATGTATGCATGGTTACGCTTCGCATAATAAGGCCACTGATTGTGAGATAGTGCCTTTCACATCATGCCACGTCACAGATTTCCTGGTGATCGATATATTACTATATATTTATATATAAAAAAAATTGTCGTAATTATCACATGGTTCATATATATGTCTCGATAGTCATAGAAATTCAATAATTTGAAGTACTATATATTCCTTTCGATTTCATATATTACTAAATAAAAGGTTAGGTAACTTAAGCAACATTCTTAATATTATCAGCGCGATACATGCTTAAACATGATCACAAAAGGGCAGTACTATATCACAATGAAAAAGATGGCCAGACATAATTCGAGAAAAATCACGGAACATTAATGAAGCAAACCAGTGGAAGAGTTAGCTAAACGACTGTGTTTGTTTAAATACGGTATGTTCTAAACAGGTTGGAGACGGTCAACTTTAAGAAGCTGCATAGCGCAGCCAAGGTGGTGGGGACGGTTATCACGGTCACAGGAGCCATGGTTATGACCTTATACAAGGGTCCAGTCATCGATTTTATAAGATCGCACGGAGCAGCTCACCGTGGAGCTACAAGCAATGAATCCGGTAGTCAGCATCGGCTTACTGGAACGTTAATGCTCCTGGCCAGTTGCTGTGGCTGGGCAGGTTTCTTCATATTGCAAGTGAGTAGTTACTCTCTTCTTTTTTTGCATTTTTACAGTTCATGGGTAAAATCTTTTATTTAAGTTGTTGGTAAAATTTGTTGAATAACGCATCAATTTTGGTCCAGTCCTTTACTTTGAAGAAATACCCAGCAGAGCTTTCTCTCACAGCGCTGATATGCATGATGGGCATGGTGGAAGGTGCGGCGGTGTCACTCGTTATGGAACGTGACATGAGTGCCTGGAAAATAGGTTTTGACTCCAGGCTTCTAGCTGCTGCTTACTCTGTGAGTATCCCTTTCTTTTCTTTTTTAATCTATAGTTTCAGATGAATAATCATGGATAGTTTCCTAACACTTTCAATCGTGTAATTAATTAGGGAGTGGTTTGTTCTGGAATGGCATATTATGTGCAAGGTGTGGTAATAAGGAAACGAGGCCCTGTCTTTGTAACTTCTTTTAGCCCTCTTTGCATGATCATCACGGCGGCTCTAGGATCCATTGTTCTATCAGAGAAAATCCACCTCGGAAGGTGATTCTTTATAGTAGTAAGCTATATATACTACGGAAAAAAAAAAAAGGAAAAGGAAAAAATATCCAGTAATTAGCTACATAGACAACGTAACATATATAACGTAATATCTTTCAGATTAGTAACAATATTATTTGTCTGTTGTTTTGTATTGCAGTATAATTGGAGCAATTGTAATAGTTTTTGGCCTTTACACTGTGGTGTGGGGTAAAAGCAAGGATAGGGCAAGCTCGTCGGCATTAGAGTTGACAAATGATGAGAAAAGTGGACTCCAAGATCAACTGCCAATCAAAGATAGTAGTAAGCTTTCACCGGTCAGTTTCGCAAATAGCACCCAAGAACCTGATGATGGAACGTCGTCCAAGCAAATTCCACCAAAGATTTACAATCACTAGAAGGACCACTGTAGATTTTTTCCCTACCCTCCCCATCTGATCTGTATCTGTTCTATCCAAAAATAAGTAGCTAGCACTCTTCAGTCTTTGCTCGATGTGTGTTGAGATGGGGATAATTAAATTAATCGCTTTTCGATCTATAATTTTTCTTATTGTTACTCTTCTTTGCTGTTTGATAAAACTTCGCAACGTGCTTTCCGAGGAAGAAAATGATCAAGAATCGATGTCTGGCTTCTGGTAGAAGAGAACAGTTTGCTTCAGAAAAAGAATCAAGTTCTCGGTAACTTGGACGTGAGACAAGAGGTGGATAAAATGTGCCGATGTTCGAGAGTCAGAATCCAAAGGGCAAGAGATTCATTTTGTTCGAGTTTCATTTTTATTACCTTTTTATGTATCTCGAACACCGGCCCGCCTTCCCTGCTTGGTAAGAAATGGCCTCTCGGGGATTCCTCGAGAATCTGAATCTTATACCATTTTTTTATTATGGGTATCACCCATGGGGTCGGGTGTGAGTGAGTGCCTCTTAAAGGCTTTGTAGCCGAATTTTATTGGCTGTCCAGAATAACAGCATTAGAATCACAGAAAGCGACCCTGGTCCAGCAGCAAGTTTATGGACACAAGATCCAATTAAAAAATAGATAAGAAAAAAAAGGAAAACCCCTCGTGCTAGCTTGCTTTTTATGGCTATATCATTTTATTCAATAAAACTCCTCAATTATTGTTAAAAAAAAATCTAAAAAAAAACATTAAAACTCTAAAAATAACATTATTGATATCGTTGGAAAAACCTCACCAAGATAAATTCAATACCACCAAGAAAATCATTCATGGTTACCAGAGTAAGGCAAGTGAGCCCAGGCACATTTGGACTCATTGTGTGACTTATTTTATTCACCATATAAAACCAACTTTTTTTAGTATGATTGAATTTATTTTGTCAAGAATTTTTTATGGTATTAGTGGTATGGTAATCAAAAATCTGATACGCTTCCAAATCTCTCTATTCTTTTACTTTTTCTCACTCGTACCCCTTCACGTATTACAGGGGTGAGAGAAAAACAGATACAGAAAAAAAAATCCTAGAGTTACACTGAAATTCCAGTGACGACACCACCAGTACTGTAAAAAATATTAATAAGACAAATCAAACAAATCACTTACAATTAACAAAGTTAGCCAATGAGTTGTCCAAAGATATGAAGGGTCATTTTGTTTGAATCTCTCATATAGCCCGCTTGATTTTGAAGATCTTTCCAATAGTATTGCTGTTGTCATCATATTCTAGAATGTATTTTGGGTCTTTTTTGTTTTTTTCTCATTTTCCCTATCTCATCTCTCATCTCTTTGAATCTTGTATCCATAAATTTAGCAATTTAAAAGAGATATAATAACACCTGGAACTTAAAAATCGCAAAAAATAACTCTCTTAATTAAGTCACATGACATACTTGCAGCTCGTGAATTACAGATATTATGTGTGACTCTATAATTTATATTATTTTTTTATAACATTTCTTAAAACTATGTTATTTTATAAAATAAAAATAATAAATGTTTTCACTATGCTGTAATAAAAAAAAAAAAAAAAAAACTCAATGTTATCAGTAAAGATACCTCCACTCCCTCAAGCGTTACTTTAATTACTGTTATGGCAAAGGTGCCCGCGTCATCATCGAACGAGTCTGTTTGTTTAGAATTTTTAATAAATTATGATTGAAATACTTTAAAACAATATCTAAAAAAACACAATATATTATATTGATAATTATCGAATTGTAAAACGATACCCTGATGGAAGCAAAGGCATCTCTACCTAATAAATATCCGAAATATTGTTTTTTAGTCAGGGTTCTTTATCAGTGTTTATTTTGCGGGAAAAAAAAATGCGGGAGGCAGGGGTTCAAACATAAGTGGGAGAAAAAAAAAAGCAAACAAAAAGTGAAAAAAATATGCAGGAGGCAGGAGTCGAACCCCTGTCCTCTCTTAAGACTTGCGTGTCTTTGCCAGTAAGCTATATGCCTTTCATTGTCTCTTTTTGTGAAAGAATATATAAATATACTATTTATTGGTAAAAAACGAAAAAAAATAAAAAAGAGGAGAACATACACCCGCGCCGCACCGGAGCAAAGTGCACGTCCACAGTGACAATGAGTCACAATGCACAGTGCTCCGAACTGTTACAAATCTCGTTTTGTTTTAGATAGTTAGTAATTTATCCATGCTGAAGGCCCCTCAGACCCCAATAGAGACTGCCTTTTTCCAACTTGGACCGGCCCTTCTTCAAACTGATAGCATTTAAATTTCTACTGAGATTTCCAATCTCTTCCTGTGAAGGAAAAAAAAGTCATCTCACCCTTTTCCCACGTGGGATGTAAAGACAAGCATGTAATTGATCCTGCAAATGAAGCGAGGCGCGTTCTTTCAGAGATTGGGCTGACTGATTCAATATGCAGTGAAGGTTACTTAAGTTGCGTTTGATATTACTTTTGTTTTTATAGTTGAGGTTTTAAAAAAATAGTTTCATGAAAAGTATTTTTAGGTTTTAAAAAAGTAGTTTCATGAAAAACATTTTTAGTGTAGTTCAAAATAAGCAATTAAATTTTTAGTTAAAACTGTGGTTGAGTATGAGGTTGATAAAAACAGTTTTGTGTGTTTGATTATCATGTTTTTCGTATTGTTGTCAACTTATGAAATTACTTTAAAGAACACACACACACACACACACATATATATATATATATAAATTGCTTTTTAAATTTTGTAGATTAATAATCATAAAAATAAAATGTAATTAATAATTCATGAAAAAAAAATATTTTTTTTATTCTCTCATCAAACTATTTGCAATTTCATCACGAACAAATATTTTCTTTCCATTAGGACTAATCTGTATCTATATATTTTTTTATTTTTTTAATAATATATTTAAAAAAAAACAGACTGGGGCGAGAGCAGGTCCAATCAAATTGGACCTAAGTCTGACTCTGTTGGACTTCGGTCGGGCCGAGTGCAGGCCAACCCAAGTCCAGCTTAAGAAATAAAGACGTGAAACGGTGCGTTGCACTGTTCACTTGGACAGTGTAACACTACTGTGCACGTCAATTAATTCACGTGCATAGTAGCGTCCGACCGACCACGACGGGAGTTTCAATGACCGATGTGTAGAGGAGGCCAAGGTAGTTCTTCCTGTGGTGGCATCGGAAATGATAGTTTGTGGTAGTCGGTACGAGCATCAGAAGCCTGCTGTGGAGAGAGAGAGAGAGGCCATTATGTAGAGAGAGAAAGTGTCACCATGGAGAGAGAGAGAGAGAGAGAAGCTCTGGTTCATCACGTCTTCTGGTTCGTGCCCTTGAAGGAGGAGGAGGGTTCGCGATCATGAACCTACAAGAAGAGGACTTATCATCGTTGTTGTTGTTACTGAATTGTCAAAAAGAGATTGTGGCTGTTGATTTATGATAGTGATTGTTATTATACATATTGGAGGGAGGGCATGAAGAAAGGGTTGGTTTGAATTTACAACTCAGGGGAAGTCTGCTTGATATCACGTAGGAGGGTTGTCTGCTTGATGAAGGTGCATGAATTATTTTGGTAGCACATTATCTTTGCCTTTTTTTTCATAAGAATCGGTCACTGTAGTGGCTTAATGCCCGTTTGATGAAACACGGGAAAAACATAAAAAACCTACTTCTCGTGAACCACGGTCTCGGTGATTTTTTTGGTGGATCCCATGTGAATTAATTTGTGTTTTGTATATTACCAAACACTACAAATCTTCTTATTATTTGAAACACTGGTCGGATCGTGTTACCAAACTCCTTATTAAATGAATCAGAGCAGTTATTTGCAGCTCACTTTCTCGGATAAAAGTTGATGAAAACGCATGAAATTATGAACAAAAGGCATAAAAATACACATCTCGACTCAATGTCGTTAACCATCTTCATAAGATCCGTGTATTCCTCAGTTAGGAGCAATCGTTATTTGTGGCTCAAGAACATTTGATTTTGTAAATATCATTTTGATGTCAGCAGAGTTGGGGGTGGGGTGGATTGAATCGACTTAGGGCAAGCATTAAATTCTCTTGTTTCACTCGGTTATAGTTTGCTGCAGAAACAAGCCATTAATTAGCCAACTATTATCCCCATCATATTTAAAAATCCTCCGTGGATGATGGGTATAACTTCTATCGTCCTATGACCACCTTTTTTGCCCTCAATGGTGAGAATACAACCAAAAGTCACAAACATCAATTTATAATTTAAGCTAAATTTTAGAGAAGATCCCTGTACAAGTCACTAAAGCTGCAATAAACATAACCTAATAGGCAAAGCTGCAAACAAATTTCCCATTAAAGCTATCTATTGCTACAACCAGAAGTTAAAAAAAAGAAGAAAAAAGAACTAAATATGGTACACATAATCCACTGGCTGAGGCTTCTGATATACCCGCTTACTCTTCATTGCTGAAGCTTCTTTCATCCATGTCAAGTTAGCTTGTACAGGATTCAGTCGCTGCCACCATCTTGATCTGCATGAACAAAGAGAGAATTATAAAGAGGAAATGATATCAAAGCTCATAGCATGTGATCAATATAATCCCTGCAACTATTTCAACCAGTGATCTATTCCGTGTACGGATCCTGCTTCTACCATACACATGTAGTAGTAGTAGTCTTTCATTTGTGCTCATTTACTTTCCCCGGTACACTATCCACGACAGAAGGTATTGAGGCACCTCAGTTTTAGTGAATTTTTTTCTGGTTTCAGAGAGATTCCAGTCCACTAATCACAGGCCTGCATTTCCCTGAACCTCAATGAAATGCATCCAGGTGTGATCCACTAAGAAAGGACCAATCTTTAGTCACTTACCCTCATCAGCCTCTTCAGTTGGGTTATCACTGCCCTCATTGTCATCTCTGTCATTATCTCCATCATCTCCATCGTTGTCATCCTCCTCGCCATCCTCTTCTGTATCATCAGTGTCATCACTCTCACTTTCATCAGGTACTTTTGGTTTTGGTGGAGCTACAAAACTGGTGGCAGACCTTCTACGTGAAGAAGTCACAATGTTGCTCAAGTCAATGCCCTCAAGTTCTTTTGCCCTTTCCTTTTTCTTTCTTACTTCCTTGATCTCTGAGAATGCATTGATTAAAAAGTTGTCAACTTTGATACATATACACATGATTGTAGGTATAAAGTTGCATTTACATCAAGTAATGTGCCACATGATTAATAACATTAATATTTGGAAATAATTTTTCTGTGAACAATATTAAGATCCAGAAAGCAGCATATTTGTTATTCACACAGTTCATGTAGCTAGATTTTCAATAGTAAAACACACCTTTTTCAGAAGGATTTGATGACAATCCTTCTCTAGAAAGAATTTCTTCAAGTTCCTTTATAAGCTGAGCCTCGCGTTTGTTCTCAGGCGCCTGCTTCACCTTCTTATATATTGAAGGAGGCACACTGCAAGAGAAATAACAAATGTTTGGGTGTCAAGCCAGACAAAGCCCTGATTTGGGTCTATAAATGGCAGGTAAAAAGAAATACCCCATCCCACAGGATTTAATGACTGATTTCAGATGCTCCACACGTTTCCCATATGCTGGAGTAGAAGTTTCCTTTTTCTACAAGAAGATCAAAACATATTTTACCTCCATAGTTTATGATTTAAACAACTTATCTTTTTTCGTGCGGGAAGTGGGTGAGTGTGGGGGGCAGTACCTTGACTGGTTTTTCCGCTGATGATGGAGAATTGTTGTCTTCTGAATCATTTCCACTGACTTCTGACTCGCTATTGCTCTCTGCTGCTGTTTCCAAGGGCTTGATCCGTTTGTTGGCAGATACTTTGGTTTCCTTTTCAGTTCTCATCCGCTTTTTAGACCCTTCAGAGTTCTGCATCTTTCGTTCTACACCAATTTTCTTTTTCTTTGGTTTTACCTCTTCATCTTCCTTCTCGCTCTCTTTATCTGAAGAATCTGCACTGTCTTCACTGCTGACCTTTTTAGATGTTTTGCCATGAGAATTGTTGTTGAGAGTTTTCTTCTTAGGTTGAGAAACTTGAGACGATTTTAATACCTGATACAGATGATCGTGACAGAATCAGATGGTAAGTGAAATGAACACAAGCTAAAAGGCAACACTTAAACAAGAATATGCACCTCATCTAATTGCTTGCTAATGAACTTCTTGAAGGGGTCAAGTGAAAATTTATCGAGTTTAAGATCTTCCTCTAAGAGTCGACGAAGTCCAGCCATTGTAATATCCCTGAGATGAAAAAGGTGGCATTTAACTTTCAAATCACATGAACCACTGAGAAATAAAGGGTAAGGATTGATTCAGCCAAAGCCCACGGACACAACTAATGAAAATCACTTGAAGTTTAGAAAAGGAGCAGGCTGGCTTTCAGAATTGACAGCCAGTCCAAAGGAATTGACATACTCAGAATTAGCTTTGATATAAGTAGCCCGTCTCATCATGGCTTTCTTTATGCTTCCTTCACTTGGAACTTCTTTAACCTTGTTCGCTTGAGTATCCTTGGCCTTTGATTTTGTTTTTTTTTGCCCTGACAAAAGGCCCATTACAGGAGAGTCTTCCATTTTGTCCTCGTCTTCGGAGCAAGGTTCCTTTATATTGTTTTTCAACTCTAGTCTTTCAGGTGATTCTGTGACTTCTTTTGGAGAATCAACGTGTTTTTCCACTGTATCCCCAGAATCCTTGGAGGCATTGTCAGTGACAGCACCATCTAAGCACTGGCATAAACAGACGCAAGTATCAAGTCAATAACAAAGGGAGTTTGGAAACCAATTATAACTAGTAATGGGAACCAATCAGCATTAAACTTGTAAGAGAACCCCAACCCCAGAAAGTAGTTTGTCAAATTAACTGACAAAATTCCCAAAAACAATCAACAGCTAAATTTACATAGGGATTCCAATGCATCCTCTACGTCTTTAACTTCTTAAGATTTGAAGAGTTAATACAACAGTCCATGATATTGTCAAGATCAGTATTAACAAGTGAGAGTGAAACATTACTTCCCACGATAGACATCAATCAACAGCTAAACATTCTGCTAGAATCATTCACAAGCAAATTAGTCGGTAAACAAACCAAAATTAGTGCAATTTAATTTAAGCACTTGAGTAAGCTCAAAATGCAAACTAGTGCGTCAAATAATGCTCGTTGCTTTCATTTAAGAGCTTCCTTGTCAGCTCGATCGCTTAGTACAGCAGTTAGTTCACATTTATAGAAACTTCAAATCCAACTTATTGAAAACAGCACGTGCCATTCTCTAAACAACCAATATCATGAACAATCTTAAAATACATCAATACATTAAACCATTTTACTAAAACTGACAGCCTCCCAGATTTCCAAATACAGTTTTTATCTTTATGCACAGGCATTTGACTAACTTCACCCGCTAACCTAAGCAGTGCAGACATACAACCAAATAGAAATAATCGTTCTAAACCGACACAAAATAGCAACAGAACAAAAGGAATCGGGAGTAATAATTACATTTTAAATGAAGAGTGTAGCATATACCGGTATGACCACGGGCAAAATTACAAATGACAGATAAAAAAAAATACCTCAATTAAACACTGCTTGACAAATCTCTTATGCACATCCAACGCAAAATTTTCCAATCCCAAGTCCTCCTCTAACAGTCTCCGCACCCCCTCGAACGTCAGAGAGCTGCAATTTTATGTTTAATAACAACAAATTCATTCAATTCTCACAAGTCCCTTAATTACTAAAACTGCATAAATCATTTCCTTTCTTAATCAGTTCCCAGAAGAAGAAAAAATTACACCAGCTTCAAAAGAAAAAAAAAACCCTAGAATTGCATTGAAACTCGCGGGTGAGAAGGAGAGAGTGTGCTCACTCGGCTTGTTTTTTGAAGTGACTAACGCGAGAGAGCATTGCTTCCTTGACTTGGGACTCGATATCTAGCGACTCGTCGGGCGTTTCTTTTTTCACCGTCTCGGTGGCTTGCTCTTGCATCTCCTCTGCCATTCTCGTCGCTAGAGAGGGAAAATGGACAGACGCAACGGCGGGGTTAATTTTTCTTCCTCTTTCTCTTTTTCTGTTTTAATTTTTCTTCGCGAGCCGTGATTTGGAAAGTTACGCCCTTTGTTATCGTTTCACCACGCCGGCTGTAACTATATTTTTTAAAATGTAAATAAATATTAAGAATGTGTTTTTTTTAATATTATAAATTTAAACAAAATAATAAATCTAATCAGAATTTTTAATGAAGTGTGACTTTACAATAAAATATATAAAATTTAAATTGATTTAAATTTATTTATTTAATAAATTTTAAAAAATAATTAATATAAAATTATTATTGTCATTAAACAAATATTCAAATATCTGAATTATTGAATTAGTAATAATCATTTAATAATTTAAGTTAAACTAGATACAATAATAAAATATAAATTATATAGACACCTATAATAATCAAATAAAAAATAAAATTATTGATTTTGTACCTATAAAAAAAATAAAATATCATTGAAAATTTATTGCAACGCTATTATTATTATCATTACCATTCCTATATAAATAATGAAATTATTAAATTACCCTGAAAAATAAAAAAACAAAACACTCTAACAAAAAAACAATTAAAAAATTACTAAAATTATCATTATTATTATAAAATTATATCGAATAAAAAAAATCAACAAAACAAAACAAGACTAAATTATCTGTCAAACTATAAATGTTTTTCAACTTCTTACCTCGTGAATTCAACAAAACAAAACAAGACTAAATTATCTATCAAATTATAAATGCTTTTCAATTTCGTACCTCATGATCTATCAAGTTCTATTTATTTTTCCCGACATCATTTTTTTCTACAAAACTCATCCTCCTTGAACTTTTTTTCTGTTAAAATTTATTTATTTATTTATTTATTAATTATTCTTTCCAAGTTTTATTGATGTTTATTTTTTCACAATTTCACCCTATAAAATTAAATTTATTGATAATCAACCTTCTTGATTGAGTTCAAACTCATAATTTCACAAGTTATAAGTAATAGAGATCATATAGAGTTTAGGAGATTCGTCCAAGTTTGTTTGTTCTTTTATTTTGTTTTTTTGAAATTGATATTTTCTTAGATTTATATATAATGAGTTATCCTTCTATATATTGCTTTTCTATTTAAACCCCAATTATTTTCTTCTTTTTTTTAATTTTATTACCTATAATATTTTTTATCTTTTAAATTTAGTGTTCATTCTTTTGATCATTATTTACTTGTCTAGGATCATTTTTATTTTTATTTTTTAGAAATTTCATCCTCCTCGGTTTTCTTACCCTCAAATTTTATCTTATTTAATTTTTTATGTTGTTTTTTTTTGCCTTTACAAGTTTTTTTATTAATATCTTTTTCACGATTTTATTATTTAAAATTAAACTAGTTAAGATTTTTTTTTTCATTAAACCCCGATTCTTAGTTTGATGAGCTGCAAGTTTTATAAATTAGATGTGTAAACGATTCAGCTTTTTTTTTTTGTAATTTTGCCACGCACTGTCGAGTTTTTATGACAATTATATTAATGCTGTTAGGTGACCGTTTATTTACGTATTAATACCCTGTTCTAAACTGCATTGTCCGTTTATTTACACAATAATACCCTTTTTTTAAACTGCACTAAACTTTAAGGAAAAAAAATATTATTTTTAAAACCTTTTCAAGTCAGACACGTAACCAAGACAAAACATAACCTGTAAGTTTGGATATGCAGAGAGTCCGGAAGAAAATTTATAAATAATGGGTGAATTTGTTTTTTAAGGAAATGAATTATTTTTTAAGAAAATATTTTTAATATCTCTATGTGAAAATAATTTTGAAATATAAAAAAATTAATTTAAAATAAAAACTATTGTTAAAAGGTGCCAATCTGAAAATAACAACATTTACCTACAGCGGTTGAGAAAAAAAGAAGAAAAAGAATCCTTCTCCTCCTTCCCCAGGTCCGCACCATCAAAACCAAGGTTGATCCTGGGACACGCAAATCATACAGAAAAACAAGTTTAGCTCTGTCTTTCAACATCTGAAAGAAATCTTTGTTGAACAAAAGTTTTCATGGGAGGCCACGGCGCTGTAGAGGTAGCGAAGACGGTCATCGAGGTGGCTGACGTGGCATGGAAAGCGATGGAATTCACCCAGCACCACCACTTACACGAAAAACACCAGCCTGAACCGGCCAACGACACCAAAAACAAACCAGTAGATGAAGAATTGGAGTCCTTAAGATCGGAGAATAATCGTTTGAGGGTTTTGCTCGAGCAAAATTTGAATCTCCTCCAAAATATAGCTGAAGCGCCTTGCTTATTACACGAGTGCCCTCCTCAAGTATGTAATCTCCCTTCTATAAGAAAATTTGGCGCCATTTATTGGCATAATCATTATCTATAAAAATAACTTTTTTTTTGTAAAATTTGAAAACTTTATAATGGAATCTGTGCTAAATTTTATGGGTCTTTGTTGTTTTTCGAAAAATTGCAGCTGTACAGCCGTCTAGTAGCTACCGTGGATTCTGAGAATTTCTTGACTGGACTTAAATCCCTCCAGCAGGCTTCAGTTAACGAAACTGGCATTCAGTTCCCTTTTAAAGAGGCTACAGGTTTGTTCATTTCTTACATGGGAGTCGATTTTGTAGCTTTATAGTATGATAGTTTCTTTGATGTTCATCTGGTTTGATTTTTTATTAGGGGATGATATGCAATTAGTTGAGGTTCTAATCAGTTTTGATAACAAAGAACCTAGTCGGTGGGTTTGGGTAACAGAAGACATGGTTCCTAGCAATGTTGAAGAGCTGAGTGGCCTTGATAATGAGAACTATGTGGTTGTTTCCGAGGAGAATGTGGTGGACGGGGTGGCTTACTTCATGGCTAAATGCCTCGTGGCAAACCCGAAGGCACAGGTGATTTGTAACTGTGATTGTTAAGATGGTTTGGTAATGGTTGACGCTTGATATGATTTATGTAACATGATTTCCTATGTTGTAATTGCAGAAATTGACACCAGAGGAGCTGCAGAAAAGTAAGCTGTAATGCAACTCGAATGTTTTTGTGCTTCTGATTTTTTAGCCAAAAACCTGATTATGCGCATATTCTATACTGAGATAACTACTAACCCAGTGTTGAGAAAACTTGACTTTTGCTTTTATTTCTCAACAATTCATTGTTTTCCTCGCTTATTTATTAGCTATTTGTGCAAGGGCTTCAGTTGAACCACCTACTTTCTTAATTTATGCTTCAATGAAGTATACTAATGCTATGAATCTATTTTGTTGCATGTTTTGTTCTTTGTTATGGTGGCATTCAAATGTGTTTGAAATAGCAAACCATGTTCTGAATCTGATGCCTAGCATTTTCAAATCTTCTTGGATATGTGAGTTTCTTATGAATTAAGTGTTACTCAATTTCACGAGGTTGGCATCTTGCAGTTCTGGCAAAAGCTTTGGGTGGTGTGAGCAAATTGGAAAAGGTGTTTGATATCTGGCATGCTGGGACCATGTTTTATACCCTGGGAACCTGGGGGCTTGCTTTCGCAGGGTGAGTATACGATGATCTAGTAATATCCTAGTTTGCAATTCTAGGAATACAGATTACAGGTTGAAGAGAAATATGTGCCACGTTGTTTGATAGAAGTTGATCTCAACTTCAGTTTTACCCTAAATAATGGATTCTCAATCTTTTTTGCCTACTCTCATTTCTGGGTTAAGTAAAATACATTCCTTATTTGATTGGTTGAGAAAAATTAGCTCGGGAATTGAAGTAGATGAACCTTTATTATTTCCCTTGGATAGGCAGAAATGCCTCAAACTGACTGGGGTCTGCATTATAAATGTTTCTCCACCTAAATACATGTTGTTTTAACCTCGTTAGGAAGAGGTTAAAATACTAAGATCTACCAGAAGATTTGTGGACGGCCTCGCAATTCACATTTGTTTAGAAGTAGTAGGGGATTCAAGCTGCTTCTTGTCAAATTTTGTTTTGCTTCTGACACGTGTTCTGGATGCAGGTTGTATCGCAGTCGATCCGTACTGAGGCTTGCTGCAAAGGGCATTCACGCTACCAGCAAAGTTGTTCTAAAGGCCCTTTAAAAATGGCCGTTCCAACCTGAATGAACAAGGTGAATTGTAATTGAAGTGGGACTTTCGAGTGTCTCAGCTGTGTGCAAATTGAAAAACACCATGATTCTTTACTCCTTGTCTTGCTTCTATAAGTGTAAATAATTGTAAATAACATTGGCTTTCTGTTCAGTTACAGTAATTGAAGGATCGATTTCTTTTTCTTGCACATACGAGTTCCAATTGTGCAAGTAGGCAACATGCGGGAATATAGAACTTGAATTTAGTAGGTGAATATGATTGTATTGCGGTCTTCATGTGTGATTCAACTCTGCAGAGTGTTAGCTGAATTGATTTCATTCAGAAGACTAGGTATTTTAAAACTTTTTATACGGAATTTATGGTTCTAACTGTGATATTATATAAAATTTAATAGTTGACCTTGGATTTTATTTAAAAGATTTTAATCTTGTAATGAACGGTTTATTCTTAATTTTACAACATCACAAGTTTAGATTTTTTATTATTATTTCTTCATGGAAGATTGTTTAGGAGATTTGATAGGTGATGCCATTTCTCACCCAACTTCAATATATAAAACATGCATGAAATCCGAAATTATAAAGGCAATAGCGAGCAAAACTGGACCTCTTTGCGATGCTCGCAGAGTACAGAATGTTGAGCGTCTCTCCTTTTTCTGGTGGAGTAGCTGGTTGCTAGAATGGTTGCATAGTTCAAGAGTATCAAAACTAATAACCCGGAGAAATCTAAAGTGCTGTGTCAAGAGTGTCAAACTAAGTTGACCCGGGTCAACCTACTAACTTATAAATGCTACAGTCGAAAATTCTAATTCTCGGGAAATCACAGGGAAACATGTTGTTTATACTTTATAATGGGCTGTTCCATTTTTACCCATGGTGATTGTTTCGGTGTTTTTGTTTCTAATGATTTAAAAGGTGATAAAGGGTTACAACTAAAAATTTAACATTTAAAATTAAAGTGACCAATTAAACTGGGACATCAATAAAATGAAACGAGGGCAATTTTAATGAGAATGGAAGAGTAGAGAATAGAAGAAAAAATATTTTTTTCAATGATTTAAAATAAAAATAAAATAAAACTATTTTAATATATTTTTAAATAGAATATCAAACACAGATATGATTGTGGGTCCGGTGGGGTCAGGGGTAGCGTCGCTGGTCGTGTCACGTGATTGCTAAGCGCTCCTAAGAAATTACCTCTCACTCGTGACAGGTTTTTCTTATGCATCATGGGGCTGTCTTGTCTACCTTTGAAAAAATATTTAGTTTTTATTTTATTTTAAATTAATTCTTTTTATATTTTAGTATCATTTTAAATTACTGATATTAAAAATAATTCTAATAAAATAAAATAAAATATATTTCTAAAAAAACATATTAAAAAACAATCTCCCACTCTTCCAAACACCTTTACGTAACACTGTTTTTTTTTATTGCTTCGCATTAATAATGAGCACCCACACATGGTGTCTTTTTTGCAAAAAAAAATCACGTGATGTGATGATATCACATCAAAGATTTGTTTGCTCCGAGCTTTGCATATTAGGCGGTGTTTGGTTGGGAAAAAATAAGGAATGAATATTAAAGTATGAAGCGTTGATGATGTACAAAAGTAATCGAAATGTGAAGTGTTGAGAATGTTTGATTGATGCAGTGTAGAGATTAATAGCATATCTTGCCCTTGTAATGGCGTGTTTTGATGTGAGATTTATTATATCAAATTATTTATTAATGAATTGCAGCACTATGTTATTAATAGAATCATTTAATTAAATTTACTATTAAGAATATAGTTTAAATTAAACAATTTATTTAAGAAATGAATTGTTTTTTTTTTGAAAAACATGAAAAAAACATAAGTATAAGGGATATATATATATATATATATATATATATATATATATATATCAATGTGCTATATGTTTTTTATGAAAAATAAACGTGAACTGTCAGGAGGCTACAAATTGAGAACAAGATGGCGTAAAGTTGCTAACCATACCGCAGACTGCAAACAAGATTGAGAACTCTAAATAAATTTGAAGGGTTTTCATTAACAAGATCGAACAGAACTGTGATGTAAAGTGGTGCACAACGAAGGAAATATCATAGAGCTGCCCATGCCTTGACTTGTAGTACATAATACAGCTAATGAGCAGAAGAAAAATAGCAGCCAGGCACAGGGACAGCCCACATTTTCCCGCATCCATAAATCAGTTCAAGTGGCAGGAATAAAAATTAACAAGGTTACATACATCAGAGAATTGCGATCCTGGACAGGCAAACCACACCAACCAAATCCATCTAGACAGGCAGTTTCATGGTAAAACTACAATGGAATGGAGGTCGTGGCAAACAAGAGTAGCACGGCTGCAATTATAAGAGTGGCTGATGGATTGACTGAGAAAGAAACAGAAATACTTCCAGCTGGGCCACTTGCTGGGGATAATCCAGGAAAAGATCCAGTTGCTGGCACAACTTCGGTCTTGGGTGTTGATGTACTAGAACCATCTGACTGAGGTGCAGGTGCTGGAGCAAAAGTTGAATCCCTGATCACTGTGGTGGGTGGTGCTACCAGGGGAGGAAATTGTTGTGGCCCTACAATATTTTTTTTAACATAAAGCCAAACCAGGTCAAGAGTACCAAAAAATGAATATCAGAATAAAACTTCGAGGATTGATTCAATTGACAACACAGCACAATAGCAAATTTGTTGAATTCTGACTTTTCTACATTTCAAGTTTCAAAGTTGTGCTCATCATGTTGATGGATTTGTGCATCTCGCCAGAAATCACAAGCGGTACTGTGCTAAGAGAATTCATCTAGAATTGCTAAGATGTTTTTCCAGGCAAAATACTAATGATACTTGAATGAAGATCTATTTTTTGACTCGCTAAGATGTATGCTCGATATCAAATCATCAAACGCAAAGCAATCCGATTTTGATGAAAGGAAAAATAAAGCAGCCAGTTACTTAATACCCGAACAGTCACTTAAAAGATAAATAACATTTTACCAAAAATATTAAACTTTCCATATCCCAAAAGGATCTCATGTCCCCAAGAGCGATCAATTTCATTTTCCGATATATGAATATCATTTATCAAACATTTACCTGGACATCGAGGTTGAAGATATGTTGACAGCCTGCATGGAGATAAAAAAGACAAAAGGGTTCAGCCATCAGGAAGCAACGACACTAGGCAAGGAATATGCTTAAGAAACTACTGAAGAATGAGCACAAGTAAGAAGAGTAGCATACGTGGTCATAATAGTGCCATTGACATATCCACCATAGCTGCAAGAAGTTACATTACACCCAGCACTGCTCTGCTGCACCGTAACATTCCCAAGCATGAGATTGCTATTCCTACATTGCATGCTCGAACAAGAAACTGCCAATGAAGCAGGCATGCAGTACAAGCTAGACCAACACCCACCACAAAGCAAATTAGCACCATACCGCATAAGGTAAAAAGGCCAGCTGTAGTTCAAGAATATCAACAGTAAAGTCTATGAAACGGAAGGCAGTAAGCAAAGTGTTCAATTACTTGAGGTTTCCAGGTCCACAACTGCACTGGACGCAGTGACTTGCAGAGATAGCGTAGCTCCCATTTGGCACAATCAAACCAAAATCAGAAGCATATCTTGGGAACTTGGAAGCACAAGCTGCAATGCAAGAAATAAAGTAACATTCCTTATCCATTTCCTTGACATGAACTTCACCATCACTTATAAAAGAAACCATTATTGAAAACAAATTCAGTGGTGAATTTGGACACAAATTGAAGAGAAAAAAATGCAGTGTTATTATGACATCGCGCGTTTTCTTTCCCGCAGTTACCAAAATGGATTCACTTATGCTGATTTAACTGCATTTTAGAAGACTTGAATGAAATCCAACAGAAATATCTACAAGATCAATGATTAGCTAAGTTAAAACATGCAAACAAAACAATCACTTCCGAATAAAACTCACAGAGGAAAGTGAGAATAACACACAGCTTATATATTACCTGGCAATGACACAGCAAGAATATCACCAGCCTTGATTGCAGTACTCCCCATAGCATTAACATTCATCAAATCGGTAATTGTAGTTGCATACTGCGCAGCAATGGCAGCCAGAGTATCCACCTCCTTGACAACATAAGACAAATAAATAGCAGGCAACGAATTATCCGTCCCATTAAAACAAGTACAAGGCAAAGGAACAACAAGGTTCTGCCCAACATCAAGCACCGAAGGATCATCAATGGAATTTGCCTCCTTTATCTGGTCCGCAGAAACCAAACCTGCATAGATTGAATCTGCAATGGAAGACAATGTATCTGAAGGCCTTGTTTTGTAGTGGGTCGAGACGGATTTGCGGATTCCATCAACACATGAGCAAGTAATGGGGATTCTGAGGAAGAGTTGAGAAGGGAGGATGTGGTTCTCGACATCTGGGTATGAGATGTCGATGGCGTTGGCTGTGAGGAGAGCTATTGGGTCAATCTGGAAGAGGGAGGCCACTTCTGAGACTTTGAGGTCTGTGTAGAGTGTGTAGGCAAGAAGAGCATTGCAGGAATCTGAGTTGGAGCAAGGCTCAATGGTGGATTTGGAGGTCACTAATGCTACTGCATTGATGAAAATCAAGATAAAGGCCACGGATTTCGGGCTTGGCATCTTGCGGTTTTAGGTGTCTGCTCTGTTTTTCAAAATTCTCACCAAAAGAAGAGGGTTGCAGAGCGGAAATGATGAAATGGGCTACAGCAAAGTTCTTTTTTTACAGAGAGAAAATCGTTTACGGTTTATGAAAAGAGAGTCAGGCGACAAGTTTTTCAGGGATTTGAGGTTAGAGGTGAAAGGGAGTCACAAATCACAAAAGGAAGAAGTTTCTAGCTTTGGATTGGTACCGGAAGAGAATGTGATTTGGTTTGAGGTGTCTGCATTGCTCTGCTTATGCTGCTGCTCTCTAAAATCTAAGCCCAGTAGGAATGTATGTGCATTGAGACTTGAGAGTTAAAGTTAGGATTTGATGCAAGAGACTGGATTTTGGCTCCGTACTGTGAGAAGTAGTCGTTGGTTGCAGGGTTTTAGGGTTTGTCTGTCTACTCTACTTTTCTCTATTATTCAAGAACAGAAAATATGTCTGAGAGAGAGAGTAGAAAAGGAGTGCTTTCTTTTCTAACAGAAGAGAGAGCTGAGACAGGAAGACAAGTGTGTGTTGGATGGAGTAGCATACAGAAACCTGATTTCTCGATCCTCGGGCCGCAAACCAAGCTTTCATTGGACTAATTTGTCCTTCCTATGACGCTCTATTTCACAATTATAATGTACGACCTGTCTGATTCGAATTGTGTCTGAACAGGTTAAATTTATATTAAAATAATATTATTTTTATTTAAAATAAAAATCGAATGAGATCAAGTTTGTATAGGTTATATAAGCTGAGTTAGCATGTTTGGATTCTATAAATAAATATGTTCCATTCTTATTTGATCACTTATTTCTCACTGGGTCTAATTGAGAAGTTTTATTTTTATTTTGATAAAAAATTATCAATGTGTTTGTATGATTTAGAACTATTTTCACATAAAAAGATTATTTAATTAGTA
This sequence comes from Salix purpurea, assembly GCA_027405865.1. Classification (NCBI taxonomy): domain Eukaryota; kingdom Viridiplantae; phylum Streptophyta; class Magnoliopsida; order Malpighiales; family Salicaceae; genus Salix; species Salix purpurea. Next base: position 5,007,080 of record CM050329.1, on the reverse strand, counting down.
TGCTGTGCAGTCAATTATTTTTATTTTTCTCAATTTCATTAATAATTTTAATTATATTTTTCATCAAATTAAATATTTGTTTTTAATCCTTGGCGTTTTTCTAGCAGAATAAAATTATGGGGAGATAATTATTGAGTGAAATTTGTCTAATTAATTCATACAGATGGGTAAAAATAAAGTTTTCATTTATTCTGTAATGTAGTTATAGCTCTTTTTGGACTGTAGTTTAATGGGGGCTAATCGGTAATTCTGTAGTTTGCTTTTGAGATTTGGAGGAATCCGAGTGAACCCCACTTAAAAAATTATAATTCGGTTCCTTTTCAGGCATGTAGGTAAGGAATTTCTGTTGATTTTCTTGCTGGTTAGTGCAAGGTATTATCTTTATCGTTCGCACGAGACCCACTTGCGCGTGTGATGTAGAGATCTGGTTGGTTTGATGGGTAGAAAGGGTGGTCAAGACCCGTTGACCAACCCTCGGTTTAACGCTAACCATCAAACCCATTCTCTAGTCCTCGAGCGATGGATTTGATGAACTAACTAGGCTTGAATAATTGATTCATTTATTGGATCTAGGGAACGTTAAACACAAGTAATTGATTCATTTCAAATCATTTTATTTTCATCTACCAAATATTATCACATACATTTCAAAAAATGTATATTTGTAAACTAAGATATATATTTTTTTATTAATATAGATGTTCGAGTCAACTTGCGTGTATCTCAACTAATATCATAGACCCTGAAGTTCACGATCATATAAATCTCCAGTGGCTATCATATTAACAACTACAATGATCAAATCTTAGACCACAAAAAAAACAAATATTTTAGTTTTAAACTCTTACCACTTATCTACCTATTAAATATTTTGTAAATTAAGATATTGTTTAACAATGTAATAGCTGCGTGTGTGGTAAACACACACACACACATATATATATATATATATATATATATATAAAGAATTGTTAATGTATTGATATAAAATTATTTTTTATTGTATTGAGGGACTCTATTGCCACCACAGCTCTCCTCAGCTTTATCTACGGTGCAGATGGTAGAGATACATACCGCCTCCATCTTGCAAGGTGGCAAAATAATGGCAAGCTTGCAAAAAGCAACAATTTAAAATTAATTTCATTTGTTTTGGTGGACATAATAAGCGTCAACAGAGATTGTTTCTCTCCGACATCAAGTTCAGACAACTCTATCTCATTTCCCTCACACCAAGGATAAAAATATATATAAAAATAAAATTCGAGGTCAAAATTATTTTTTTTCTATAATTTTAAAAATTGAAAGGATCTGATATCTATGATTTATAAAATGTAGGACTACAATAAATATGTTGCTCCAACTTTTCAAAGCTATATCTATTCCCTGCATTGTATTTTATTTTGACCATTTATCTTTCAATTCAATTCTACCCTAGCAAATTGGTTTATAATTTAGTCCAACAAGGGTCAAATTAAAAAAACATGACACTGCAGTGGCATTTGAGGGAATTAAAGTATATTTTACTAAGTGAATCCTACTTTTAGTTTTTTAGTTAATAATTTCCATTGTGTGCCTAATTAAATTTCCAATGTTAAGTGCCCGTTTGGCATTGTGGTGCCAACCACATTTGCCAATTAGCTTATGCAAAAGTTGTTTGGTAAAGTTTTAAACGCAGAATTTTGACATGAAGCCCACACAAATTTTTGATGTAATCGGCGTTTCAAGAGAAGCTGCTAATACATGCTTTTTTCTGACGATTCAATGTTGCAAACACACAGTAGCAAACGGCGATTCAATATTTCAAATACAAAAATTACCGTTGAAAATAAAAACCCTAAAACATCCTCACTATCAATATCCCTTATGTGCGCCTCCTCCCAAAAGATGGATTTGAACCGCGATTCAATGTTCACCTCTGAGGATGAATTTGAACCGGAGCGAACCAGTTTTCCAAGGTTGATTAGTGAACGGTGATTTTTGTTCTTTGGTGTAGAAGGAGGATATGGAAGAGATTCATCACTTCTAGAAAAGAGGAGGGGGGGCATGTTAGAAGCAGAGGGTCATGAAAGCAGAGGTGGGTGAGTGGGTTAGGAAGATGGTGAAGTTGAGAGCTTCCATGGGGGGAGACGAAGCAAATGGGTGGAGAAGATGAGAGCTTCCAGAGGACGAAGCAAATGGTTTTGAGGGGGGGGGGGGGTTGTTAGCAGATACAAATATTAAAAGCTTTTAATAATATTAAAATAATAATAATATATTTTTTAAAATATTAAAATAATAATATAAAAATCTAAAAACTTAATTAAAATATAAATACATATATTATAAGATATCACAATATAATTTTGTCTCGCAATTCTAATTTTGTTTCGGATAATATTTTATCAGATGCTGATCCTCGATCAAATAGTTAGAGATCGCAGAGGTCTTCACATATGAATTTAGTTCGTGATGGAAATACAAATAGTTTGATGAGAGAATAAAAAGATGTGTCCAGTTTAATTAAATTATTCATTACATTATGAAATTATGATTATTAATACAATATTTAAATATATATATATATATAAATAAATAAATGTGTGTGTATATATCTATGCCCTTTAAAGTAATTTCACAAGTTAAAAGCAATATGAAAAGTTTTGTAACCAAACACTTAAAACTACTTTTTTTCAACCTCCAACTCAATCACAGTTTTAACCAAACACTTCACAGTTTATTTTGAACCACAGTAAAAATACTTTTTTTTAAACTGTTTTTTTTAACCTCAATCACAAAAGCAAAAGCAATGCCAAACAAGCTCTAAATCAGCCCCCATCACACCAGCACGGCAGCGCGCAATCTTTCTCCAAAGGCGGGAACAAAACCCCATCCCCTCCCCTCTTCTTTTCTCTCTTTTGGACCTCCCTGTTAACAAAATCCCCAAATCCTAAAAAAAAACCCTAAATTTGTCGAAATCCATGAATTGACTCATTAAATCAACCTAATTTAACATGGATGTATCAGCCGACGGCGAAGGACCAGTGGCGGTGGCGCCCGCAGCTGAAGAGATTCCGCAGCCAGAACAGAGGAATGTTCGCCGGAGACTGGTACAGTCCACGCTGTTCCCTCCCAAATCGCCGGAAACGGAATTGATTAGTGAAAAAAAGCTTGATAAAAATTGTAATGGCGAGGAGTATCGTGGGGATCAAAATAAGAAGGAGAGAATGCAAAGGGGAAAGACAACTCCACAAACCAGAACTCCTAAAAAGGTAAGATTAAAATTGGCTGTAATTTAGGCACGTCAGACATTGCTTAAATTCATGTTAACTCGGGTGGTTAGTGTGAGAATTATTCTAATTTGAGAATTTAGATTAATTATTTTTACAATTTTGTTACTTGTTATCTACACCGAGTGCTTTTACCATTCAGTCTATGTTGCTGCAGCACAAATCACCGGGTACGAAATCCAACTGTTATCAGAAACGCGAGAAAGAATGTAATGTCGAGGATGGGAATGGCGAAGGTGAATATGAGGAGTGCTGTGGGAGTCAGAAGAAAAGAACACGGATAGGAAAGGCAACTTCACAAAGTAGAACTCCTAAAAAGGTAAAAGTAAAATTATCAATGTGCAAGCATGAATTGGTCCAGTTTTCGGTGACTTGACTGGTTTAGTGTGGTTAAGTTTGTAGCTTAGTTTGCTGCTAATTCATGCACTCTATTTATTTGTTTTATTCAACAGTCAAAGGAGAAGTCACCTAAGAATGTTACGCCTAAAATGAATGGCACAAGTAATGGGAAAGGCGTCTCTAATCTGGTAGAGAACCAGGGTGTATCACCACCAATCCCTAATTTGAGGTTGGAGGCCAAGATGGCAGCTGAGGTTAGTTATTTTGATACCATGAGTTCTTGTTTTTGCTCTTTATGCTTGTTCTCCTCGTGGGCCTAACTATTAACTGGTGAAACTCCATGTTGCTTATGGAATTTTAATTGAAATCAGATTTTGGTGTGGAAGTTGGAAACTCTTCAAACTAAAAGCAATAAAATAGCTCTTTCCAATACCTTCTAAAGTGCATTGGTGCATAACACAATCAATTTCTATTTTGTGTTATCAGGAAAATTCGCGAATGTTTGCTGGAAGGCAAATTCATCCCTTTTTCTCATCATGGAAAGTGAGTAAGAGATGTGACGAGACAACAGAAGTGAAAAGTAACTATCACTTGGCCCAGAGAAAAGCTAAAGGCATCGATACCGGTCCAATTCATGTCTTTGAAAGGGGTCAGGTACAATTCACCTGTTGGCTATGCAACCTTGCAGTTGCAGGGTAGAACCATGGCTTGAATTTTAATTGCAGGGGCCAAGGATGAAAATGAAAAATGTATTGGGAGCTATATAGTGTGTGTATCAAAGTTTGGCAGGGCGTGTGATAGTTTGTATTTGTCCATGGACATCTATAAAACACCGAAAAGATAAACACAAAATTATGATTTTTTCAATATCTCTCACGCAACATATCTTGTGTGAATGACTGAACATTGAAATCAGTTTTCAAATGACTCTTATTCCATTTATGATGTTAAAAGCTAGCATTTGTTTTTACTTCAAACTCACATCAACTGAAACTCGAAGATTATCGTGTAGGATGATGCAAGGTCTCTTGATTGGGGTGATTGGATAGTTTGTGAGAAACCATTCATCGATAGCAGCTGTAGCCTAAAAGGCTCCTTCTCATCAAACTTTGAAGGCTTCATTGGATTATTAGACATGAATGATTTCCCCAGCTCATCGCATCCTCCTGGTATTTCAATTCATCGAGATAATGCGTCTTTGGATCAATGCCTTTGTCAACAAGAGTTTGTGTGTGAAGCACCAGCAATAGTCTCTTCCACATCATCTGATGCGCGGGTGGGATGCTGTCGGCTTGCAGAGGATACACAAACTGTATGTATAAAAAATATAGCAATGCCTGTTAACTATCTTATATCTCCACTCCCACCCTTTTTTTAGTTTCATTTGGGAAGAAGTTGTTCTCACCGTAATTCAGATAGTCATGCAACTCTGCATCTCACATTCCCATTTTTGAGATTATAAATGTGGTACTTGCAGGACTGTGAGGCTGTTGAAGTTCACTTCATTTCTGCTCCTGCAAGAAAATCAGATGCTAAACAACAAAGTGATCTTCTTCAAGAAAGGTTTGGATCATCAATGACAATCCTACTTGTTTTACTTCTTAGCCATATGTTGCTTGCATGTGAATTGATGACTTCTGTAACTGTTGACACAGTTTGTTTAGTGCACACTGCTTTTATAAACGTAGTTCTTGAATTGTAGAGTATCATCTTGTTGATACTGATGCATGCAGTTGTAGCTTCAAGGGATCAGTTCTCTCATCTGCATCATATGTACAATCACTCCTGTTGTTCATTGATTCAGATTTTTATGGCTGAAAGGAGCAGTGGAAAGGTCCTTAATCAATGGAAAGAATTATACAAATTCTAGCTATAAATAGAAGTCTGATTGTGTGGATTGCAATAGCCATAAGCAGATTACATTATATGCAAAATGCCAACCACCAAGTACCTGAACCTATTTAGCATTCTCTAATGGTGAATATGAAAGCAAATATTCCACTTCTACTTTCTTATGATATAATTTCCCATTATCATCAGTGTTCAGGGTTTAAATTGCATGACATGGTGATCAAGCTGGTTTTTAAATCTAGCAACAATAATCTAATAGCTTCAACTTGCTGCTGACATGGCTTAGCCCAAATCTATTGGTTGTCTTATCATTAAGTAGTTTTGAACTTGGTGCATGGATGATAGTTTTGCTGCTGCTTTTACCTGACCAATCTCTGATTGTTAGTGTGTGTAGAGTGGTAATGTCCTTTTCATTGTATTGCTGATACTGTAGGACTGTCCCATTGTACATTAGTCGCACTAAACAGCTTGAGAATAGATTATGGACAGATAAGTACCAGCCAAAGAAGGCCACTGAGGTCAGTCTTTTGGAATCTACTTCTTTTATCATTTTAACAGTCTTTGTTATGTGCAAACCTTTTCTTACTGTAATAGTTTCTCCCAAATATTCTTATAGGTTTGTGGAAATGATGAATCAGTGAAACTTTTGAGCAACTGGCTTCATTCTTGGCAACAAAGGGGCGATCAAGCCTGTACGGATACCTACAGTGGTGATGTATGTGATAGACAAGATGCTGATTATAACTGTGTCCAAAGTGAATCTGATTCAGAAAACAATAATGAAGGAGCCAGCCTTAAGAATGTTCTTTTGATCTCTGGACCAACTGGGGTATAAATCAATTCCATCTTAATGCTTCATGCATTTCTATTGCTTGTTCTTTTTGGGTTGCCTGTGGAAATAAATTAGCTGTGGAACTCCAAATGAAAATTCCTCTTGTTTGCAATTCATAAAAAATGAAATTATTTTTTTCTGTTTTATTTTTTCTGTTCTCCAAAAAATGGAAGGTTTCTAGGACACTTCTGGCAACTGCTTTTGTCAGCATGCTATACAATTAATAGCTAGCCCCTTGTGTTCTTCTCTGAATCATTTTTCTTAGTTTGCTTCAGGTCAGGGAAAGATTTCAGCATGTTCTGTGGAAACATTCTGATAATTCTGTTCATATTATTAAAGCCTCCTGCTTTATGTTCTACAATTTGGATATGGACTATTCTTGTTCATACTCTAGTTTAGAGGACTGTTTAGAATATTTGATATAGAGAGTTTCTTTCCAGTACTAAATAATGAACTGTGTTGTCAAAGACTGTCCATAAATGCATTGTGTTTTAGTGTTAATTTAGTACAAATTTTATTTCCATCCCAGTAGTTAGACATATACTCTTTTGTTGCAGAGCGGGAAGTCTGCTGCTATCTATGCTTGTGCAAAAGAAGAAGGATTCAAAGTTCTCGAGGTGCTGCTGCTTAAACACTAATTTTCGAACATGTATTACAGTTTTTGGGGTTTTCTTAGATGTCACGCTAAACAGTGCATCCTTCTTTTATTCATGGCAACATATAGGTTTTTCATCCTTAGATTGAATAGCAGAATGTCTGTAAAGAAAACACTTAATGCCATATTGTCATCCTCAGGTAAATGCATCAGATTATCGAAATGGAGCTCTGGTGAAACAAAGATACGGAGAGGCATTAGAATCCCATTTCCTTCATTGGTTTGTCAATATTTAGCAGCAATGCACAGAGTTCCTTTAATTTCTTTTTCAATGTTATGTGACAGTTAAAAACCATTGGGAATATAATCCACTATTCTTTAATAAAGTGTGTCACTTCCAGGTCACAGAAAACTCACGTGGAACCACAGAGAAACAGCATTACAAAATTTTCGTCTGTCCTTCCTGATGGTAAATTGAAACAAGATTTCTACAGCAAAATGGTTGAGGTGGCACCAATGTTGGATGAGGATAATTCTCTTGGAGCCACTGTTAAGTTTGATTCCAATGACAGTACAATTGCCTGTGGTCAAGGGCAACTTAAACACTTGATTCTTTTTGAAGATGTGGATCTTGCCTTTACTGAAGACCGTGGCTTTGTTGCTGCAATACAACAAATAGCTGAAAAAGCAAAAGGGCCTGTGATACTGACCAGCAATTGTAAGAGGCGTGCTGGTTAAAATTGTTTCCTGTCGCTTGACATGTTTGTTCTGGTAGTTTGTTTTTTATCATTGCTAATCTGTTATTGTGGTGCTTACCAGGTGAAAACCCTGTTCTTCCTGCCAATTTGGACAGGCTAGAAGTTTGTTTTGTGTTGCCATCAGAGAAGGAGCTTCTTCGGCTTGCATATATGGTATGTGCTTCTTGTTATGCACTTCCTCATGGTTTTGATTTTGTATTCAGCTTAAATCGGTGTTTTTATTTACTCGCAGGTTTGTTCTGCTGAGAAGGTCAACGTTCAAGCTCATCTACCAAAGCAAGTGGTTGAATATTGTCAAGGAGATATCCGAAAAACTATTATGCATCTTCAATTCTGGTTTCAGGGCAAAAAAAATAGAAAACTGTCTTCAAGTAGAGAAAATCAAAGACTATATGGTCCTCTGATGTTTGATCCTGAGGCTGGGCATCAAGTATTGCCAAAGATGATGCCATGGGAATTCCCTTGTCAGTTATCTGAGCTAGTTGAAAAGGAGATTACAACTTCATTGGCTATTATGGTAGAAAATTCTGTCTCCCTGGAGGTCATCAAAGAAGATTTTGAAGATAAAGAAATGCAGAATAACATAAAGACTCATAATTATGGCAAAGACAGTACAAAGACCAAGAAGGAAGCAATGTTAAGACAAAATTGTTCTGATAGCGATCGCAATCACTGCAAAATCCCTTATGATGCAGTGTGTGATGTTTTCAAGTCCCCTGGAACCCCGGTATCATTGACTCCAAGAAAAAGTAGAAGGAAGCTCAATGCAGTAATGTCCTCTGATTCTGAAGATGAGATGGTCAATGACAGAGTTACCTTAACTACAGACAGGGATACTAACTATGAATTAATCCTTGAAGCTGATGGTGGATTTCCCTCTCATTTTTTAAGCACGCAACCATCAACCGACATGCAACTTTGCTCTGGAGCGGAGAAACTAGATGAAAATCATAGTCAATATCCAGATATAGGAATTAATTTACATGTAAAAGAGGCATGCATGTCTGTTGATGCATCATGCGTGCCAGAATCAACATTTGCTCCTGAAACTGAAACTAATAATAGAACAGAGGTGTCATTTAGTACGGTGTCCTTCACTCGAGTGGCTGATGCTTTGGAAGAAGTTTCAATGAGCAACGAGTCCAAGCAAAACCTATTTCCTGATGAAACTGACAATATTGACAAATACATGCGTGATATGTTGGGAAGTACTTGTGATGTAATTGCTGGCTTATCTCATGAAGTTGGAGATTCTCAAAATGAGCATGTAGAAGCTTTAACAAGAGAATATCAAGTGATGGATGAGTATAGCTGCATGGATTCCAATAAGAAATCCAAGCCAGTGGAGAAATCTCGGTCCTGTATGATGACTGATTTAGTGCGTGAATCTTGGAGAAAACTTTGTAATAGTCGCCCAGATCTAAGACATTTTGTCACCTCAGAACTCATAGATGCTGCTGGGATGGTGGACCTTGCTTATGGAATGAGCAATCTGATTTCAGAAGCTGAACTGCTGCTTTCAAAGCACCAGACTTTGGTAAGTTTACCTTAGCAATCAAAATCCTTTCCTTGTGTATTATCCCCAGCTAGTTAGTTCAAGATGGTGCATTTTATTTTTTTTGCAGGATTCCTTGGAATCATCAGTGGTCCATTCTGAGGAAATGGATGTATCCAGCTGGTCTGATGAGAATTTGCAGATGTCATCAGCAATAGCGCAGCAAGGATTTTGCTTTTATGCCAAAGAAACTGCTAATTTAGGGTTAAAAATGGGTTTGGATTCCAAGGTAGATTTCACCAGGGAGATGCTTTCTACCTCTAGTATGATGGAAGTTGATAACTTGATTAGACAGAATTCGAGTAGCAAGAGTTCACACTCTAGGTTGAGTACTGACATGAACCAACCAGAAAAGGGGACATCATCAAATAGGTACGGAGCTTAAATCTGTTCTACTCATACTCATACAGTCACACATAATTTGCAGACTGACTTGAATGCTTCCACGTAGTTTAATTACAGATCAAAACTCACAATTTAATATTAAGTCACTGCCATGCAATGAATCTTAAAATTGTTTTGTTACTGCATGCATATTGCAAAGAATCCGTGCTATTGCCATATCCTTTTTAATTTCTGAATTAAAACGGTATTTGTTAAGAGATGAAGCAAGGCTAGTTGGGACAAGATGCTTGTATAATATGTGGAATAATGGCATATAGGTTATCAAATGTCTAATCAAGCAGTGCATATTTATGTATGTTCATGTATTGATTTCCTGAGGATTGTTCCTTTATTTTATTTTTCCCTTCCGTCGTCTGATAGCATATCTCACCAGCTCGTTTATAATTTCCCTACTCCTTGATAATAAATTATTTCTTTGTCCAAAGAAATTACCCAGGGTGCACTGTCCACGTCACATGCGAAATAAAAAATTCCATGCTTTGTAACTGCCAATTGCATGGATTTTTCTCTTGCTTTGTGAACTAAATCTCTTTATTAACTGCAACGCTCTCCCTCTCTTAACTCATTCAATTTGGTTTTCTGCAAACAGCGAAATGAAGTCTTGTCTTTTTGATATAATTCAGTCCATCATCCCTTCACGATCATATATGACAATGAAAGGTGACGCGTTCTATGAATATCTATCTTCTCTGGGCCACATTGCAAGATCAGAAGCTTCTCGATTATCGGCAAGCATTGACAAGATAAAATGTCGGAGGTACATAATTGTGATTCTAGAATTACCCTAACTTTTAATGCTAGTAATCTTTATTGGACATTACCTCGAGTTAAATTAATTACTATTTATCATAAAGGACGCGACCTTCTCGAAACTACTTGAGCTATGGTTCACTAATGTTGTCTTACAATTTATCATATAGGACACGAGCTTCACGAAACTACCTGAGCTATGGTTCATTAATGATGTCTCCAGAAGAAGTTTCATTGCTGGGCTGGTCTAACATCTATCCGAAAACTTTGTCACGATCAATGGACAGCACAGATAAAACTTCATAACCCTTTTGCCAGGGACTGACACAAGATACAGTTTACCTCTTCACTAACTGGTATAGTTATTAACTCAATGCAGCTGCAACGAGAATTGAGGACATCATGTAAGGGAGGCCAAGTTTCTTATGACATTCGTTAATCAGAGGAACAAGTAGAGTGGCAGCTAATTTTATTTGTATTGATGGCATGGCCCAAGATTTGTCATGCTTCATGCCAATAAGACCTGGGGGCGAGATCTAATTTGGTCGTTGAAGATGCCTTCACCTTGATTTGGAAGCACGATTCCATCTTGATTTAAAGCTAACACTGATTTCTTTTCTTATCTCGTATTTAAACAAGGGGACTTCATTTTCGAAAACACTTTGGCTGGATTAGTGGTCTGTTAGTGCTATTGAAAATAAAATAAAATAAGGCATTTATTTTATTTTATTTCAGTGGTCTGTCGTACAAACTTTCGCAGGTATGGTTATTTTTTTTCATTGAAAAAGTATTTACGTTATATTATAATTATAAATTATATATATAAAAAGAACTCGGTGTAATTACAGTACAAACTTTTGGCAGGTATGGTCTTGAGTTCTCTGCTGCATAAAAAATGTGGCCGCACTTTTGTTTTGTTCTCTCTTTCGGGCGCGTTTCGTCTGCATGAGTGATAAATCCCACTTTCTCGTTTTCTTGGAATGCTTTTTGTGAGAGGGAATTTCGATAATTTTCAGTTGGTTTAATCTATTTTTCTCTCGTTTTATCTACATGATATTCCCTTTTTAGCCTCGCATTGCACATTATTTCACTCTTTGGAGGAAGGTGGGAAATTTGTTTACCAGCTTGGTTTGTCTTTTCATCTTCTTTTACTTTCCAGAAATGAAAAGAGGGATGTGGTGGGGGATTTTTCAGGCACATTTTAACTCTTTTTTTTCTTTCTGTTTATGTCGCTTATTTTCTTATCTTTTCTTTTCCTTGGGCAAGAAAGAGAAGGATGCCACGATTGTTCACGTCTCTTCAGTTAAATCTGTTTATTTTCTTATTTTCTTATGTTTGATCTAGGGTAATTATCAGGTGAAAGTGGAGGCACTGCTGATTCAAGGACCCAAATTTGCCACGATAATGAACCAAGTGAAGAAGCTAGAGGTCACTGCGCTAGTCCTCGGTCAGAGAAGGCCCTCCGCACTTCTTAGCTGGTGGGTCTAACCTTTAGTATTCCAATACAGTGTATTCCTCACCCTATGATCTCTGAATCTGTTGTTCTTTGACCTTAACATTTTGCTGGCTTGGTTTCTTGCAGCCTCTGTGCGACAAACATCGAAGATTTTGCTGAGCAGTGCATCAACATTGCAGAGTGCTGGGCAATTGGTGTGAGGAAGCAGACCGAGGGCTTGATCTCTGAATCTGTTTTTCAAGAGTTTTTTTGAAAAAATAAATTGAAAAAAAAAATATATTTCTTAATTTTTTTTTTGTATATTTTTAAATTATTTTTATGTGATGATATAAAAATATTTTAAAAAAATAAAAAAAAATAGTTTTAATACATTTTTAATAAAAAAAAAAAGAATTATGTTTTCAAACAGTCACTTCAATACGAACTGGTTATTCTCATGTATCACTGTAATGATATGATAATCTACGCTTAAACTCGATAGCCAAGAGGAGTTCTACGTGAATTATAACACGCAATGTTGCACTAGATCATCTAGGCCAAGAAGATTAATGTCATTAACGGTCAGTACCAGATGCTCTTACGGTGTGGGTCGTGAAGACAAGGGCTATATGCGTACCTTCAAGTGTAAGTGTAGCCATTTTGTTACTCCACACCAGCTTGCGAGAGCAGCAATCAATGATTTTCCAGGAGCAAAATACTTCAGGTGATGCAACTTTCATCTAACTATTTTTCAAAATAATTTTTATTAAAAGTTACATTAAAATAATATATATTTTTTTTTATTTTTAAAAAAATATTTTTAATATTAACACAGAAAACATAATAATATAAGAACTGAATGTGTTACTATTTCTGAGCTGGTAAAGGAACACGTAAAAATCTATGACTGATCTAATGGACGCACACACAACAAAGTGAAGCTCTGTTCTTTTCCCCCCCTCCAATTTACCCCTCTATAATTCGTATTAACCCAATGCCACCTTCGAAGAGCCTTCATACCACGACTTCTCAATTAGACCTTACCGTCCAATTTATCATTTACGAGGGGAAGTAATTCTATCCTATTCCTTGGAGTCCTGGGTGTCCGCGGAGTTCCTGGTGGCGGGGGCTGCTGGGATAGCATGTGCCTCACATACCCATAGAACGTACATCCCACAAGCGTAATGGCACATCCAACAGCATTCATATATGAGATTGGGTTGTGGAATATCAGCCATGAAACTAAGACAGCAACTGCTACCTGTACACAGTAACACAAGCGCATGGCGCGTGCATGTCAATACAATGCTTCACATAGCAGTAGTGTGAGCTCAATGGAGGAGCTAAAAGCTCGAAAGCCAGCCTAAGTCTACGAGGAAAATGATGCCATTTAAATTCAAGTGTAGATTGAGGTTACTAAGTGGTTCAAATCTTGAGACAGGTCATATTAGGTTATGGGATGCAAATTTTGGTCTCACCTTGAGATTTCCAGCCACGTTAAATGTTACTGCAGTTGTGGAATGGATTACGTAGAAGATGGAGAAGTTAAGACAAAAGGCCAGCACTCCAGAGCTAAAAATGATGATGAGGGCAGGCCAGACAGACTCGTGGGTGTAAAACCAGTTTATTACCCCGCTACCTTCAACCAACATTGCTGGTAATACCAAGATCATGGTTGCAAAAGGAGCCATGTAGTACACAGTGTTTATGCTAAGAAGAGACAGGAGAAATTGTAAGAAAAGATCAGACTGGATCTTGCAGTAATAAATCACGCAAACAATTTCACATGCAATTAAAACCATGCATTGACTATGTTTTCCAAAAAGATCTTAAAGACTTAAAATTTTGCTTCACTATTAGATAGGAATGGATTGAAACAAAGAAGACAAGCAAAAGACAGATCACTATTACCACCAAAACACCATAGGAGAATTAACAAAATCCTGAGACTGTTTCCTGTAACTCCCTCGGCCAATCTAAAAAGATGTCTGCTTTTGATACCCCTGACTGTTTCCAAAAGCAGAAACAGGGTATCCCTTGCGAAAACATGGAGAGATGCCAGGTGACCAATGAGCATGTTTTTCTAAAAAATCTTTTTGCATGATAAGAAGAGAAGGCTTCTATTTCAACCTCCCAACAATCTTTTAAGTTATTGTTTAATAAGGATAAAATTTCATATGGTGAAATTGCCTGAAATCTGCAAGTATCATGCAGTCAGGCGTTGTATATATACTACAGCAAATTTTGTATACAAGTCTGTGTGACTTCACCTGTAATAAACACAGCATGCAATATATTTCAGGAAATGAACAGGCTGTAACAGACTAGCAGGACAGCAATTTGACAGATTGAAAAAGAACAATGAAACAAGATGCAGAAGAAGAGGAAAACTGACAGGAACAGGCACTACCTGTCAAATTTATATCCATGCAGCAGGGATTCTGCGAGAATAGTCTTTGTTGAAGTAGCCAAACATCCAAATAAGGCAGCACAAAATCCAAACATATTAAAACTAAGCTCAGTAACAGATGTTAGGAGTATTCCTCCAACAATTGGTATCAAAGAAGCCCAAATTTGCCAATCAAAATATTTTCTCCAAACTAGCCACTGCAAAACAACTGTCCAGCCATAGAAGATAAGACAAAATTATAGCATGGAAACTAAAAAATACTGAAGATCAGAAAATATGGAAAGTAACTTGTAAATGTTTATGATTTCAAGCCTGACCTGTGGTTGCAGGAGTAAATGACTTTATTGTTTGCATAAATGAAACTGGAATGAAGCGTAAGCTCACATTCCCCAGCACTATGTTGATGCAAAATACAAATGACATGGGAAATATCCTCCGCCAGCGGTCTTCAGGTTCAACCACGATCAATGGTTTGATCTTCAGCACCTTGATTACTACATATGCTCCAATGGATGAGCATATGAAGTGAACGCAAGATACTGATAGTGGGAACTTGAAATCCAATTTCTGTGAAAAGGAACCGTTTCAAATTAGAATATCTCTAATCACACCCAAAAACATTACGCAAACTCCAGTTCCAGGAGATAAGCATTTGATGTAACATTATCAACAGAGAGTTCTTTTGCCAATAACTGTCGAACCAACTGAAACGGGAATGACAGCAGTAGGCTTTGAATAAGAGGGGAATTTAAAGAAGACTTATCATGGAAAATTATGAGCACGAGGATTATCAGCAAAGTCATCTAATTTTAGAATCAGTACACATGAAAAGAGATAAGTTTCCAGGAACTTCTAAAATATTCAGGTCTATGTGGAGCACTGATACCTCCAAACATGCTCCGTACATCAAATACAAAAACAGAAGGATTCTGCTCAGTCATTTACATATAGAACTTCAATATCAGATTTAATAATAGTCACATCAACCAAATGTTCAAACTGAATTCACAAAAATAGTTGCTAAATACGATCACATGTTAAACAAAGCCCGAAGGAAGCTAATCAGGTTTTCCAATCGATTAGCATAGATTTTCAAAACCCTGATTATACAAAGTGGATCTCTTATTTCAGTTCCCCATACAGGTCAAAGCATTTATCCAATCATGAGAAAATTAAGTCAAATCCCGCCAAGGCAAACGGGCTTGAAAAAACTATGAAATTAATATTAAAAAGACAGAAGCTAACCCAATCGATTAGCATAGATTTCCAAAACCCTGATATGAACCATATACCAAGTGGATCTGTTATTTCAGTTCCCCTTACAGGTTAAAGCATTTATCCAATCATGAAAAAATTAAGCCAAATCCCGCCAAGGCAAACGGGCTTAAAAAAACTATGAAATTAATATTAAAAAGACAGAGAGGCTAATAAAACAGGACCCAACTCAATTATAGCCATCAACACATATGGCAGCTTGTCAATTTACAAAAATTCCAACATGGTCCTTTTTTCTCCCATCAGTTGGTGAGCTATAGGTGTCAAACATGCATATCTATTTACCACATAAGTTTTATTGATTTAATTATCTACATTAGTGGCTGCGCATATGGAAATTAAATTATTTAAATTTCAGAAATATCTAGTGAGAAGAAAAAGAAAAAAAACTGAACATATGTATATTAAAAATAATAAAACAAAAAACTTAACACACACCAGCCACACTAATAAATCCTCCACTGGTAACATGTATAATTACAATTGGATTGATTAAAAAGGGGAAAAGAAAACAGAGAAAAGAAACAGCAACGTTAAGATTCAAGCCACACTAATAAATCCTCCACTAGTAACATGTATAATTACAATTGGATTGATTAAAAAGGGGAAAAGAAAACAGAGAAAAGAAACAGCAACGTTAAGATTCAAGCCAAAAATAAATGCATTATTACTAAATTCAGCTTACCCATCAAGCAAAACCGATAAATAACTAATTAAAACCGCAAAATTGAGCTAACCAAGTTAAATAAATCAGAGCTATTACATTTACGGAGAAAATTAAGCTAATCAATCATGGAAAAATGTAGAGAAAGAAAAACAGAGAAAACGGACCTGGAAGATCCATTTGTTCATGATAATAACAGTGACATTAAAACCCCACCATTGAAGAATAGCAAGCAGAGATCTAATCATACTCCACTGAAAAAAAACACTCTCCTCCATTTCTCAATCTCTTTCTTCTCTCAGAAAAAAAAAATATCAGATCACGGGAAATTAACAAAAAAAACAGAATTCACCTCAACTCAAGGTTTTCCCTTCTCTTCCCTTTCAAATAGCTGAATTCAGAATGAGAGAGAGAGAGAGAGCAGAGTGCAGAGAAGGGGAGCTAGGAAAGGGGATTGATGAAAATAATGAGAAACCCCTAATCAGAGGATGAAATATTAAGAATGTGAGAGGGGAGGACGTAACGGAGAAGGCAGCTCTTCTTCCATGTGATATGCCCCCTCTATTTTTCTGTTGATGGTTCTTAAAACTTCTTTGTTGAATTTTAAACGTCTCTCTCTCTCTCTCTCTCTCACTCACACACACACACTCACCTGCTCTCTTGTTTGTGTTTATTATGTGAACAAACAAACATTGTCTGTATTTTCTAGTTTCTGCTAGTATTGCTTTTCTTTTTAAAATTAGAATAATTTTAATAAAACCTAAATTATATTCTTTTTCTGCTAGTAATTATTTTCTTTTTTTATCATATCTAATAATATTTTTATAGTGTCGCTTGTAAAATATAGATATATAATAATTGTCTTTTAGAAACATGAATTAAATGATAATACTAAAATCATAATCTAAGATGAAATTGATTCGATTAATATTTTTTAAAAATATTTTTTATATCAGTATATTAAAATAATATAAAATAAACTAATTTGAAACAAATAAAAATATATATTTTAAAAAATACAAAATAAACAGCTCTAAAAAATAAAAGTGAGACATCAGAGGCTATTTTAACATATATACACTATCCTTAACTTTTATTTTATATATTTATGATCACATCGCTATGCATTTAGTGTGGGTCCCATATAAAGAATTCCTAGATTACGGGGGAGTCTAAAAAGCGTGTCTACCTTTGAACTGAAATCGCAGCCATTCAATGCATTTACTTTTCGGTGGCATTGACTAGACTTTTTACGGTTAGGCTGCCCTACCATCGCAGGGATGGATAGTCTGTTTCTGTGGGTCACGTGGTGGTGGTGGTTTGCATGTTGCGAGGGGGTTGTAGCATGTGTGATCAAGTGATGGGTTTTGTAGTTGCGGGTGGTCTTTTCTTTAGGAGTTTTCTAAAGAGACAAATTGCATTTCAAAACTATTTTTGAAAAAATAAAAATATATTATTTTTATTTTAAATTATTTTTATTGATGTTTGTATATAATTTTATAGGATAATATGAGAAATATTTTTTTTTTTTTAAATAATATGTTACTAAATAGACCCAAAAAAAACTGGAAGTGGCTGTTTGGTATGGGGTCATTATGATCGAGGTTTCTTTTTTTAGTGTGCATTTATGTTGTTATTGAAGTAGCTGTTAAAAAAAATTTGATGTTTCAAATTAATTTTTTTATATTATTTTAATTTTAAATGTTGATATCAAAAATATTTTAAAAAACATATATATTATTATAATTTATGTGCCCACGTCGTTAGAGGGACTGTCAAAGTCTTGTAACGTGCGAGTTACAAGCGTGCTCGTTATGCTCCAGATTCTGGACGTTATTGTGAATGTTAAATGATTCAGGGATCATTTCATGTATACTGTATTCTTTTGTACTTCCTGTTTCTGTTTTCTATTTTTTGAAATGAAAAACATAATTTCTTTTTATTAACTTATTGTTTATTTTTATCTTTTGTCCCAGAAAGTTAAAAGAAGCTATGACTGTCAAAATTTCTCGTAAACAAACACAGGTTATCCTTAAAATTTGTGACAGTGATGGTTGATTCTTTGGTTATTAAGGTCTTTGAGAGTACAGTAATAATAGTTTTTAAAGTATTTTTTACTCAAAAATATATTAAAATAAATATTTTAAATAATAAATATTCTTATGCAAAGCAAATATTATAAGTTTTTTTTTAAAAAAAAAAAACATTTAATCACCTTAATGTAGATGGATATACATCCTTACCCCTTGTTGTTCTGGTAGCCTTCACCGAAACAGCCAGGAACCCATATAAGCATCATTTTTTCTATAAATATATATGAATACAAGATCGAGTTTCATTTTGATTTTTTATGTTTAATTGATTTTGATTTTCTTAAATGATTTTATTATTAGATGATTTAAAAAGATTTCAATCTAAAACCCAGCTTGTGATTTTTCGAACACTACAGTAATAGCCAGATTTTGTGGTGGACAGAACAAGCGACCTTGATTTTATAAACGGCCCAAGGACAAAGTCGCCTGAATTCTGCACCGAAGGAAATTTGGCTCGCTATACTGCAGTTCTGAATTGGAGGCTTACTGGTGGGCCCAACTAAAACTTCATTAGAATCTCCCATTGATGAAAAAGAAAGGACAGAAAATGGATGGCAAAGACCCGGTGTCGTTTTGCTTGATGGAGTAACTGTCATCCAAGAAGGGTGGAAGATGTCCATAATCCATTTTCTTTGTCAAGTTCAGATACTCCATTTCACACCTTATCGGACAGATTCTGAAGAGAAGGCATGTGCTACGAGCTTCCTCGTAATATGCTAAAAAGATTCCTATACCCAATCATATCTCTCTCTCTCTCTCTGCTTGCGTGTTCTGTGTTCTTAAGAAAAAAGAATTTTACGCGTGGTTTAATGAGCAGGGACCGGTGATTTTGGTTGAAGTGTCAGGCCATTGAGATCATCGACCGTCGAGGAAACTTCTCCCGGTTAACCCATCCATTATTCGATAAGACTTTCCTGACGCGTGATCTCTGCTCTGACAAATTCAGCTTTTTAATTTAAAAGAAAAAGGGGAAACAAAGTCCTTGATTTGCCCCCCGGAGATTATAAGATCAAATGTAGCTTTCCTGCGCTGATGATCGATCACACGCTATCGACACCAGGTTACATAAGCTAGAAACATCAGCCAGTTTTCGCGTTTCAAAACGATATGTGTGGGTGGGAAAGGGTAGAACTTGCATTTCGGCACTGTTGACACTACATTTCACAATATATTTTTGATTTTTTTAATTTTTTTTATGTTTTCAAATCATTTTCATTAAAAATGAAATATTTTTAATAAATTTTTAAACAAAAAATATTTTTAAAAATAATTTTAACCACACTTTCATGTGGTTGAAAAGTAAATGATATACTGACAGAATACAAAAAATGTTTTTTATACGTGGGTAAAAATGTTCACATCTCAACAGTACACCCAATTATAAATATGTGTCTAGTGTTGTGGTAGATTTTGTGGTTATAATTAGAAAAATAAATTTAAAATAAATGTTTTCAAATTTAGTTTTGAAAAGGTAGATTTAAAATAAATATTTGAAACACCGTTATACGTGTGGCTAACACAAATAGCAAAAGTTATCTGATTAACCAAGTTTTTTTTTTCTATAGTAAAGATGCTCTAAAAAATTCAGTGCGCCAACAAACTTAAGTTTTTAAATATACAGACAATGAAAAATAACATGTTCATAGCAGTATTTTATTATTCAAAACCGGGGGTGCAAAAGGTTGGCGATGAAGGTTTGGATTATTGCAAAATAGTCATTTTTTGGGGATTTTGAGATATTTCAATAATCAAGTTAATAACTTTATGGTCAGGAGATTCTAAAAACAAAAATATTTATTCTCGCATGATAAATGTTGAGAATATATTGTATAGTAGATATTGTGAACCGTTTACTTGAATTGTTTTGAAAGTATTTATATCCTCTGAACCTTTAACTTTCTTTCTCTTGTTCTAATGGTCTTGGGTCATTTTAATATTATGTACATTATAGTATAAGGTCATCTCTATAGGTACTATACTCCAATCAACATTAGTATCATATAAAAAATATTTGCATTGTCATCAATATTGATGGGAGCATCATGTACCTATAGAGATGACCTTATGCTATAATTTACATATATTAATGTTAATAAGATGAACTCTTGTGATCAATTGTCATATGAGTAGCTTTGAAAGGATCTTTTGCCCGACTAGAGTATAGAAAGATGATGTTCATGATGTTAAAGTACCATGTAGAAACTGAAAGAAAATCTTAGACAGAATAACGCAATCTAACCACCCATATAACTCTTTCCATTTTTTCAAATTTATACTTAATTTAAAAGTTCTCCATATTTTTTTCAATAAAAGTTCCCATTATTATTCAAATATTAAAATAAACAACATAATTTTTTTTATATACAAATAATTTCTAGTAATGTAAAGGATAAAAAATCATTTTAACATTTTTATTAGTCGAGTCCAATATATTTTTTTTTATTGCGAGTCCAATATATTTTTTTATGAGCCGGACATAATCTTAATCCGAGTAAAAAAATTAATATATATATAAAACAGGTATAATTTTGATGTATTTGAGTAGAAAAATTTATCATCAAACAAACATGTTTTTCAATTTTTTTACTAGAAAAGAAAAACTGAAGAAAATGAAAAATGGAAAAGAAAAACAATTTCCTATTCCTCGACACACCCTTCAAATATCAGCCAGACACGGCAAATGATAGAAAGTAAACTCTTATCTAGATAATTGACAGCAACAAAAAGCCGTGTGCTTGTTTGGGCCATTATCTAAATAATCCACTGATATTAACTCCAATTCTGTGTGATAACCACCTGGCTCAAAAAATAAATAAATCAAATGACATCCTTGCTGATGATATTCCAATTCCTTCCTCCGAACCCCCACCGCCCCCAACCCCCTAAGTTATTACTCTTTTTCCTTCCTCAATGGAGGAAGAATAACATGCAAGTAAAAATGATAACTAAGCTGGTATAGAAAAAGTGTCATGCAGGATACAAACATTGAAGAAGCATGTTTGAACCTCAAAACAAACCGACCCTCTTGACTTGGAATAACTAAAGAGCATTTTTTTTTAAGGATCCTGAATTCGTCTAAATTCATGAAAAGGCACCTGAATTCTGCACATTTAGCTACAACCTAAAAAGGAAATATTGCATATTATTTGTTATTTGCAGCGGCGTAGTGCAGTAACAACGCAACAGAATATAACTTAACATGCACCAGATATGCATCAAGAAACAGTACCAGTACTAGTAATTTATCACTTGCAGTGATGGTTGTAACATAAACGAAGGAAAGAGAGCATAACAAGGTTAGAATGTCCCCGATCAGCACCTTAGCAGCTTCTTTCTTTTTGTCACCGCAAAATTCTCGATGGTCTTAACTCAAAAATGGATTCTTTCATCATTCTTGCTTGCAAGAGGATGCACAGAACAACTCACAATTCTACCTAAATTTCGATCCACGTGCTAGCTGAAGTAATGAACCTATCCCATTGACTCCCATAAGAGCCCCAATGTCCAGCAATATTTGCAACTTTAAGAGCTAGGAAAACAGAGTTAGATTACAAGTTTAGATGTAGGTGATTTTGCTTCGTCCTTCTCAGCTTCTCCTGCCAAAACAAACAAGTAATCAGAGAAGAGATTATCCAACAGATGGAAGACTCCGCGTGGGCATAGAGAGAGAGCAGCCGTCGATTCATCCAAGGAGATACTGCCCTACAACTTGCACGCAATGACACCAGAATTTACTCCTAACACCCTGCACTGGCTACAGTAAACAGGGAGATGGTTGCATCCGGTGAAAAACTTTGAAAACACTCTATTGACAAGTCCGGATCCCAGATTAATAGGTTCGAGGGAGTTTATCTACGATGAGGGGTTCCTGAGGCTATGCAATTTAATTTCACTGATGCTGTCACCATAAGAAACAAAGTTCGAAGGAATCATTACAACAAGCTTTTGCATTGTATTAGACCCTTAGCAATGACCGTCAGACAATCATAAGATTTCCTATTAATCTCTCCATCACCTGTAAATCCCTCTCGGAAGTGACACAGACCCCCGAATTATATTCTCAAACCCTAATTCTAAAAATGCCCAGAGCACGTACTGTTTACATAGTTAGCAATGTTTGTGAATTTCTCATTTCAAGTATTCTTTAAACCCTGAAACACAAACTCAAACTCAACAAAAATTAGGCTGTGGAGGCACATGGAAGAATATGCACTGATTTGTAAGAGAAAGTACCAGTTTTTGACTGTGGTGCCTCGCCGTAGATGGCCCTGAGTCTCGCAACAGTGACCAAATCGGAGCCGGTCTCAGCTTCAGAGAAGAGCTGTTGCTTCCAGTCCCACATGGTCTTTTTCACGGCCTTGTTCGATTTAACTAGCGAGTCCTTCTCGGCCTTTAAAGCTTCTATGTTCTTTTGTTGGTTCGCGGATCGCGCAGCTAGCACCAGGAAGGATCCTACAAGGCACACGTTTATCACTGTGTTGTTGTTTGCGGCTTTTGTTGCTGCGGCTACCAGTCTGTTCGCGAATTCCATTCCTGTGAGGAGGTGTGGGCAGAGAGATTGACTGGCTGTTCTGGGTTTTGGGGTTGAAAATGGTGAAAGAGAGGTTACCTAGGTTTGGGTCGTCGAAGCCCAGAGTTAGGTGGGGGAGGAGGACAGAAGAAACGAGGGAAGCAGGAGAGGAATTGGTAAGCAATGAGCCATGGGCTTTTAGCCCAAATAAATGGTCAACCTGGGCATGAAAATGCAAACTCGGGTTTAAAGAAAAAATAAAAAAACAAAGAAAGAAACGCATGGTAAATTCAAATACCTTTGATGAATTTAATCACTACATAGTATTGCACGCTGAACGTAAAACAGAGCGCTGTCACGCCATTAACATTTTATACCTTATTTCACACTCTTTTTTACAATTTTTTTTTTATGTTTTTAGATTATTTTTATATGTTGATATTAAAAATAATTTTTTTAAAAATAAAAAAAATATTATTTTGATTTATTTTCAAACGAAAATCATTTTCAAAAACAACTTCAATTATACTCACAAACAAACATTTATTATCAAATACAGTTTTATATTAGTTAGAATAATATAAGATTATCCTGACCTAGCTTCCTGATAAAAAAAAAATACACAGCAAAAAGACTAAAGACATTCAAACATTAACTCAAGATAATTTGAATAAAAAAGGAAATCAGGTCATTTATCTTGCGATTAAAATAAAATAATCAAAACAATCCCAATATACTAGTTCAATAATTTTGGCTCTAAGAAAACATTTTAGTTATTTTACAGTGAGAAAACAGAAAAAAAAAAACACTTTTATTAGCTCTACCGTCAAGGTCATTTTCTTTGTGGGAACGGTGAATTATTATTTTAGTGTTCTAATAACAAGTATGGAGCAACCATAAAAATAATATAGACAACCTCTTTCCCATTTAGTATATTTTTTAATTGTCGATGATGGTCAATGTCAATGATTTTTAATTTAGTTCATGTCAACAATAACAGTATTTTCTCAAAAACACATGCTCCGAACCAGGGTTATTAATCCCGTACCGTTCCGGCCGGAACGGCCGGAACGGCCCGTCCCAGTCGGAATTCCGGGACAAAACGGCGACGTTTTTGTCCCGGGTAGAATTCCGGCCCGATCCGGCCGTTCCGGCCAAATTCCAGCCGGAATGCCCCGGTTTTGTACCGGCTGTCCCGTTCCGGTGTAAGCATAAAACGACGTCGTTTACACTTGAATGAAAACGACGTCGTTTAGGGAGTTAATAAACCCCCAAAACCCATTTCCATTTCCCATTTCCCCGATTTCTGAAACCCTAAATCTATTCCCCCAATTCCCCGATTTCTTTTTACCCAAATCGTTGCCCTAATCTCAAATTTATCTCAAATCAGCTCACAAATCCAGTAACCCATCAATTGAAAAGCTCAATTTGTAATTTCAATCCCTAATCTAGCTCAAATTCAGAATTCCTACATTGAAAATAAAAATCACGGCGGCACAATTTGAACAGCACGGCGGCACAATCTCTTCCACACGGCGGCACAATTGACCTTGCTCGGTTCTTCTTCCCCAAATCTTCAGTGAAAGGTACACATTTGAGGCCCCTAATCCTTTAATTTTTTGAAAAAATTAAAGTGCCGAAACTTGGGATAATTGATTACATTTGTATGGAATGTTTAATTGGAAGATGTTCATTCATGTTGTGTTCCTAATTAAACTGGGCATTCTTGTTAATTGTGATTCTGTGAATGATTGTTGATGAATTTTCGGAAAGTGTAATTTGTAGCATTGTTGCTCTTGTGAGCATTTCTGGTCCCTTCACAACTGTAGATAACTAGATATATGATCTGGCACACTCCCTTGGATATCTGGAACTGGGGCAAGTCTTGAAAGTCCGAAATCAGCAACTTTAGCATTATACCTGGAGTCCAATAATATGTTGCTAGCCTTGATATCTCGATGAAATATTGGAGGATCAACTTCTGTATGCAATTAGAGTATGCCCTTAGCTGAAGCCACGACAATTTTCATTCTTTTCGCAAAGCTTAAGGTTTCTTTTCCCTTCACTGAGATACCACATGCATGATCCATGAAACGAAACCCATGGAATAAGTACATAGAGATTCAAGGTCGAAATCAGAAATTAATCTTGCTTTAGGATAGAAAAATGCAAGTTCAAAGGGGAAAAAATGGTGAGATGTACCTGATAGATGATCTCTAAGAGTGCCATTCGGCATAAACTCGTAAACCAACATCTGCATGCACAAAAGGAATAGATAATACAGTAATGATACTGCTAATGATAAATTTCCTTGAGCTGCTTCCCAAGGATGAGAAGCATGCAGTTTAATGCTGGTCAAGCTAAAGTTAGGAATGTTAGACTTTACTAAAGATCTCAATTTTAAAAGAACACAGAGAGTACCTGTTCGCCTTGTTCATCACAATATCCGAGCAAAGATACGAGGTTCCGATGATGTAACAAATGTGATAATGAATGCTTGATAATGTGGGATTGATGTTGTTGATGCTTGATAATGAATGCTTGATGTTGTTGATGCTTGATAATGGAAATGCTTTTCGTTTTCATGCTCTATATTTACTGATACATGGTTGATAATGCAAAATACGAGGCTTGTTCATATGTTGACAAACCCAGATTAAATTACTCATGTATAGTCCTTGTAATTCTTTTTACACGCCTAACTTGTGTTATCTTTTTACAACAGATTAAATTACATGGCTGAAAACTCATCTAGTGGTGGGACTTCCATGTATTCAGCTCCAACAAGATCAGATGATCCAGCATGGGCTCATGGACAGGTGGTTCCTGGTGTAAAGAATGCAAGTATATGCATTTATTGTAATAAACGGATCAATGGTGGTGGTGTTACTCGGTTGAAGTACCACCTTGCTGGTATTAAAGGTGAAGTTGAAGCTTGTAAAAAGGTCCCTCCGGAGGTTAAGTGGCAAATGAAACAAATGGTAGATGAGATGACGATGGAGAAAGAGAGAAGAAAAAGACTTAGAACCGATATTGGAAATTCTCAATCAGCTTCCAATGATGAAGAAATAGCAGAGGGTGATGCTGCAAATCCTCGTTCACAAACAAGTAGAAGAACGACAGTGCAAGGAACAAGTACATCTGGAAGAAGGATTCCTTTATTTGCTCCACGAACTACCCCGGGTTCCCAGCCTAGTATTAGAAGTGCAATGACTACTAAAGAGATGGAACACAATGCAAGAATAGCCGTAGCAACATGGTGGTATGATGCTAATATACCATTTAACAGTGCTAATTCGTATTATTATCAGCCAATGCTAGATGCCGTAGCATCCATAGGACCTGGGTTTAAAGGCCCATCATTTCATGATTTAAGAGGACCACTTTTGAAAGATGTAGTTCATAATGTCCATGAATACATTTTAAATATCAAGGCTGATTGGAGAGTTTATGGATGTTCAATTATGGCTGACGGGTGGACAAATAGGAGGAATGCACCAATTGTGAATTTCCTTGCCTATTCTCCGAGAGACACCGTATTCTTGAAGTCTGTTGACACTTCAGGACTTCGAAAAGATAAAGAGACATTGCTGGAGATGTTTGATGAAGTTGTCAAAGAAGTTGGACAAGAGAATATTGTCCAATTTGTTAGTGATAATGAGGCTTCATTTAAGGCTGCTAGGAAAGCTTTGCAGCAAAGGTATGACACCTTTTTTTGGTCTCCTTGTGCTGCCCATTGCATTGATTTAATGCTAGAAAATATTT
The DNA here is from genome assembly GCA_027405865.1 of Salix purpurea. Taxonomy (NCBI): domain Eukaryota; kingdom Viridiplantae; phylum Streptophyta; class Magnoliopsida; order Malpighiales; family Salicaceae; genus Salix; species Salix purpurea. Next base: position 4,980,577 of record CM050329.1, on the reverse strand, counting down.
GTGATCCGAGATATTTTCCAATGATTGATGAAACCATTAAAAAGGCAAGAAATATAACCAAGTTTATATATAATCATGCATGGGTTCTAGCTTTGATGAGGAAAGAATTCACAAATGGACATGATTTATGTCGTCCTGGCATAACAAGGTTTGCAACCCATTTCTTAAGCCTCCAATGTATACTGAAGTTTAAGAAGGAGCTTCGACAAATGTTTACTTGCACAAAATGGGTTGAATCAAGTCATGGCAAAAGTCGGGTTGGAAAGGAAATTGCTGCTATAATTTTACAAGATAACGACTTTTGGCCGAGATGTGCACATATTATCAACGTCAGCGAGCCTTTAGTACGAGTTCTAAGGTTAGCAGACAGTGAAGAAAAACCATCAATGGGCTATTTATATGAGGCAATGGATAAAGCAAAAGAAGCCATCAAAATAAGGTTGAAAAATAGAATGTCTCAATATGGACCATATATTCGGGTAATTGATGCTAGATGGGATAAGCAACTTCATAGTCCATTACATGCAGCAGGATGTTTTCTTAATCCTGGAATATATTTTAGGCCTTCTTTTTCAAAACAAAGGGAGGTAACTCGAGGTTTGCTTACCACAATTATGAGATTGGTTCCTGATTGTGATACTCAAGATAACATCAGTGCCCAAATTGAGGAGTATAAGAGAGCAACTGGTCTTTTTGGTGTAACCATGGCTATTCGTCAAAGAGAAAAGTTAAATCCAGGTAACAACTTTTATTTTTTACAATATAATGTCTTTTTTTTATCTATAATATTTGATTTATTCAAAATTTGTTATCTAGTTTCATGGTGGGAGCAATTCGGCATTGATACTCCAGAACTTCAAAAGTTTGCAATTCGAGTTCTTAGTCAATGCTGTAGTGCAACTGGGTGCGAAAGAAATTGGAGTGTATTTGAATTCATCCATTCAAAAAACCGAAATAGGCTTGAGCACAAGAGATTAAACGATTTAGTATTTGTTCGCTATAATCTAAAGATTCAACAGAGGTAAGTAAAATATCAATATTATTATATTAGTAATTATTTTCTATTACATTGCTATTAATTTTTTAATTTCTTTCGTGTTTATTCTTTGTAGGAATATCAGCAGAACAAGAGATGCTTTAGATCCCATTAGCCTTGACAACATTGATCTATTGAATGAATGGATTTGTGAAGAACTCGGTCTTCTTGATGGAGATGACATAAGTTGGGAGAGTATCGAACCACCTTTCGCTACTTTAAATTTGGATGATGACGAGACATGTGTAAATGAGGAGAATGAGCTTGGTGGAAATGACCAGCTATTGGAATGTCTTGCTGACGACTCTCCTTATGTTCCACTGCCAGATCAAGATCCTTATTTTTATATTAATGATGTAGAAGATGTTTGATGTATTTTTCTTTTATTTTAGAACATTTTATTTTCATAATATTTTGGAATTTCAAAGATGTTTCTAATTTTGAGATTATGTTTGTATTGTATAATTTAAATTTCATTTATCTTGAATTTAAATTATACTTGTTAAATTAATATTTTATTTTTTTCATATATATAATTAAATAAAAATGAACAGTACAAAACCGGAACGGTACCCGGAACGATACCGAAACCAGAACGTTCCGTTCCAAACACAAAACCGAAACGGCACCCGGGGCGGGATCAATAACCCTGCTCCGAACCTTTTGTTTCCGTTATCGTGTTGCCGACCTGGCACGATCCTAGCCCCCTCCCTATAACAACCTACAGTCATTTAACCGTTTGATCTCATGTCCGCCTCCTATACGGAAATCTCAACGCGTGAAATACACGCGAAGCATTGGCGGGATCGTACCCGCTTGAAATCTCTCCTTCCCTCTCTAGAAACACGCCTTCCGCATTTGAGCAGATGCCAGTCCCAAACCAACAACTTTAAAAAAAAAAAAAAATCCTCCTCTCGATTTAGCCTCACTCCCTTTCCACTAAAAAACCCCAGTAAACTAGGGTTTCAAATCCTCGCTTCTCCAGTTATTCAATGGACGAATCTCCGCTTCAACTCGTTTCCGAAATCGGCGACCATCTCGGTCGACGCGCCCGGCCCAATAAGGACTTCCTTGTCAAATCGCTCCGTGTATGCGTATTTTCCCTTTATTGTTCAATGTAGGCGTTTATTCAACTGTTTTTAGTAACCCATTGTAAACATCACGGAGGCTTTAGAGAATTCGGGATTGCTCCCAGTTTCTCTAAATATTTCGAATTGCCCTCCTCCTCTTCTTTTTTTGATGGAAATAACGTGTGATTTTTCTCACATTTATTATTTATTTACCCGTTAATACTAGCATTGTTACGGAATCGGTTAATTTATACCCTTATTCTATTTAATAATCACTTGCTGGTTTCTCCAAGAAAATAAGCTGATATGTAATTATTATTTCATGCCTATTTTGAGATTTTCTGGCACTGAATCAAATCTGATTTTGATTTTCTTTTTAATTTTTGAAAGTAACGTGTAATAATAGTACATTATCATTTATTTATCTGTCAAGGTTGTTTAGTTTTGGTTAATTTTAATAATTTTTATTTGTAGCAAGCTGCAAATGCTCTGTCACAAATTGAACAGCCTCTGGAAACTTTTCAAAAGACAGAAGCTGTAAAGAAGTTAGAAGCTGCTATAAACCCCTTGAGGAAGTCTATTCTGAAGCACGGTCTTATTAAGCACACTGACAAAGAAGTCAAACTTTTGGTGGCAATCTGTGTCAGTGAAGTGTTTCGGGTCCTCGCACCGGAGCCCCCTTTCGAGGACAAATATCTGAGGGTAACGAGACTCTTTCCATGCTCATACTTGTGTTTTTAGCATGCTATCTCAATTTCTGGATGCTCTTCTTCCCGTGCATCCGTGTGCTTGTGGATGGATAGAAGTAACATGCACCTGCAAGTATGCAATTGTGCTGACATCTCTTCAGAATTTTGATAAATAACGACTGTGACTGACATTGATCTGGTTTTCTTTTCGAAGGATATATTTATACTTTTTCTCAACATGTTCAAGGAGCTCAGTGATACTGCTAGCCCACACTTTTTGAGGAGAGTTAAAGTATTGGAAACTGTGGCACGCTGTAAATGTTGTGTGATCATGCTGGATGTTGACTGCCACGATCTTGTTCTCGAAATGTTCAATATTTTTTTCTCTTCTGTGAGGTTAGAATGCTCTCTTTTCTCGTATTTTTTATTTGCTAATTCAGTCAACATAAGTGAAAATAGCGTGCTTGGTTTATTCTCTATAGTTTTTCTTTCTCCTCTTTTTTCTTCCCTTTTGGATCTAAACTATGTGCTGTGAAGCGAACTTGGTTGACTAGAGTTGAAGATGCTGAAACTCTCAGTCAAAGTTACATAGTACAGCACCTCCTTTTAATGAATACTTATTGACAGTGTCACCTCAGAGCCTAGACACTCAGCTCCTGCTAATATCATACTCTGCATGTTTAACTAGTTTAAGTATATCAAATCGAATTTTCATTCCTGCACTGATCTCGTTACCGATATATATATACTCCCAGTCTTTTTAACCTGGGTCCTTTGCTCATCAACTTCTAGTCAATACTCACGGTATGAGCATTTGTGGATATTTTTTCTTTAATTGTCTGAATTTGATCTACCGTTGAGTTTTGGAGGGGGACACAGTCCTATAATTGAGGTTACATGTTGTTTGCATGCATGTCAGGTACTTTCTTTAGTTTTATGATAATATGTTTTGGCGGTTTGCTGTTTTCCTTGCCTTTGTTGCTAATGCAGCACTATTCATGGCACTGTATTCTTCCTTGATAGGGAACATCACCAGCGGTCTTTGATTGATGAGATTTTGTCTATAATGAAACTTGTTTTAAACGAGGAGGCTTCTCAAGCACTTTCAGATGTGATTTTGCTGAATCTTATAAAGGAAGGAAAGGCAAGTATTTGTACAATATCTTGATATGGTTTATGCAGCTTGCAGCGATTATTTCTTTTGTCAAACTTGTCATATGTCAGATTAGATTCTATTTCAGTGATTTTTGCTTGCACAATGGACAGATGCATGGAATTTATATGTTAGATCGGACTTGACCACTCATTTCTTTTTGGGTTTTGAATGTCTTTGACGGGCATTTCTTGAAAGGAGCAAGTAGTCCAACAGTGTAAAAATTCATGCCTGAAATCTCACCAAGGGTTTGATTCATGGCTGGAATATATAAATTACTATGACAGGAAATCTTTTTGTTATGCCTTAAGTATGCTTAAAAATTCGTGGAGCTCTTCTTGCACTAGCTTGAGGCTTTGGGTTGGATGTTTGAACACGCAGCTTTTGCTCTCTTGACTAGGCCTATCAGTTAATGGTCTGGTAGTAAACTGTCTAGCTCTAACATTTGGATTCATCTGAAGTCCTTTCTGCTTTGGGCCAATTACTGATGCCTGACTTCATCATCCCCCCTTCCCCTTCTGTTTTTGTTCTCCACAGGCTGCACCTCCTGCTGCATCTCAGCTTGCTGCATCTGTCATCCAAACTTGTGAAGAAAAGCTTGAGCCATTTGTTTGTGGGTTTTTAACATCTTGTTTCTTAGACAGAGATGCTGTTGACAGTGAGCTTAAGGAATTTTACCACGAAATCCTCTTTAAAGTTTTCCAGTGTGCTCCTCATATGCTTCTTGGTGTCATCCCCAACTTGACTCAAGAGTTACTGGTACAGCATCCTCCTCTAACTCATTTATCCTAATCTATCATAGCATTGCATCTTCATTTTGAAGGTATATGACATCCACTTTTATCAAATGGGCTGAATATTGCGAAGTTTTTCGATGTCTTCCTAAAGGAACATTTGTTGTTTTTCCTTTTACCTGAAATGTACCCTTATTTGTTCTGTTTCTTTTCCTCTTTTCTTTTGGAAAGTTATCCTCTCATCTTTATTAAAATAAACTTTGAATTCTATTTTCTAGACAGATCAGGTTGATGTCCGAATAAAAGCTGTCAAATTAATTGGAAAGCTCCTGGCACTACCCGAACATCATGTTGTACAGAAATATCACAATCTTTTCGTAGAGTTCAAAAATAGATTCTCTGATAAATCAGCAGAAGTTAGACTTAGTGCTTTGCAGTGTGCTAAAGCGTGCTACATAGCCAATCCCTCTGGGAATGTATCACATGAAATACTTAGTAAGTGATTTAGCAAGTGAGTTTACTTGCCAATAAATAGGGTCTTTGAAATCTAATCTGTCACATGTCAATGAACCAGCTGCTCTTGAAGGTCGATTGCTGGACTTCGATGATAGAGTGCGAACACAGGCTGCTGTTGTTGCCTGTGATCTTGCCAGGACTAACCTGAGGTTTTTTCCACCTGAATTAATATCAAAAGTTGCTGAAAGACTTCGGGATAAGAAGGTAATTCTTCTTCAGAAGTTTCTGCTAACTTTACTTGAATGAAAGCTGTCTACTTAAGTGGGAAAAAGAAAACCACGACTGTGTATAGATGAAAATCTGGTCTAACTCATACTTTCTGTGCAGATATCTGTCAGAAAGAAGGCTTTGGAGAAGTTAATGGAGGTATATCGAGAATATTGTATCATGTGTTTTGAAGGCCCCATGACAGCAAGCGATCACTTTGAACAGATTCCTTGTAAAGTCCTGATGCTTTCCTATGATAAAGATTGCAAGGATTTCAGGTCTGATCCTTCACTTCTTTTGACTAACTAACCCACTGTTCTAGATTATGTTATTGGATATAATATTTTATCTATATTCTCCAGGCCCCAAAACATGGAGCTTGTTATTGCAGAGGATTTGTTTCCTGTCTTTCTTCCTGTTGAGGAAAGGACAAGGCACTGGATCCATTTGTTCTCCCTTTTCACTTCTTCTCACGTGAAGGCTCTGATATCTATATTATCTCAGAAGAGAAGGTATTAATAATGAGTTCTGCTGTAACTAGGATAGAAATGACTGTTTTTTACCATGTGTCTTTGTTCTCAGGCTGCAGACTGAAATGCAAATTTATCTGGCACAACGGAAGAAAGAGAAGGTATAAACTAGAGCATTGTGGCTGATAATGAGAAGCTTTTGACAATTTCCCTTTCTTGTCCATTCTGATGAAACTTTCATAGATCAAGTGTCTGAAAACTTTCAATGCGTATCTGATTAACATGATTGATATTAGTGCACATATGCATGCAATTTTTTTTTTGTACTTCTCACTTTTTAACCTGAGTTTTTTGTATGAATGGATAGAGTATGACTTTTATTATAAGTTTTGTTACATGTTAAGCGTGCTCAGTAGCACAGCTTCATGCATTTTTGTTTATTAATTCTTGGATGTGACAAATGTTTTTTTATAAATAAATGTTGCAGGAAAGCAGTTCAGAAGAAATGGAGAGGAGAATAAAAACTTCATTTGTGAAAATGTCAGCATCCTTTCCAGATCCTTTGAAAGCAGAAGAGTGCTTCCATAAATTGAACCAGATGAAAGATAGCAAGACTTTCAATGCACTGGAGCAATTATTGGATGATCGAACAATTAAAAGTGCCCAACAAACTAGAGTGTGTAGTTCACTTCTCTTCCTTCTCTAGTGTAATTGAAAGAAAACATTAATCACAATACAACTTATGTCCTGCCTTATTTATTATTACCTTCAGCTATCTTTCTGTATTGTAGTCACATGCTGTAAGTGCTTCTACTGATTTTATAATGGTGAGCTGGGTCAATTTGGTCGTCTTGAATTCTTTGCATCTTCAACTTGATATGTTCCATACTTTGTGAGAATAAATTTCTGTTTCTTGATAGAGACTTTGAGGTGAAACCTAGTCAGGTTTCAGGTCAACTGTGTCATGTTATAAACTAGAAAATATTTGCTTCAGTTACAGAAGCCCAATTTACTCAATATTTTTCTCAATTTTGCTAAAACGATGTGAAAGGCACTAAAATTTTCCTTAAGCTTCACACCTATTTTATCAGCACTACTGGATCAGACAGGGTGCACTTTACTGATTTTGCTGCTCTGTACTTTACTTACTTTGCCGCCATGATTCCCTGTTCTTACAGTGTTGTAACTTTCTAGTCTTATTGTATGACGTGATAATTTTTTTTTGTGTTTATGTGCTCATATTATTACTGTTTTCTTCTATGGTTTGAGAGTTCTATGCTAATGGAGGTGAGTGTGGCTTTTATTTGATGGATGTGTGTCGGTTTCCTTTAATAAGTCATGTTCATGAGCTTGCTTCAATCTTTTTTATTTGTGAAAATATGGAATGTGTTACCCTTCCTATTTTAAATTTTTGATTAAATTTACCTAATTTATTGTATGTTACACGTTCCTTTTCTCAGGATAAATTTCTGAAAATGATTGGAGATAAGCATCCACATTTTGAGTTTCTACAATTACTCTCCTCAAAATGCTCATTTAACATATTCAGCTCAGAGCATGTTCAATATATTCTAGATCATATATCCAGCAGTGGTTTTGAACAACATCTCAAGGCCTCTGCTAAATTGCTTCTGGTAAGGATAATTGCTTTTCAGATATATATATAAAGCTCCCATTTTCCTATCTGTTTTTTTTCCTTTCCCATCAAGCGGTGATGAAGTGGCATTTAAATGTTCTCTTGGGATATGAGATTCAAAATTAGACAAAACTGACAGCAAATTCTTGCCCACTGGACTGTGATCTCTTACAAAATTTACTATGGTTGGAAATAAGCAAGTTTCTTCATGAAAACAAAATTTGGTCTGAATGTTTTTTTCTCAAATTTTATAGGTGTTTGCATGGGATTGCAAAAAATTTTCACTCCTTTAGATTAGAACGCCTCAACTTTGAGATTTAAATACATGAATTTTATTTAAGTGGCTGTCAATGTTCAGGCAATCTTTTGGGTGATTGTTAAGTTAATATGATATCGCTACAGAATTTATTTAAGGAACACATTTGATCTACTAGCTAGCTTGTCACACACTAGCATTTTAGTCCCTACTTCAACAGAAGCTTCAGAGTTATTTGGTGCATCAGAATGCATTTTTTTTTACAGTGTTGGTACCAGCCTTGGAATAGGACTTGATTTGTGGAAGTGGTCGACGTATATTTTAACCATTGGGTAATGGGATGTAGTCCAAATACTTGTACTTGAGTCAGTGGGATATAGTGAATGACAGGATCAATACAGAGGTTGGTGCTTGGGAGGGCCAATGTAATATTTTTATTTTGGGGTGGCCATCTCCTAAGGATTTATTCGAAAAACTTCTAACAAAAAGGGGGCTTTGAATTTTCGCTTAAACTTTTTTTTTTGTTGTGGTGTGTAGCTTTGTCCCTGGTGAATGATATTTAATTTTTAGAGCTAGAAGGGTTTTGGTGAAATCTAGTCTTGTACCTTTAACCTTTAAACAAACAGGAAGAGTATTGCAGAAAGAAAAGCACATGTTTGATGAGCTTTGGAGAAGCATAGGATGTGATATTTCTCTTAGAGCCACAATAGCATCTCATTAAATTAGAATTAATTTCTTTTATGAGCAGTAAATTCTTTGTAGGAATTAGCTTTATTTGTATAATAGCAATGTTAATGATGCTCATATTCAAGCTTCTTTACCATATAAATTTGCATTTTCCCTCACTGAAAATCCAGTTCAATCATGTAACTGACACATTCCATAATGTAGGCTATTATCAGTGTTTACCCCTCTTTTATGCGGGGTCTGGAACAGCAGTTTCAATTGCTGTTAGAAGAAAACAATTCAATTAATGATACGCTGGTTGAAGTCTTGGCCAAAGCAGGCCCTCATATTAAAGCCAAATTCAGGTAACTTCACTATGCTTTATGATGATATTGGGACTACATTTCATTTTAAAAGCAAATGTAACTTTTGCTCTTCTGTTCAAAATCTGGATCAGATTATGTGGTCTATGCTGATTGTATTCTTCATGCTTGATCCAAGTGAATGTATTTGAGGGAGGTATTGGTTATTTCTATTTGGTAGAATAGTGAATGGCTTCGGTTGTTTGGTAATGATTCAAATGATTTCATCATTAAAGAAACTTGAACTTTATTTCATTCATTGTTGTCAAGATGCATTGAGGTGCTTGCCTAGGCACTCCAGGCTAGGCGAGAACCCAAAGTTTGATTTACTAGGCATTGCCTAGGCACTCGCTTGGAATGCAAGCAAAGCACCTAGTCAAAATATATGTTCCTTTCCTCCCTTTTTAATTGGTATGTGTTTTGATCAATTTGTCCATATTCTTTCTATGCACCCCCAAAAATTTATTTAAGTGTCTAGTTGAAAAAGTAATTAGTAGGGTTTAAAAAGAAAAAAATGAGTTGTGGGCACATTCGGCAGCCGCACTTTTCCAAAGAATCAGGTACATCTTTTTGTTTGTTTTTTCTTGTTTATTTTTTTCTCTTCGTTTTCTTCTGGTCTCTCCACATCTTATATCTTCCTTACCTGTCTTTTCTCTCACTTTAAATATCCATAGTGTTATGTCACTGATATGACTCTTTGTTCTCCATGCAGCGAGTTTTACCCATTGTTGGAGAGAATATGCCTCAAGGGAACTCGTTTTCAGTCGAAGCATGCTGTTTCTGCAATTGCTGCATTGTTTGGTTCTTCTGACGAGTTCATTTTCTCAAAGCTTTGCAAGGTGTGGATTCCCAGCTTCTCTCTTTGCTCCTGTATTTTGTATCCACACTTTAAGCTACTAGCTACTTTCTCATTGCCTATTTTTGATGCCTTTTAAATAGAAAAGATGACAAGTCAATCTTGTTTGCATGATGCTGTAAGAAGATTATTTCCTTGAGTCTTGATGCCATTCTGGGGCTATTGTAACTCGATACTGAATTAGCCTAGCCCTTATAATATGACAAGGTTTCTCATGAATTACCCAATGGCATTGGCTACCTTAGGCTAGAACAATATACAACATAAGGCACTTTTTTTTTTTTTTTTGGGTGGGGGCTATATCTTGGTTTACTAGGACAGGGACTATTTATTTTTCATACAATTTGACACTGACATTCACAAAACAATCTTTGAACTTTCTGATGCATATTGGATCAGGTAACGGAGATTATCATATCCTATAATTTGAATAACCACTTTATTTTTTCTATGTGGTGAATGCTCATATTTAATTTCAGACTTGCAATATTGCACATGTTTACAAATTTTTGTTCATAGTAGAGTCAATTTTGATTGGATCATCATGAGATGGTTTAATGTTAGGGGGGAGGGGAGCTTAGGCTTAATACCCACATGGATTGATTAAATCTTAAGCACTACAGTAGAGGCGAGGTTCCAACATGGCCACTCTCTTGCATGAGGTGTAAACGAGTTCTATTTCAAGAAAACACTAGGAATTGAATTTGTGACCTCTTGACAGAAACCAAGAGGCCACTACCATTGAGCCAAATTGGTGCCAAGCTGGAATTTAAAGTATTCCCACTACAAAGTTTTATATCGGTGTTGATAGTTTCACTTTATATTTATTTATTAATTGTACTTTTAACAATTTGGTAAGCTTCACTTCTTTAGTGAAACTTGACTGGAAGGAACAATTTTTTTATTTTATTTTTTCAATTTCCTCGGGGATTGAGGCCCTTTTTTCTTGTACATCACAAATGAATGTCTTTTGGTACAGCATGAATAATTCCTTATTGTTAGTGTCTATCTAAATTTGAAGTATTTTCTAACAAGTATACGCTTGTGTTTTGGTTATCATGGCTATATGCCATCTTTACAGGAGCTTGTGGATTCTCTATATAGTGGGCTGAACACCCCAACCGTATTGCAGTCCTTGGGCTGTATTGCGCAACATTCTGTTTCAGCATTTGAAGCTCAAAATCAAGAGATTAGATCATACATATTTGGAAGAATTTTTCAAGTAATATAAGCAAGTTAAAATTTATCTTTATCTAATATTGTTTATCCAGAATAGAACAGCAAAAAGAAATTTTGCAGAGCATCTCATGCATTGTGAATTTGTGTGTGGAATGTTGTGGCACTTGAAGTGGATTCTTTCTTTGTAGGCGGAATCATCTGAAGATGAACCTTCAGCTGATGAGACTTCTGATTGCTGTGATTCTTGCAAGCTGAAGGTGAGCATTATGGAAGGAAGGGAAATTCCCCACAGAATTATCAGTCTAAAGTGAAAATATGACAGTGATTTTCTGTGTGAAGACTGCTTTACACCACTAAATTTGGAACTAATTCCCTTGAGTCTTAATGGGTTAACTGACAAACCATTAAAGTGAGTAGCAATCAATTTTGGTATAAGGGAGGACTGGCTAGATTCCTCTGATTGCTAAACAAATTTAAAGTAGCATAAATAATATAGATAAGAAAATTAGTGGTTGTACCAGAAGCTAAAGTCAAAATCAAAAAGTGCTACGAGTGTTATATGTTGAGATGAGATTTCAAATATTGTGGTTTGTTCAGTTACTCTACTATAATGATATTGCCCCATGTTTTGAGTATTAGTGAATTGGAGATTTTTTTATTTCATTCTTAATGATGTTGGATCTTAAAATAAGTTGCCATGATATGGTTGATTTTGCAAAGCTGTGAAGAAGTAAAATCTCCAAGATAAATGAGTAGTTTCTTGGACACATTTGCCTGCAGCACTCTATCAAGTTTTTCTAAATCATTATTGTACAGTAGTTGTGATTCGTTAACAGTGATATTGGCCATTCCTTAACCATTATTTGGACTGATGCAGGTGGCCAAAACCATGAGTTTTATTTGCTTATCTATCATCTGCTAAGTTGTGTCTTCTTTGTACAGTAGCTGAGATAATCGTCTATTAAATGGTTCTTTGCTATTCAAACTGTACAGCACTTGGGATAATCCAAAATCTCTAGTTTGTTTTGCATAATTATTAGTTTGATTTGAGATAAATCAAATCGTGGGTTTTTCTCACCATCCTTGTACTGTAGTTTAGACAATCCAAATTGACCCTCTTGATTTGTTTGGTTGTGAGTGATGTATCTGTACTTGAAGCTTGTGAGTCACTTCACATGCTTTGTAGCATAGCCTTAAAGCCTTTTTCGTGTGTTATCCTTGCAGATTTATGCGCTGAAAGCACTTGTCAAGAGTTTTTTGCCACATCGAGGATCTCATGGCAAGCTGCATATCAATGAATTGCTAGATACTTTGTCAAAGTTGCTTCAAACAGGCTATGCTTTTGATGGAATCACCTCATGGTATTCTTTGAAGAAAAAAATATTTCAGCAATCTCAATATCTGCTATGCACACTAAACATAAATATATATGAAGCATGTAGGTCATCACTACTCTTCTCCATGACACACCTGAGTTTAAATGCATCAAATATTTGATGTGTGATTTGTCATATCTATTGATACCAATATCTACTAATACCCATGACAAAAAAGATCTATCTATTCTGCAGGCTTGAGTTTAAGATATGCATGGAATGGATAGATCTTTTAGTCATGCTTATTAGTAGATATTGGTATCTACAGATATGGCAAATCACCCAACAAATATTTGATGTGTTTAAAGAGAGGTTTGCCGTCGGGAAAAGTAATGATGACCGAAAAACAGAAACATGTCAATGCGCGTCAGTTTTCCTTGGCTACACAATAGTTATGAATTGGTGAATTTCAGATCCTCAAGTGTCTCCTTGTGATTGTTAACATTGCTCTGAAAAATCATTATTTAACAATGATGAAAAAAAGCATTATTATCTTTATTATCAATAGTCTCAATCAACACATCGTAGTAGCTTCTTGGAGAAAAAAGAGGAAATGGGATCATGAATGTATAAATAAACCAATATGGACTCAGAATGTAAATAACATTCCTGTCAATTTTTGTTCCTTGTTTTTTTTTTCCTGATGTAAACCCTGGCTTATTAAATGTGTCACTGGACTTTTTTGGGCAGTGAAAACGACAAACCTCACATCAAATTAGCTGCTGCGAAATCTGTTCTTCAGCTTTCTAGGAGATGGGATTTACATATTTCTCCAGAGATTTTTCGCTTTACAGTTTTGATGGCAAAGGTATGTTGATTTGGATTGCATTCAAAATAAGACCAGTAGGCTTTGAAATGATGAAGAGAAGTTTTTGAAAGCATTTTGTTGTATGGAATTTGGGGAGCTGTTGATGCCTGCTTCATTTGCATAACATTTCCTTTAGGAGACATGAAATAACGTCTACTTGCACCATTTGTTTCTTTTTACTATATTGCTAAATCAATGGCAAGTTCCAAGTACTTGTTTGGGGAAAAAACTATTTGTTTTTTATGACAATGACAAGAAAAAAACAAACTAAGATTTAGCTATCTTCTAAATTGACAGTATCTTTTGGCCTGATGATTCTGATGGGTTGAGAAAAGATCATTATTGAGTATCTTATTCTTGGATTGCTGTCTGTTGGATGTTTGCTTGGGGATATCTTGGCATCTTTTAGAATCCTTTTTATCAATCACTTATCTTGCAAAACTGTTGTTGTGATCAGTAATACAGCTAGTAGGCTTAGTGACAATGAAGAAACTGATCATTCAGTTCTCTTCCCAAAGCGATCGATATGTATGTGTGTTTACTTCCAAAATTTTAAATTATGAACCACCATGTATCAGGTGGATAAATCACCACAGAGATGGTGTTTCTTCTTGGTTGCTCTGCTAGTATGTTTTGCAAGTGAACTTGCTATCTTCCTGCAACATTTTCTTTGTTTAACTTTTATCAATCTGCAGGAACCCTGTCCCCTTGTCAAGAGATTATTCCTTGATAAAATGCATAAGCTGTTGAAGGAGCATGCTATACCGAGCAGATATGCTTGTGCTTATGCATTGGCTGCATCTGATCACTGCAAGGATCTGCAAGATGCTGTATGTTTTTGTCCCTTATTTGTGTGATTCTTATATAAATGTAATGTCAAATGCTATATGTTTAGTGTTATATCAAATAATGTCTGTTGATACTGTTTGCTATAGGCATTAAAAAACATTGAAGAATTTATCAAGGACTACAGCAGAAAAGCTCAAATTCGTCAAACATCTGGAGTGCAAGGAAGCTCACTTATGGATTATCCAGCATACATAGTTGTTTTCCTAATCCATGTTCTTGCACATGATGCTGGCTTCCCACCTGATGGCTGTCAAGATGAGCAAGTATATGCTCAGTTTTGCAGGTGGGTAGTCTGAAGCAAACTAAGCACTGATATTCATATAATTTTAGTACTGCGATGACTCATAATGCTTCTCCACTGCAGCCCCCTCTTTTGGGCCCTACAGGCATTGGTAAATGCTAACGTCGTCAATGGTGACACAGAACTTATTAATGAAGCAGCCTTGTATTTGCTCAGTATTTTTCGTGCTATAAAAAAAACTGAGGATGCTGTTGATGCTCATCAAACTCCTGTTAGGATTCTCACTTAAAGAGTGCCTCCTTTGTTCACCTTCTGATTGCTATAGTGCTATATTGATCCCAAAATATTATTGTGAATGCAGAAGCTGCTCATTCTGGCTGAGATTGGGATCTCCATAGTAAATGAATTAAATCATGTCATTTCCTCATCACTTGCCCCCAAGCAGATTTCACTGCCATCATCATTATATAGAATTAGTGTTGTTAAGAAGTGTGACAAGGCAAGTTTTCTTAAGGATTTGTGTTTGCTGGTGAATTAGCTTGTTATCTTCTTATTTTTTTCTTGTTATGCAGACTAGCTTGAAATGCCTCACTAAATTCAGTGTTGATGAGAGTTTTGTCAAAAGAGTAGTCCACATTCTCAAATCTCAAATATCTGGGGTATATATATCTGGAAGGCACCTTTAACCAAATTTCCTTTTTGTTTCATATTTCTTTAATGATTTCATGTTGTATTTTTGTTTATGCTAGCCTGCTACCACCACTCTTTCCAAACGTAGGAGAAAGGTTCAAGAAGTTACTATTCAGTCTTCTGATATTGAACACAACACAAGTAACCCAGCATCACAAAAGATTGCTAGTTTGTCATTAACGGGTACAAGAGAAAAGCAAAAAGCTGCAGCTAAGGAAATCGGTTTGGGATATACACGAAAGCGTGCCCTTTCTCCAATTGATTCTGAATCCATGGTATTGCAGAATGAGCATCCTGCTACTGTCATGCACAGAGATGATGCAAGTAAAAGTTCTAAATCTGTCTTGGAGAAAAAACAACGCTCGTCATCTCGTGCTTCTGCAACTACAAAACTCTCCCAGCTTGAATCTCATGTTTCAAGTGTAGACAGAATCATTCCTTCTTTGAAAGAAAATGCTGAGACTAGTAAAAGTATTACTGCCTCCAATTATCCCAGGGCTGAGCTTAAAGAACCTCACAGTTTGAGGGTAAGTATGTCTTCTATCTGCATGGACACGCCCACTTGTGTTTGTGTTTCACTTTTAGAATTTTGGGTAGTTTTTCTTCTTTTTGCACTGCTTAATAATTCATTAAGCTCGCATCAGAAGATAATCAAAATACTTTCTCCAGTTAATGAGGACATCTAGTTGAAAACTTATTCCTGGACATTGTTGAGGGAATATTATATAAACAGCTGATTTTTTGTCGTTTCTTGTCAGGTAGAGTGGTCTAATCCTCACAACACTATTCACAGAATAAAAATACAGATTGTGAGTTTATTGTGAAATAAAGGACAAAACAGTGTAAAGTATAAACTATCTGCCCATTTGCTCACCAAGCAAGTCATGAATGAGCCATCATGGAACCAGAATACATGAATATATGTTATATTAGTTCTTATACCCATATGCCATTTCAAGAGATAGATGTATTTAGAAGATAGCTAAATCTTATTTGTTGATAGATCCATGTTTATTGGAGCTTATGATCACTTTGATGGGGAGATAAAGAGAGAAAATCGTGTTAACATAAGCAGAAGACTATATATTTGGGAATATCACAAGAAAGCAGTGGTGATATCACAATTCAGAGGTAAAATGTGTAACTAAAATGGACTACATATCAACTGTTAGATTGAAAGGAAACTAATGATTGGGAAATCGTGTATGGCATTTGCTCATGAAAAATGAAAGATGATGCCCTATATTCATATACCCAAGTGTATATCCTCTTCAGATGAACAGTTATTTCACTATTAGAGGAAGATGTGTATTTTTTTTTATTAGCTATGGTATTTATTGAACACTGTATCACATCAATTTTTTGCAGGCTATTTTTCCCTTGTAAGTTTGGTTTTCACATTGTTTGCAGATTTCTTATGATAGTGGTGACCTTTTATGCTTGGATAGTGAGAGCCATGAGAATATGAGTGATAATTCTCTATTGGAAAAGGTGATAGCTAAACACCGTGATCCCTAGTTTTGTTAACTAAGCAATTAAAAGACTCTGGCACTTTGTTAGAATTATGCCTAAACTGTAGAGTTGGGATGTCTACGGTTCCTTGATATTCCAGTTTTGGTTTTGAATTTGATTTACTCCTGTGTTGGTGACAGCCCTAGGAAACTTGCAGAGCTGATATGCACCACAATGAACGGAGTTTATGTGCATTTGAAACCTTGAAAAAAAAGTCTTGTTTTTGTAAGCCTACATTTACCATAGAAGGCATTATGGGTATTTTATTATAGAAGTAACATAAATTAACTGTCAACATGAATCCAAATAATAAGTTATAATTTCCTAATAGCAGGGAATAATTTAAAATTCTATTAAAAAACACGGACTAAATCCATTTCATTAAAATTACTCCTGCATGTTTGTAGCGGTCTCATCTTCCCTTGGAAACTAATTCTCAGGAGGCAAGATGTCAAGATATCACATCCTTTGACAGAATATATTTAACTTAAATTTAGAGAAATATGCTTTTTGTTTCATATTTTTTTTCAATTCTTTGATTCGAGTTGAGGTATTGTTCTTATATTCCTCTGACAAGCTAGTATGTTTTCATGTTATCTTACACCATGTGTCTATTTTGACAATCAGAGCCATTGTTGATTGAATCTTTCTTTTTCGTGGTTTATGTTTACATAAGCAGGAGACCTTGCTCACTGAGGTGTCAAACACCTTCCATCCAATTCATTGGTAAGCCATCAATAATTTCTAATGTTTTAGCGGTGTCCAACCATATATTTGTAGGCATATCATTCATGCTACTTGCTGAGTTGATCCGTTGGTTCTTTAATTGAATGATGATGCACATGTCTTCTCATTTTGTCATTTATGGACAGCAAAATTGGAAGGAAAAATTCAGGATCTTTGATTTTAGTTGTTAATTTTATTTAGGTGATTTCAGTAGAGTTCCACTACAATGTTTTGCTGTCTCTTAGCTCGTGTTTTCAAAATTCTCCTCCCCAATTCTATTGCATGTACACCAATCCTGTTGGGTGCCCTTCTTTCAGCAGTCAAAGAAAAACTAGTAGTGCATTTAGAGATGGTGCTGCAGAACCGACCAAATGCTTAGCAAGCATGGAAAATGGAAGGTTCTCTCAAAGAGCAATTTCTTTTCCTGGTAAACTTCGTTTAGCATTGCATGTTTTTTCCTGGTTTAATAAAAACATTTGTTGAAGGAATATTGAATAAATGTTAGCTTACAGCAAGAAGTACTCATAATTTGCACTGTCTTACTTCCTGTATTGAACTGTTTCCTTTTTCAGATTTCTTCAAATTTTGATTAATATAAGGATTGGTTGTCTGGTGATGTTAAAGCACAGATTAAAAATATTATCAAATATCACAAGCTGTATTTCTAAAGCAATAATTTTGTAAATAATTGCCTTTTCATTTGAGCACGATTGCCATTCCTGGCTGCTTCTCTAGGCAATGGTTTCCGTGGATGCATTGGCAATTGAGAGATGGTTCTATACCTGCTCCCTCATTACATTAATGCAAGATCAAAGGTGAGAGGAGGCAACAGTAAACTGGGAGTATTTATATAATTCCTCCAGATAATTTGGTAAAGAGGAAATGTTTCTTTGAGTCATCTATTTAAGTGTTGTCGTCATTTAACAATTAGTAATCTGAACTGCTAAGAATTCTACACCAATTGGTTAGATTATTAGAATATCACAAGCATGTAGCAACAGGCCCATAAAATTGGTGCCTAACTTGGATACATTGCACTTGGGACACAGATCCTCAGTTTGAGAGTTTATATTTGTTTGGATTTTTTTTTATGGCCTGTCATAATGTTATTACATGACACATGAAATATGACTTTAGGGTTATGAATCAGAGTTCATTAATGCATCTTGCTTTAAAGAGAAATCTCTGTTCAGCTTTGTTGGCATACTAGAACACCTCAAGTGTGCACGATCTGTCTTTGGGTGAAAGTTTTTGCTCATTTAATAGTCAGTAGCTGCACTGCAAGTCCTTCACAAAGTTGTTCTGGTGCTCTTATGAATGATAAAAAAAACTGGTTTTTTGGTGCAGCTAAGGGAAAGAAAGGACAGAAAGCTCTCTTGGACATATCGTCAGCATCAGAAAATGTTTTATCTTCATCGATGTAAATGAAGATTGTGTAAGCCCGTCTTGCTTTACCTTCATTTAATATAGCATGTTCTGTAAGTTACCATGAAGTAGGATTTGCAAACTGCTTTCTGATGAAAAACTGAGCACGACTCTCTCTACAAACTCAGACCATGAAAATGTTTCTAAGGTTAATTTGCTGAGAATAAATTTCTAAATATAGGAATCTCACCGTAAGGTATTAACAAACTTACCAGTGAATATAAAAATCAATATATCTCACCCTTATGGTGGCTATATCTCAATTTGACAAGGTTAGCGTCATGTCTGTTGTTTTAAATTGAATTCATGTTGAGGGAACACCGCACCTTGTTCCTTTCTTTCTTTCTTTCTTTCTAGCAGCGCTGCATTTCTTAATGGGGGTTGGATCTCCACTTTCTCTGCATCTGGAAAATGGATATGCTTGTTCTCTGATCTTTTTTCTTTTTTGCAACAAATAAGTTGTAGCTGATTTACAGTGTTCAGATTGCCAGAAGAACATAAAGTCTAAGTTACAAATGGGCCCGTTCGTGCTAACAGGTAGATCTGCAAGTTTAAAACAATAAAACAATTTGGATGAGTTACCCCGTGACTCTTGATGATTGTCAAACTCATCGAGGAAGCGTGCGGGTCATCTGTCATAGCTTTTCTTCCATCTATTCCTCGTCATTGATCTAGTAATTATAGAATTCGAGACCGGTTCCTACCATCACTCCCTTTCCCGGAGAATCACCTTGACAAGGTCTGAAAAAAGTGCCAGAGTATCAGTGCTGTAAATAATTCTTAATATACAGTTGCAGCTGAATGAATGTGGGTTTAGTATCCGACAGACGCCCCAAGTCACATTTACCTATGTGTTATCGTTAGTGTCTGTTTCGGAGGTGGTTTGAATTATTTTTGAAAGTGTTTTTTATATATAAATGAATTATAATGATTATTTAAAAAATATATATTTTTGAATTACATATGTAAATTATCTGAAAACAAAAAAAAATAGTTTAAAGTAAAATAAAAATAAAATATTTTTAAATTTTCAAAAATATTTTTGAAACTTAATGGTAAACATCTCTAGCTGGTCACCGAATGATTCGGTAATTGGTATATGATATCACCGAATTCAGGATTTGAATGAGATGTTATGGGGGGATCCGGAGAATATGCCTGCACACACAAGAGGGGGAAGATAGAGTTGCCTATGGGAAGTAAAATACAAGTGGTTTTATCGAACTGCAAATTACAGGGAAATTTGAAGCTCCTGTTGATTTATCTTTCGAGTAAAAATAAAGTATTTGTCAATTCAGTGGTCCAACCAAGGCTTATCATTGCACATGGAGGACATTATTAAGTTGTCTCACGTATGTTTTCTTCGTAAAAATAAAGTTGTACGTTAACCTCGATGGCAAAAAGTTCCCCCTCCCTTTCTTGGAAGATTCTGTAGACTGTAGGAACCGACACCTTGTAACTTTCGATTTTTTAAATTCTTGCTAGTAGACAAAAAATTTTAAGTGATGTTTATAAATATACAAATACTTTATTTTTATTTTTCGTAAAACAGGATTAAAAAAAACAAACTGAAACTTACTATTTAAATAAAATATTTCTTTATCCAAAAAAACTATTTTCTTGGACTTAACACCAGTACATCACAGCTCATACATTGAATGGACGACTTGCCTAGTCTTCATTACCCGTTTTTGTACGGTTATAATCTCACCAAACTCAAATAGCCAGATGTATGGCCCAAAAGCAGGCAATGTGTTTTGAGTTAATACAGGGTATGATATCATATTTAACAAGACGAAAAAATGAAAAGAATTAACGTTTTTCTTTCTTTCTTGGAAGTTATTTTTTCTTATAAGAATCGAATTTGACATATAAAATAATTAAAGAAGAATAAAATTAAAATTAAAATTAAAATTAAAATTAAAATTATATCTTATAAATTAATTTAAATAAAATTAATTACAATAAAAATAATAAAATCTAACAAGTAGAAAAATATTTTTTTATAAATCAATTTTAAATAAAATAAATAACAATTAAAAAATAAGGTTCAAATAAAAATTCTTAATCTAAAAAAAAAAATAACAAGGAAAAATAAATGAAAATAATAAAAAGTAAAAATCAAATTGATATAAAAATAAAAATTAATTCTAGAAGATAAAACTTTGATAATGTTTTTAAAAGAAAATTATTTTTATTTATTGATTTTTTGAAAATAAACAAATACATAATTTTTGTTTTTTTTTTAAAAAAAGTTTCCATGAAATAAATAGGGCTTAAAGAAGAAAAGAAAAGAGAGGAAATAAAGACGTAGCTACTGAAACTCCAACCTCCATACCCTAGATCTTTCCGCCCGAGATTTTGTTTAAAAAAAAAACCTTCACCTCCCTCCAAAGTTGACTACTTGAAAACGCTTCCGTTTCGATCCTCCCTCTCTCTCCCCTTAAATAGCAATTCCTTTTGCCATTGTTAAAATCTTGCTTTTCCATTTCCACAGATACAGCATTCAACGAAGCCAGCCCCGTCCGGTAGCAACAATTTCACAGTAAAACGTTATCAGATTTCTGTTATACTGTCATTAATGGGATTTGTTTTCTCGTATATACATACCTTGTTGGCATCATTCATATCATCTTTTGTCATTTCATGTATCTTTACTCATGTTGTTATTATCAAAGACAAGTCTTTGTAATAATGGAGTATTTCTCTGTTGGTTTTTCCCCCCTTCCTTCTATCTCAATATGCTGAGCTACTGCAATTATTAATTACCACTTTATATAATTTCAATGGAAATAGGTTGATCGATTATCATTAACTAATGGTGATGGTGATATCTCTGATGGTTATTCGGTAATAAGTAAGATAAATAAGAAAAGTGATGTTTTGTTTGTTTTCAGGATAAATAAGATTTTTTTTTTAATTTTTCAGGATCCAGAAAGATTTGAATTGAAAGATGAATCCATACATAGTTGGTGTCCTAGTTCCTCTTCTAGTTGCTCTTCTCTATCAGAATTCCAAGAATACAAAGAAACGTGGGGTGCCTGTTGATGTTGGTGGGGAGCCAGGATATGCCATTCGCAACTCTCGATTTCCAATCCTCCTGGAAACTGCATGGGAAGGTGTCTCTACTCTTGCCCAACTTTTTGAGCTGGCGTGCAAGGAACATGCCGATAAATACTTGCTTGGGACGAGGACATTAATCTCAAAGGACACTCAAGTATCTGCCGATGGAAGGTCTTTTGAGAAGCTTCATTTGGGAGAGTATGAGTGGCTTACCTATGGGGAAGTGTTTGAAAAAGTGTGCAATTTTGCTTCTGGGTTAGCTCACCTAGGGCATAGAAGCGAGGAACGTGTCGCAATATTTGCTGATACGAGAGCAGAGTGGTTTATGGCCTTACAGGTGCTCTATCTTCTCTTAATATTGTGTGTTTATTTACTTAATATGATTTCTTTTGCAAGGAGCATGTTATATGGAACGTACTGTGAGCGAGCTTGAGTTTCGTGAATTATATTTCTATGTAGAAGTCTCTGGAATTCACATTCATATATCTAGTTGACAAATGATATTTCAGGTGTATACGTCACATAATATCCTGAGTAGCTGATGGGTTTGTCTTGTATCAGGGCTCTTTCAGGCGCAACATTTCTGTGGTTACCATCTACGCATCTCTGGGAGAGGAGGCTCTTTGCTATTCATTAAATGAGGTTAACCCCCCTCCAGTTAACACCATTTGCCCCGACACATTACTGTAATACTTTTGTCGGAACATTTTATTGTTTGGAAATTGAATGACTGACTGCAGTTAGCATGCTGGTATAAATATTTTCCCCTGTCCTATTGCTGCATATTGGCCAGTTGTAATTTTGAGTTTTCTTCTCTTCTCTCCAGACAGAAGTTACAACTGTAATTTGTGGGAACAAAGAACTGAAAAAACTTGTAGAAGTAAGTGGTCAACTTGACACAGTGAAACGCGTGATATGTATGGATGATGAAATTCCATCAAGTGCATCATTGGAAGTGCAAAGCGGTCGCTGGAGAGTTGTCTCAATGACTGATGTGGAGAAACTTGGGCGAGAAAATCCTGTTGATGCTGTTTTACCTCTAGCGGCAGATATTGCAGTTATAATGTACACAAGTGGGAGTACTGGGCTGCCTAAGGTTAGGAGCATCTGTTATATGATATGCATCTCCCGCTTTCACCTTTACCTCTATCTTATTCAACTTCACTGTATTGCATCTTAGTTGGTTTCTCATTGGTTGGTTGTTGAGGAGTAACTTGGACCTGTATGTGATGTTTGAATTGATCATGTAAGGAATCTTTATTTACCAAGGTTCTAAGCATCCTCCTAACCTCCTCTCCAATCTACTTTACTCGGCTGTTTACATTGATGAGATGTTGGAGTTGACTTAAAGATTAAAGGCTCCATGATAGCAGACATTCCAGATGTTGACTTGTGTGTAAAGTAGTGGACTAGCAATGATCTATCAATTATTATGCATCAGATGAGCAGATTTGTTCCCTAGGCGTTGCTAAGCCCATTCTGGTACTTATGGTTCTTGACATGCATTTTTGGCATGAGATGATAATTTATGTTAAAGAAGGCACTTAGAAGCTCTTCCATAGAATATATTTATTTGTCTTTTCATAATGTCTGGGGTTTTTAGTCAGTATTACCCACCCACATCTACTTTCTTTGCGTTTCAATAATTATATGACCTCGTATCAGAATTTAGCAAATAGTAATTTACTTCTATTATGTTCATTCTGTACAGGGTGTAATGATGACACATGGTAATGTCCTAGCTGTAGTTTCTTCTGTCAGGACAATTGTTCCTGGCCTTGAAAGCAATGATGTTTATCTGGCTTACCTGCCATTGGCTCATATCCTTGAAATTGCGGCAGAGGTATTAGGTTTTTATTCAGTTGGTGATTTACATAACCAGAGTAGCCACATGGCTTCTCATATCCCCATATAAATTCATACGCCCAAGTGTATACATGCCTCACTTCATTGTTTATGCTACAGAATTTAGTTGCAGGTGTTGGAAGTGCTATAGGATATGGAAGCCCGTTGACTCTCACTGATACATCAAACAAGATCAAAAGGGGAACTAAGGGGGATGCAACTGCCTTAAGGCCAACTGTGATGGCAGCTGTTCCAGCAATTCTTGATCGTGTTCGAGAAGGTGTGCGGAAGAAGGTCAGGGAATTTTCACAAGTTCTCCTATTTCTCTCTAGTGCATTCACGCACACATGCGCGTACACACTGCATGCTTGTTTTTGAATAACATCCTGTTTTGTTTTTTAAAACATATTTGCCATTTCAGGTTGATGACAAGGGTGGCATCACCAAAAAACTATTTGATTTTGCATATGCTCGTCGAATATCTGCAATTAATGGTAGTTGGTTTGGAGCTAGGGGCTTAGAAATGCTTCTGTGGAACTTCCTGGTGTTTAGAAAGGTTCGAGCAATTTTGGGAGGTCGCATCCGCTTTTTGCTTTCTGGAGGTGCTCCTCTTTCTGGTGATACTCAAAGATTTATCAACATTTGCCTTGGGTTAGTATGCCTTAGCAAATTTTGTGTATCTTCACATATAAATGATCTATTAACTATGGAACTGGAGTTCATATATAATCATGCTGGTGTTTGAAAAAATATATTTCTATCCCTGATCATTTTTATTTCAATAACATTCAGAAAGAGCTGTAAAATTATAAAGCAAAGC
Source organism: Salix purpurea (assembly GCA_027405865.1). Lineage (NCBI taxonomy): Eukaryota > Viridiplantae > Streptophyta > Magnoliopsida > Malpighiales > Salicaceae > Salix > Salix purpurea. The sequence goes on along the minus strand of CM050329.1, from coordinate 4,956,392 downwards.
TTCAGAAAATAATTACTGCTTGGCTTTACGACCCCTTTTGGAGTTACATTTTTCTTTTCCAAATTCATGCAATGTGGCAGCTTGGATTTTGAGCCCCGAAGTCATTTTTTTCATTATCTTTTAAAACTTCAATATAAAAGATGGGTTTCCAGTTAGAAAAGAGAACTTGTCTATTTTCATTAAGACTCAATTTTGATGGTTGCTCATGAGATACTAGCATGCCTTCTTAAGTTAATCCAAAAATGTTTTAGCTATGTAGATCCAACATAAGATGAATCCATCATCGCCTTTCAGTATGGTTACTGCTACAAACATGAATGATCAACCACATTATCAGGGCTTATCTTTTTTCTACCATGCTTTTCTCCACACTTTAAATTTTGGTTTATTTTTTTCCAATTTTCTGCCACTGAGCAACAGTCAACGGATTCATACAGGGCTCCAATAGGGCAAGGTTATGGTCTCACTGAGACTTGTGCTGGTGGGACATTTTCTGAGTTTGATGATACATCTGTTGGTCGAGTTGGTAATCCAGTCCCTTGCTCGTATATTAAGGTAAGCTATGATTAAAAATTAATGGTTGCATATGAAAGCTCGTGCTGTTCTGTTCAGAAATTTCCAGATCATGAACAATGATCTGCTTAGTAGGAAATATTAGTCATGAGCCTCAACACATGAGATGGGGGTGCTCTTTAGCAGGGGTTTTGTGGGTATGCCACCTGTATTCTTGTATCCTCAGAGATTTTAGCCATCTGGGGCTAGTTCAAGAAACAAGTGGATTTTTGGTTTTGATCTTAGGTTTTCGTTGTTGGCTGATATGCTATGTTGATTTCCAACAGTTATTCTGAAATCCTGGTTTTCATATAATTGCAATATATTTTTATATAAAATGTTCTCGTCAATTAATGGATAAATATCCCTTCTTATTTGCATGAAGCTTTGTTAATAATCCAATGTCGTCTGCATGGTTTCCCACCCTATTATTTCTTATACTGTTCATTTTTAAGCCCGTCTCATTTTTAAGCCAGTGAATGAATGAACTAAATTTTAATAATGTAGCTCGTTCCTTTTCAGTTAATAGATTGGCCTGAAGGTGGGTATTTAATTAGCGATTCGCCAATGCCTCGTGGGGAAATAGTTATTGGTGGTCCAAGTGTTACTGTGGGATACTTTAAAAATGAAGCAAAATCGAAAGAGGTGTACAAGGTAACAAATTAAAGTATCATACTAGTATTTATCATATAGAACTATATGCTGAAAGAAAAATGTTGAACATAAGCTTAACTGTGCCACTTTTTGTTGTGAAAAGGTTGATGAGAGAGGAATGAGGTGGTTTTATACAGGTGATATCGGACAGTTCCATGCTGATGGCTGCCTTGAAATAATTGACCGTAAAAAGGACATAGTTAAGCTTCAGCATGGGGAATATGTATCCTTGGGAAAGGTATCAATATATTATCATAAAATGATAGTTTCCATCACATTTTTGTCGGTATTAATGTTTTCCTTGCAGGTTGAGGCTGCTCTCATCGTGAGTGCCTATGTTGACAATATGATGCTGCATGCGGATCCATTTCATAGTTACTGTGTAGCCCTTGTAGTGGCTGCACAACCTGCTCTGGAAGAATGGGCTTCAAAGAAGGGAATTGCATTCGCCAGTTTTGCAGAGTTGTGCGAGAAAGAAGAAACAATCAAAGAAGTGCAGGCATCACTTGTGAAGGTATGCCTTTTTTATCATGATGTTTTAATTTCCACATTAGGAAAGGATGCCAGTGAGTGTTTAGCTTATATCCCCACCCATTTCAATGATTATGGCATAAATTGCTCAAAAGAAAATTTTGGAAAACAAAATTTATGCAACAATATTGAAGTCTCCAGTTCGGATAATAAAGCAAGTGGATATGAAAATACACTCATGAAATGCTACAAGCAAGAGTTTGGAGATGAGACATTTGTAGAGCCATTATTTGAATTTGAATTTATCAGGCATAAAGTGATCAGGAATAAAAATTCTGTCCAACTTGTAAAGCAGTAAGGTATTTTAGTTTCATCCTTTTTGTTTGTTGCCAAAATTGGGTATTCCATCCAACATTTGCATTGCTCATTAAGCACTTTCTGATCATGCTTTTTGTTTATATGAATTTTGCACGAAACAGAAAATTATAGTCTGTATTCTTTCAGATAAGTTGGTCTTAGATGGTTGTATCATCTAGATTCTTGTGCAGAATCATTGTTGCCTGATGTGGGAGTTTCAAGGAGTTCATTGAAATTATTCTTAGGAATCTTGTCTTAATATGCCTGGTGGAGCACTTGGTCTTGCCTGCTAGCTCAAAATTTTACCACAACACCCCTCTATGAGCAACAAGAGAGGAGCACCCTTGTCGACACAGCTGGAAAACAAAATGTAACAAGATTTATTATAAGTTGAAACCCATAAAAAGATAAAATATAAACACAAAATATTCAATTTTTATTTATTAGAATCTCACTTGTCAAAATGCTGTTATAACTTTTTTATATGGAAAAATATACAAGAAAAGAAGAAAACTCTAGTAATACTATATAGGAAAATTATTCCTTCAATAGGAAAACTAGAAAAGCTTAATTGTATTTAATCATTACTTGTTTAGCTATTTAACCTTTTTCTGAACAGCTTGAACAAAAAGTGTCCAGATACTGTAGAATGCATGCCCATTTTTATTTTTATTTTTTAATCATCGTTTCAATGTTATAAAGTTTGCCAATTTATTAATTTGCAGGCAGCAAAGGCGGCACGATTGGAGAGGTTCGAGATCCCTGCAAAGATCAAACTGCTTTCTGATCCATGGACTCCTGAAACTGGCTTAGTCACTGCAGCTCTCAAGCTCAAGAGAGAGGCCATCAGGAAGGCTTTCTCTGAAGAACTCTCCAAGCTGTATGAATCGTGAGTTAAAAATCCGGTTTCTGTTTAGTTCTCGTTCACAATTTTTGATGAGTTACTGACTCTAGCTGTAAGATCCTACGCTCTCTTATTTTCACCTTCACCCTGTTTCATTTTTTAAAACATGTATCCTCTAATAAATTATCTTTCTTGATTTTCTTATATATGGTAAAAACGATGATGGGGTGTTTAAGAGTATAGTAGCATATTTTTTAAAATGTTTTTTGTTTAAAAAATATTAAAATAATATATATATATATATAAAAAATCATTTTTTATATTATTACATGATAAAAAAAAAACATAAAAAATTTAAAGTTTTGCAGATCTTTATTCGGATCACGCTCCTGAACAGGGTTTAAAGCGGTGAGCTTGGATTCTCGAATGATTAGGACACTCGATTTGAGCGGTTCGCGACTCCCTGTTTGTGTCACCAAAACTCCCTACCTGCCAATCACCCTGTTTTATTAATTTTGAAAAAAAATGAATATTTTTTTATTTTTATTGTTTATCTTCGATTATTTTTTTTGGGGGGAGTAAAACTATTTTCAGTGATAATATTAAAAATAATTTTTTAAAAAATATATATCATTTTATTATATTTCTGAATAAAATTCACAAGCAATCATAACAACATTAATCTAACAGCTGACCGAACACTGAACACATGCTATGCTGCCTAAAATTTACATAAATTATTAAAATTCATACAAGATGTTGTCTTCAAGGAGATACCAAAAAGGAAAACAATAAAGAAATCCTGAAGCTCAAGAGAGATTCAGCACGGAAATAATTGACAGTAAACCAGAAAGGTGGTGCTACAAGAAGCAGCTGCCACCGCTGTAAATACAGCACATAATCAAAGAAATTAAATACATACTGTAACGTCAAGTGCACAACTGTCAGCGAAACAGTACTACTTGTGGTCGGAATTCTGTCACTTTGACTGTTGCTCAAAACTGTAAACAAGAGAGAAACAAAGCTCCCATATTAATTAATATTTTTAGTTATTTTGGACCAATCCAGCAATTCGCGTAAGAAAAAAAAGTAAACTTATAATATCATTTTTTTTTAATAAAGGAACACATTTTTTTTTAATGTTGCTGTTCAAAACTGTAATATTTAATTAAATATTATATTTTTAAAGCATGACATCAATTATAATTTTATTATTTTTAAAAATTGTTATATTTAATCAAATATTATGTTATATTGATAAGGTTGAGATCAATACTCTAAGAAGTGAAGAGGATGGAATGGAAAGCTGAAATGGTTTAATTTTTGCATGTGGATGTGTACTTTTTTTTAATTAATTTGGGATTTGAGTTACTTTGCGTGCATTTCTATTAATCTCACGGATCTTAGAATTAATAACCATGTAAGCTTTTAATAACCATTATATTAGCAATCACATGGTTCGAACCTAGATCACAAGGGAAGCATAACCTTTAGTGTCCAACTCTTATCACTAGACCACATACTAAATGGTTAGGTGGATGTGTACTTTGAATGTGAAAGTAGAGTAGTTGATTTATATTTGGATGTGTAAATTTCATTAGAGGATGTCTATTTCTAATGAAAAAAGAAATTTTATAATCAAATAATGATTTTCAATAATATTTTCAAAAACTAAATGGTTGTAGGATTATCTTCATATATATATAAAAAAATAGTTTTTTTTTCAAGTAATCAGCCTAGCAATAATATGATCATTAAATGAATCATATTCGGATGTTGATACTTTACTATTTTTGTACAATAAAAACAAATATTTTTCATATGCTTTTTTTTCTAGAATCAATATAGGATAGTATTACCTTTAAACAGGTTGACCGGCTTAATTAACTATTATAAAACAATTGATCGGTTAGCTATAAAATTTAACTGATATTAAGTTTTTTAACCACGATATTAATTATGATTTTATTGTTGTTTATAAAAACAACGTTAAAGTGATGGTTCACCGTGGAGATAAAAATGGAAAGAGAGATTATTCCAATGGGGCTACTATGATTGGAGTGGCCGGAATCCGACAAGGTGGGAGAAAGAAAGATCTGTCATCTTTTGCTTGTTTTTGTCTATCTCATGATTTATTTATTTAGTTTCTCTCTGGATTTCTATATCTCCATTCCCTTTAATTGCACGACCTATATATAGCTTCTTCTCTGTTTATCTATTCATCTCTTCATATTTGCTATCCTCATGCTCTTTATCTTTCGATCTTCTTCTCTTTTAATCTTTTTATGTTGTTTTGACAAAACGCTAAAACTCCTATATTTATTTTGGTTTTTATTTTCTGTAGTTATCCTATTATTTCGCTCCCTATATTTTTTCAATTTTTTATGTCGATAAAGAAGGGTAAAAAATGGATTATAACAAAGAGATTAGAAGGGGAGACCTTGGATGTTCAAAGGCGGTGGTGACATTTAACGTAAAAAAGCAACAAAAATACTTTGAACTCGGTCTAACAAACCCACAGGAGCGAGCAGAATCAAAAACCTAATCAATTCCTAAAGTATTTAATTTGTTTTTTGAAGCCATCGCTAGCCAGTAGGCGTAAAAGGGGGCCACAAAAAGTTAATCGGGATAGAGAAAGGGAAGCAATGAAAAAGAGGAGATGAACGGAGCGGGTAGAGACTTTTAAAGCTGTGAGAAATGTTTGGTGGGGAGAAGAAGGTTGTGATTTGAAGTCAGAGTCAACGAGAGAGCATTACAATGGAGGTGGCAAGATGAGACCCACAATCCTACACCCAAGCTTTGGCCCATGATGGAAACTTGACTTGAAGGCCACCAGAATGGAAACAGCCCTCGCTTCTTCCCATGTGATCATTAGTTTTTCTGTTCCCGTCACTTTAAAGAGGCTTTTACGATTCTTTTTTCTGGAAACACATCGTCTTCCTTTTCTTGTTTATATTTATTAGATTCCTTCCATCTCTGTACACCATAGTAATACACTAAATGATGCGCCCACGAGAGATTGCAAAGCATTTAATCACTAATGAGTGGCAACCTTATGTGGAGGAGCACAGGTTTGCAACGGACAGTAGAAGAAGAAGAAGAAGATGGTTTTGTTTTTCGTACAACAACTCAGGAACATCATTCGGAACGAGGTATCTTAATTACATGTAAATTCGGAAAGTTTTGTAAAATACGTATCCTGAGAAAAACTGTAACCACCTCCATATCGGAAGGAAGGACTATTCTTGAATGCAAGACACGTTAAGAAAAGCGTTGAAATCGGTCTGAGCTTTTTACCGGGAGTCGGAAATAACTGTTAATTAGTGAGCAAACAAATAATACAATTTGGAAAGCGTACTTTTGCAAGATTCATGCCACAAAACTCTGACGGGTTCCACGCTCAAACCCACATGCTTTGGTTCGTAAAATCATCATCAGAATCCGTCAACTAAAGTAAAAAAACAAGAAAGAAAGAGGAAAGGTTCCAGAGTGGACAGGCTCTGAGAAAACTAGATGAGTATTTTAATCAAAGTAACAACTGACCTTAAATCAAGTGCCCTGCTTCCACTACCTTTTGGCAGTTCCAAAATTAAACGTGAGCTGCAAATTTTGACTCATAAAAACCTTCTTCCATACACCCATTCCATAATCCAATATCTTCTTCGTGAACAAGGCCTGATCTGTCTGCGGAATGTAGTCAGCTGGACATTTTCTTTGGCCCTTAGATCATTAGTTAATTAAACATTTTCTCCCGAAAAGAATGACTTTTATTATTATTATAATGGATAAAGATGCCTTAGAAAAGTTTTTATTTAAAAAAAGTGAAAAGAAGCAAGGCAAAGGAAAGCGAGTTCCAAGGAGAAAAACCCAATTCTTAGGCCTTTTTTTCTCAATTTTTTTCTCAAAAGGGTAAGGGATTGGCATCCACGATGGCCTCAACGTTGTAAATTTTTACCATGGCCATACAAAAATATAAAGTTTACATAGTGTACAAGAATGTCCCTAAAATATTGAGATCCCAAACACCACTGCTCCTCTTTTTTTATATAGTTTTCAAACTTTAGCTGATAGTGATATTTCTTGGTGGACCATCTTCGCTAGTATGTCTTTCTTGTGAGTGAATTCTTTCTTTAATACAAGATAAAGTCCTCTACAAATTAATTTAAATTTCACTCCACCATAAATGTATACACAGCACTCAAACACACATTCTACTACAATCTCTCTCTCTCTCCCCTCTCCCCTCTCCCCTCTCCCCTCTCCCTTTAACTCCGTCCACAGTATTTTGCTCTCTTGCTGTGTCTTCCACTACATTCTCTCGATCACCATACCATGAATGCCTACAGATCAGAAGATAATTCATACTGCTATTTCCATCCCAAAGAGGATCTTGTTGGGATTTGTCCATTGTGCTTGAATGAGAGGCTCCTCGTATTGGCAACGAAGAAAAGTAGCCGTTCTTCAGCGAGAGCAGCTCGTGGGAATGAAGGCACAGCACACAGGAAGCCACCCATCAAACTTACAAAGATTTTTGCTTTTGGTTCTTTGCTAAATAGGTTTGAATTCCGTCACTGGAAGTCTGATAACTCTGACCAAGACGCTGCCTCCACCAGTCAAGAAGGTAAGTTTTGCTGTTCCTGCTGTTGTTATTTGCTGCTGCTGATGTTGTGTGGCGTCGTGAATTTAGTACTGTTGTTGTTATAAGAGTCCCAGTTCCTGATGTTCTCGATTCCCTCCAGCACAGGGGAAACTGAAACATTTCTTTTTTGTTTGTCTGTATATGCAAAATTATTGTTTGTGCAGACAAATCTATGGTCAAAGTATACACATACCATCCTCACTTTACAGATTGGCTGATGAGATTTAGAATCTTGTTAATTATCAGTACTAGTTATTTGTCTCATTATGTTCTAATCATTTTGCTATATGTATTACATTTACCCCTAATTTAACAAATTAACATCACCACTATAAAGTTGAAAATCAATGGAAAGAACTTGTGATGCGGGAACCTGGGCTAGCTAGCCCACATCATTGGATTAATGAAAAGATGGATTTTGAACAATGACACTTTAATCATGGATAAATAATTATGGATATATTATTAATTTCATGAGTGCATAATTAAGCAGCTGCAGTTACCTTTGATTACTTATATATATCATGTTAATATTCCACACACACATAGATCATGCAAACAAAATATTATGAGGGACCCTTGTTTGGATGTCATTTGCGGCAAATCATGACCTTATAGAATATTTTTTTATGTACAAAATAGGAACGGGGGCCTGAGCTCAAATGTCCTTGGCATGTTATATATGGTTAATATATAGCGCATGAGTCTCGAATATTTATTTGTATCTATATATTCCCGATGAAAGTAAAATGCAACTTGCTTCTTCCACATGGATTGTATACAAAATATGCAACTTTTTTTTCTCAGCTTTTGATCCATTTTCTCTTTGGAACTCGTCGTCTAACTTTAGATTTTAACAAGCTTTTGCAGACTCTTTCATATCGATTAAGTTTGAAGACAATGGTGCTGCTTTGTGGGAAAAAGGCACAGTTTCTAAGGTCTCTATCGAGCCTTGCAGCAAGTCATGGAATCAAAATCTCAGCAAGGAAGCCAAACAGGGTAAGAACACTAAGGAGACCATGACTGTGATAGAGCATGCAAAACCGCATGCCTCCCTTAGGTGGCGAAGGAAGATTGGTCATATGTTCCAGCTAATGATCAGAAGGAAGAGGTCCAACAAAGGACATATGTGCCACGTGGGCACCGAGGTGGAGGGAGGCAAGGTGAGGAAGGGCTGGATAAGGACCCTGACAAAGAGGAGAACCAGAGAATAAAGAGGTTTCTATAGAAAGGGACACCTTCCTTTTCCACGACACCGTTTCTCTCTGTGGGTTGAGGCTCCTTCTGGACTGTAAAGTTCTATATTATTGAGATGGAGATAGAGTCAAAGTATATAGCTCCATCAAGTATTTTAAAAAGCGCTTCGAGATTCGCGGTGCTCTTTATTTTTTCCTTTTTCCATGTTTATAAGCAGTACAGGCTGTAAGGGATTTGGTGCAATGTGCTTTTGCTTCACGATCTGCGTTGATGGTATTGACCATACCTCACGGGGAGAAATATTTGTAAATTCCTTTCCCATGCTAACACTAGCTGATCTCATGTTGGTGCGCATATAGAGAGGGAAGCATGGGGCCATTCTAGGCCCTTAATGGAGGCTAGCGCTTATACTTTGATCCTTCGTTCGTGTTATTAATGACCCTAAAGATAGATGATGTGATACAAACATCCATGAACTTCAATTAATATTCTTTATTTTTAATTAATATCGATATTTAGATCAGCTTGTGCGTACCGTCTAATCTCCGAATGTTCTTCTGGCTAATATTGTGGTCGACACAATTACATATACATGCAAGCATAAGCATAGAAGCAAAAGAGTGTTCGAGTTGCCACGCCTCAACTCTTCCCCTCGCCGAAATTCAAGAACGCATGTGGTCAGAAAAATAAAGGGCAACAGCTTTGGTTTCTTTACTATCTAAGATAAAGGGCTTTCTGTGCATTCTCAAGTCAAACAACTTTTCCCAACTTTTTCAACTTTCACATTGTTTTGTCACAACTCATAAAGACTAAAGAGAGCTGAAACTTCTTTGCCGATTCTCTTTGCTCCCTCCGTTTCCTCTTCATTGCATTTCAGATTTCACAGGGGAATCAATCCCGATGTTCTCCCACAACCGTTCGTCGTCATCTCTCGGGCGTATTCTCGAGTCATTTTTTCCGCTCGCTCGGACGCAGTTGAAATTCGGAATAAGCTAGCGAATTAAACTAACAACGCTGTGCTTGCTTGCGTCTCGAGAAGGTCATGCTATCGATAAAATATTCTAGAAAAAGCTTTGCAAAAGAAAAGATATTTATTCGTGCTCGGATGTGGATATATATCAAACAAGCTAGCATTTAATTGTTAATTGCGATAGGCTATAACCTAGCTCCTAGTTGGTCCATGTGGTCGGTCCATGATGTGATGAAAGAAGTCCTCATGCATTATTTACTGGTCTATGGCTACATGAATATTTTTCACCTTATTTTCTTGGTAGAGAGTAGAGAGAGAGAATCAAAGGCAGGCACTGAAATAATGAAAGCACTTCCATGTGCCCACCATAGGAGAGACAATGACTCGGAGAAACAGCATCTCGGATAAGAACTTGCTTGATGATGTTTCGATTGAATGGAAACACAACCCCCATGATGGAGGTGCACGTACAGTGGCTACCGGGTGCCGCCGCTGTCTATAGAGCATGGACGCCATCCACGTGTCAGCTAGTAATAAACACAAAGCTAGGTAGTAAACACGTGTCAATAGCTTTTTGGAATAAAAAATTAAAAACTCAACGTTAAAATGTCTCTTATTACTGTAGAAATTACAAATAAAATAAAAACACAAGTAAACAATTTTATTGTTATTGTTATTGTATTCTAACAATGGAAAAAACAAAAAAAAAATCTTGATCAACAACTCAATGTTTTTTTTTACCATAAGAGCAAAAATATATTTTCATTGTTTTAAATTCATTAAAAATAATAATAATTTGGTCAATAGCTATAACTTTTAAGGGTAGAAACATAATTTTACTTTGTAAAAGTTCACAATGATTAATATACCCCGAAGAATTTTATAATGACAAATAGACCTCTAAAAATTATAAATCCTCCCTTATTTCTTGTTAATGTATTGGTTAAGAAGTAAAACAAGCATGTGCATGCAACACGATAGCAAAGCTTCTATTATTCTGGATCTGTGATGAATCTTTATCTTATAAATTTTTATTAAAGATGATCTAATTTACATATCCACTGAGTGGCCATGATCTGCGGCCAGTCAGAATATATGTGTGGAAGGAGACCATGGATCCAGCATCATGGACCCAAATTATCTTACCTTCAAGATAAAATATATGTATTTCATGAGGCCTATCATATGCTACAGTACCTGGCATTACAAGAAAAATGGATTGTTTGCAACGGAACATCCATTGCTAATATTAATTAATAATGGATTTTGCAATGAAAGTATTTCGTTGTAATTCCGCATGAAATTCTTTTTCTTTTCCGCAGGGACCAGGAGATTGGATCTAGCCATAATTAGGAAGAATACTATCAATCACTAACTTGTCGTTCTACTCGGGACCAAGATAGTAGATTTTTTTAACTGAAACAATCATACTTTGAGGGGGTTTTTTATATAAAAAAATTAATAAATCAAAGTTTGAATTGATATAGGGCAAGATTAACTCTTGAATTATGAGCTGGGTCAGTTCTAAATAGAGTATGTGATCACAATATGTATAGGTTTAGTGAGTGTTTATATCATTATATTTGTAATAGCTTTTTTTAATTTCAATTCCGATGAATGCAATTTTATGTTAGAACATACTGCCCAAAAACCCATTAGATCTGCTAAGAAAAAAAACGTCGTGTGAACCACTAGAGGAGAAAAAAAAATGGACTGGCATTTCATTTCTCTTTTCTACCAAAAACCTAAATTTATCCTTAATTCTTGTTGGTGTTTCAAAATTCATCCTCTTAGTTTTTTATTTTAGCGCTTTTCTATTTTGCTAAAGTTTTATCTATTTTTAATTTGGTCATGCAATTCTAATTTGTGTATATAATGTTTTTTTTATTTGGTTTTTCTACTTTTGATTTCTTATTTATTCCTTTGGCTATTTTGTCAGAGTTTTTAAATTTATCCTTCAAATAAAATTTATGATTTCTTTTCAATATTAATAATATTTATTTTAGTTTGGTCATTTTTCTTTTTATTTGTTTCCTTTTCCTTTTCCCAAAGCCTTTTCCTTTTCCCAAAGTTTATCATTTAAATCAAGTTTATGACTTCTATATAATAACAATAATAAATAATAATGATAATGGTACAAACAATATAATTAATAATACTAATAATGATAATGATAATTCTAATAATAATAATAGTTTATTATGATATTAATAGTGGTAATGATGTTGATAATTGTGATAGTAATATTTATATTAGTGGTGGTGGTTGTAGTTGTAATGGTTTATAATGATGAATTTACCATTTTTTAGGTAAAAAATAAATAAAAAGAAAAGGGTTGACAACTTGGCAAGGGCAAGCTAAGAAGAGTTTCAAATGCATGGGAAAACCAAGGTACAGTTTTGAATAATACATATTCAAGATTAAATTTAATGATTATTAGATGAATGTGCATAAAACTAAGTGTGGGGACTTGATTCAATTTTTAATATGTCAATTTAATTTAATTGTAACCCAATTAAAGGTTTAATTACACTTAAGAACTCATTTGGATCATATTAAAAGATTTGATTAAATGCTAGGATGTAATTATATTTTTAATAGATCAAATTAATTTTATGAAGTACTTGAGTTTGTCACGACTAATCAGATGGCCAGTAAATAATTACCCAAAATTATCCCAAGCTGAAACTGAAGTTAAAAAACTCACCAACTAATCTATCTACAATCAGACTTCATCAGAGCATCTCCCTTCTGGCATGGGAATGTAAGTCTCTGCATAAGGAAAGTTAGGTTGAACGAATGAAGCAGCCAAAACACCAGCATCCGATTTTGAGTCACCGAAGTTAACGATTGCTGGGAAATCACAATTTTCCAAAGCAAACATTGGGTTCAAGATGGCAATTTAAGTACGAAAACCATGCAAAAAGAAGAGAAACTGACTAAAGATATGCTAGTGCTCGGAAATTCCATGTTGAAAGCGAAAATAGCTTTCGAGAACTACAAGGGAGACTTGTGTTGTACTCAGCGCTTGACAGTAATGCAGACCTTCCGATTATTTCTAGACTTTCTAGGTATAAATAATGAGTGAAGACAAGGTTAATATCCAAATATTATGTCGATATCCACAATGGTGTGTGTTTTAAGAGGATTATATATTCACGACGTCCTGATCCCAATGGAGAAGATCCTGCCGACAAATTTCATTATTAAGTTTGCCCCTCTCTTCTTCTTTTTTCCTTTCAATGCGTCGTTTTATTTGACAGGAAATAGGATGAAATACTTTTGGCTTTTGATCACCAAACTAATTGACTAGGGAACACGTTGAGATATATTTCTCTGTCGAGCTTTATTCAAATATGGTGATTTTTTTTAATGGCAGCGCATTTGAAAAGGAACAACAAGAACCGGCTAGGTTAAAAGTGATTTTTAAAAATACAGAATTCATACATGTGTTACATAGATTCCATAAGTAGGGTAGGAATTATTATTATAGCTAGTTCGGCATGCACGTCTCTTATTTCTCTCTCTCGAGGAGAGATGATATATATATGAGATCAACAACTTCTTTGCTCATCCTTAAGATCCAAGGAATGGATCGAGAGGAAGGCATTTCGTTAAAGTTTATACTTTTTATAATGACAATAAAAGCACGTAAACTATGCATTCCTGCGGCACGCCATGCTTAAGGGGATCGGTGGATCAGAAAACTCTCCTGTCGAAATTCGATCGAAAACAAACTTGTTGGCAGCGTCAGTATAGTGGGATCCGTCCCAATTCACTCGAACAGAGGGGTTGTCGCATGAACCAACAACCATTTTGGTATTATTTACTGTAATTGTTTCTCCACATAGTGCAGCATCACTGTAGTTGTACTTGCCTCCGTAGCCACAACAGACTATAAGTGGAAGCTCAAATCCTATACACCATTTGTAACGGAAAACAAGATCAGTTTGTAATAAAATAAACCCCAGAAACTAAATCTTGCCATGTTTTCTGATTTATCTATTGGTTTTGTTACTTTCGTGTTCTTTTCAAGGTAAAACCACTTGCTTTGGTAATGTGGGTAAATTATTACAGCACTGTGACGTATTGTGAAATCATGGAAACTGTCTGAAAGTTTATATAAAAAATCCCGTTTCAACTTAATTAAAATGTCGCTAATCTTTTTTTAAAAAAATACTAAAAAAAGATGATATTTAAAATACTAAAGCATTTAAGGTACAAACACAAATTTCTATAATATTGTCATAAACTTGAAGTGGATTTCTCTCAAATGTTCAATTTTTTTGTGGTTTATATATTTATGATTTTATAATATATTCTTTCAGAATATATTTCTTATCATCTAACAAAATATATATACAAAATTTTACAATAATTGAAAAGATTATTGTATTATTTACCGTGCTATTAATTATTTGTTAGGTTCTCATTGTATAATTACCTAGTCTAGTACTGTAACTTACCGTATTTCTTGGGTTCAGCGAATAGAGAATATTTCACAGGATACAGATCGACGAATGTTAATGCAGCTAAAGGAAGATCTTTCCTTAACTGAGAGACAGCCTCTTTCAACTTGTAATTAAAATACCGAGCCACTTCATTGTACTGCTTTGCACAGCCAGCACTGTCTTTCTCTGCCGAAGGAAAAGCGGTCAGGACGTAAGCAAGACAACCAATCGGCCCTGTACCGTGAATCCAAAACGACCTGCCTCCTAATTTGTATATATTCTGCATCAAAACCACCTCAGTAGTTTAAATATAATATTGTAACATAATATTTAATAAGTAAACTAAAAGGTGCATGTAGTTCGTTGTGATGCAAGTATGTTTTGTCGAAGACAACATAAAAATATCATAATTTTAATAATGTTCACTATTATTATTGTCAAGGTCGACATCGATAACATACTGCACAATGTTATTTATAATATATAAGTATATAGTAAATTTAAATAGCCTTCTAGAAAGGCTTATTATTAAGGATTGTGTACCTTAACATATATTGAAAACGTGTTGACAATGTCAGGGACAGATGCTTTCACTTCCTCAATGGACATGTTCCTGAAAATCCCATCCCCGATATCATTATGACCAATGTCAAATGTGTATAATGCTTCTCGGAAATATTCCTCCTCGGGCATCAACTTGGCAAACTTTCCACCTGCATACAGGATATTGAACATCGATGAGAAAATCGTTTTCCAATTGCATCTTCGGCGTACAGTTGAGTGTTATCTGTAGAATAGACCCCAAAAAATTGATTTTGATTACGCACCTTGTTTCCTGATAATCTGTGATCTTTCCTTAAACTGCAGAAATTGCTGATACTGCACATCAAGGTAGAATGGACTATATCCACCATTAGCGGGTATAATTGGAGACGGGAATCTGATGGTGCCTCTTGCCGAGGCAAAATTCGCTCCATGTGTGTAGCTGGTGCCCAGAGAATTAAGATAAGCACTGAGAAATGGCAGATCGAAACTCTTTGCTGATCAAACAAAATATCATTAGAGATCCACACATTGTAAAACCATATCCACACATGTTGACAACGTGATGAAGTAAGAGATCAAGACTTTGAAGAATTAAAATATGCATAACATATTCGAAGTGTTAGCATAGTAGCTTACCAACGAAATCTATTATCAGCCTTCCATCTGAGAACCTTCCCGAGGGCATGTGAAAGTAAGTGTCTCCATAAGGAGAGTTAGGGGGAGTGAAGGCAGCTGACAGTGTACCAGTATCAGAGTTTGAGTCGCCCAAGTTGAATATTGCTGGAAACTCGCAGATTTTCGAAGCAAAGATGGGATTCAAGATGCTGGTGAAAGTTACAAACAGCATAAAAAAATTACCCAAAGTGATAACAGACACCTTAATGCTAGTATACCCCATAGTTTAGAGTTTGTAAGTAGATATACTCTCAGTTTTTGCGACGAGAAACTTTGGTGGAAAGCTGGGGTTTATATAGCGTAAAATGGAGCAGCCCTTTCCAAAACGTAGGCGGCTTAGTTTACGTGAGCAAAGGGCATAGATAATTAAGGTCAAACTAGATAAAAGTTGATGCAAAAGTATTCGATGACGCGGCAATTAATTTATATATAAAGAAATCAATTTCTAAAAAGCTAAATAAATCTAGTTTGGTAGTAGTAACACAAAAATAATTTGTATATAGACATCAACACTGTTGGAGTATAGCAATTCATAAACGAGAAGTATAGATTGATATCATGAAATCAGTTGAGCCTTGAAAAATCATTTTTAGTTCTTTAAAGAACCAAGAAAAAGAGAATTATCACCTCACAAACACACAAAGTTGTTGTTGTAATCTAAATGTCATTAAGCATAAAAACCTAATCTAAAACTTATTTTTAGTTCTTTAAAGAACCAAGAAAAAGAGAATTATCACCTCATAAACACACAAAGTTGTTGTTGTAATCTAAATGTCATTAAGCATAAAAACCTAATCTAAAACTTATGCAGCATATGTGTTTTTAACTTAAGTTAAACTATAAAATACTCAAAGATATAAATTTGTATAAAACTCACTTATAATCAAACCAAAATCCTTAAATATCTGATCCTAATTGATGTTTATTAACCCTAAAACACAAAAAAAAAATTGTTTTATTTAGTGTATGTTTGGGATTGTAATTCCAACTAAGTACTTTTTTAAAGTGTTTTTTTTTGTGAAAATATTAAATTAATATTTTATAGTATTTTGTAAGAATCTTAACATATAATATAAAAAATATTATTTTAATATATTTCTAGATAAACAATATTTTTTAAGAATTTTTGTAAAGGTCAATGGCTTGAACAGGCAAACGTAGCCAAAACAAAAAAGAAGAGGTAGACTGTCCGGCATTGTTTTCTTTCCTCTTTTTTTCTTCGGTAGAGTCCCATATTCAAGGTTTATCATATCATGTATCTGAAAAAACAAAAGGAAGATAAGGTTATCGTCCTGGTAATTATGTTACGTCCGTACACGTAAAAGGCGACGACGGGGAGGATCGATCGGATTTTTCTCTCTCCCCCTTGTATTATAGAACCTTTGCACTTGGTTTTGTTCTCTTGTCAAGATTATATGATTAGAGTTTGAAACAAGAATTATAACGGTTGTATATACATCTTGAGTTTTGACTATACTATTTAAATGCTGTATTTTAAAGTATTTTAAAATATATATATAAATTAAAAGTATTTTTTAAAATTTCTTAAAAAATACTTTTGTTATCATCATATCAAAATATCTAAAAATACTAATAAAATTAATTTAAAATAAAAGATAAAAATTTAAAAGCACATTATGAAATAACAATTTGCAACGAGGAAACCCTTCCAGTTTTGCTTCTCACGTGATGATTGAGGTTGAATACTTCACCCATTTTGATGTCCTGCCCACTTAATTTCTGTGCTTGGAAATGATTTAAGCCGCCCTAATACAGTTTGATTTATGTTATCTGATATAACTTATTCCAATGAAAGATATCCATTCCGTAATATTTCATGAAACTCAAATTAACTATTCTTATTTATATCACAAAAAAAACCGACAAGTATTTAAACATTTTACTCAAACTACTTGTTGTGAATCAAACAACAGTTTGTAAAATATAGTTATATATAATCCTTACAGATATTACCACTCTACTGCTGTCCTATAATCCGAACGAATAGGTTTTTTTTTGTAAAGTGTGCTTGAATCAATCACCTGTGCAGTAACACTATCAGAAAACAAGCAATCGACTTATAGGATATATAGTTTGAAGTAGAACAGCCAAAATCTAGGCCTAGCCATGCATCCAAAGTGTTATTCAAATGGGTTCGTCGTCATGGTTGAAACCACCTACGAGCACACCTTTTCCAATGTGGAATAATTGGTGAACGCTAACTTATAGTGAAGCACATGTTTTTTTTATTAATGTAGGTTTTGATCAGTTTGTAATGAAATTAATGATTATGTAAGTTTTCAGTAGTTATTATATTATAGTGAAAGTATATTAATTTGACATGTTAATGGATTCAGCCCTTCTTGTGTCTTGAATACATAAATTCATCACTTCCGTGTTGATTTGAAAGAGTTTAGGAGAAATTTCTAATATTTGGGTCAAGAAAACATGTTTGTGCATGATTGTTATGACTGTAATATTAATGAGGTTCACCATTAGAAAAAATAATGATAAACGAATTGACACGTCGTTGTTATTTGTTAAAGAAGAGGAGGAGTTCAGAAAATGGAAATTGGGGGAAAGGATGATAGTTGTTGTGTTAGGTTGAAAATAGATGGACTAAATTGATATAGTTAGGAAATTAAATTGGGCTCTAAATCACGGCGGGGTTTGATTGTGTGAAACCGATCATAAGTGAGATCTTTGTGGAACGATTGGGAAAATTGAGAAAATAATTATGCATGGTGTGAGTTATAGATGTAAATGTGTACGGGTATATGAGATTGATGAATTTTGTGGTTGGTCAGTGAGAACATAAATTTAAGAATTTATGTATTGTCTAAAATCCAGCTGAAAACATGGAAATCTTAAGATAATATGAATAATTGAAAAAATTAAGAAACAATGTGATATAATAATGAATTTTATTACAAGTAATGGTTGATGTTGAAGATAATTGATTACAACTAATTGAGTTCAAATAAATTCAGTATGCTTAGCGTACCCTTGCCGATAGTAACCTGCAGAAAAGTGTGGGTTTTGTGCATGCCTTCATGCTCGGATTTGATGCTATGGATGCTATTTGAAATGGTGGCAAAACGAGGTTTTCCAATGAGTATGCTATGAAGACAAGAATTGTGATTGCTGACACCAAGATTGACATTCTATTGTCTTTTCAGAATATCAAAGTTGCAATCTTTGCCGCTGGGAAGAGGTATACTCGGAAACTTAGACAAGTTACTGGGGGTTTTGATCTTTCTTTTCTTTTATTTTCTGTTATTTTGAGAATACACTATAGTTATTGGCACTGGTCAGGCACAATTTGAGATTTGTCTTGCCAATTACAAAAAGTTTAAGCGCGAAGCTTACCTGTATTTGCTTGTTTGAAATGCCTTGAGTTTTATGCTCTAGCATTTGGAGTAGATTAACCTTGTTCTTAGAGAATAGATAGATTGCAAATCGTCACTTTTGAGGGTTTGTATGATCCCATGATTAGTTGACAGAATTGTACTTTCTGCTTAAAATTGACCGTAATGCTAAGAGCAACAAGAAAAACCTTTAATTTCTCTGTTTGGATTGAAGGTCGAGGGAGCGAAGTCACTTTTTTATCCCGTGGCAGCCGAGCCTCTGAAGTCTGAGCTGGGAAAACATCCATTGTAAATCCTCTGTATTTTATTGTTCAGCGCCTCCTGGACAAAAAAATTGAAGCTTAATAAGTTTCGATTCTATTTGAGTTGCAGCCAAAAACAATAAGCTTGTTGGGTTCTTTTGGCTGCAAATCTAATCTGAATACAGTAAATGAAAATTCAAGTCTTTATCTTGCAGGAGGAATAAAAGGAAGCAAAATCTTTGGTGAGCATATCAATTTTGTTGATCGATCAGGAAGCGGTTTATACACCCGTGAAATTGGCTTTCGAGTACTAATACTTTCTTTTGTTGTTCACGGACAAACTCAAGACAGTCAATGTAGAGGGCATTTTCTTCTGCTGCTTTTAGGAGGGTTGGACATCAAACATAAATGATTTTAGACCATGATGAGATTCCATAAATAGCTAATTAAACTATAGCTAAATCTGGTATCATACTGGTAATTCTCGACTCATGTGAGCTTCGGTGCTCTTGGTTTCCTTTGGGAGAGTGAAAACCCCCCAAAAAGGCACCTCAATTATAAAAGGGCCTTCTTTGTCGATTCTCCTTCGTGGAGACCCATTTGTTGATCGCTTATCAGCATATGGAATTGACATTGGAATTCCTGATCAGGTGAGACTTGTTTATCTCCTAGCACTGAACCCTTATAATTTTATCTGCGTCTCCACAATATATTTCTCTTTCCACAATCTCTAATAACGTTATCTGCATTTCATTACATATTCAAAGGTCATCTTTCGGTTTCCCTTTAAAAACTACGTTGTAGCATAACGTGAAAAGATCTTACTCTAATAGCAATATTACACGGAAACTCAATGGAGATTGAAGTGCAAATTCTCTTTCTCATGTTATTCAGCATTTACAAGCCTCAACATTGACATAATATTCCAGAAGCCTCACGCAGAGAAGAATATATAAAATTGTAGCATAACGTTAATGCCCCTTCAAATCCATCCATTCGATATATCATACTACCATTCTCCCGTTAAACCTGGATAGTTGATGGACTTTGGCCCCTCCAACATCCACACTACTTTCTTTTAATGCTTCTCACCACTGCTCTGTACAAGACACTCAAATGTATGACAGTAAACACACATACAAAGAACAAAATTACCGAATATACATGATAGTATCTCAGGAAAATTTCTTGTTTAGTTTTTGATGTGTAACCGATACCATTTGATTACATTGATATGAAGAGGCTTGCTCCAGTACATCAGGTGTAAATTGGAGAGCTAAACTGCTCAACAGCAGAAGGCTGCAAGGCTCGGATTTTAACATCATATTTTCGATGTTTGGAACCTTCACTGACTGAGGAAGAGTCAGATCCGTCTGCTACAAGTGGATAAGCTGAAGCTTTATCATCATAAGCAATTCCAATATGATTACCACACTTGCGGCAAAGAAGTGCTGTTCTCCGATGGAACAAACCCCAGGAGTTTTTTGAAAAGAAGGGAATGCATTGGAATTCATCAACCTGAGTAAATCTGCTCTCATCAATGAAGATGAATGAGATGATGCCTCTCTTTATGGATTTCCCATATTTAGAGCCAATGGACGAGGTGTTCCGATTGGAGGAGCTCAAGTTCAATTCATACCCGCAAACACCGCAGCTGCACCAAAGTTCATTTAATTTTCTACCCTTGAAAAAACAAAGCCCGTGCAGAAACAACCAAGACCACAAAGATTCAATAAACAATTTATGGGAAACACATAGAACAACAATTGATGGATAATGGGAAGCACATAAAACATCTATTGATGGATACTGTCTTAGATGTTAATGTAACTTAAAGTAAATGTCCCTTTTGCCTCTCTTGTCATTTTCCCATCAGATCGTTTGCAAATCAAAACAAGGTGAATAGAGGATCAAAATCCCATCTGATCATCTTATTAAAACCATTTCTGGAATGGCCTCATTCACAATTACAGTCTAGTAAATAAAGGGTAAAACTAACAGCTGTTATTATGAGTGATGGAATATAGAAAAGAACTCCTTCTCATAATAGAAAACTCAATTCACCTTTTCGTAAACCAGAGGTGTTCAAATAATTTTATTGGCCATAACAATTTTCCTGATACCAATTCAAGAACTTTGTTTAAGTTCTGTACCAGTGCTAACTGCCCACGATATTGTCAAAACTTAAAAAAGCACAAGACTTTTAGTTCCCAAGCTTACAAATTGACTTGACATATCATTTAATCTCTTATTTACATCCATTCAGAACAGTTCTCACAAGCTTATTAAGAAGCCAGGTTTCCTTCCACCAGGAAAAAAACCTATATTGATCACGAATTGAATACGGTGACTTTCCACTTCAGAACAGAAAACAAAGGAAAGCCAACCAATTAGAACCAATAACAAAAAAACTCGTTCTTTCATTGAAAAAGAAAAGAAGAAAAAAAGCATCCAATATTTAGTGGGACAGAAAGAACCTGTAGCTGACATGTCTTTGAGAAGCAGAGGAAGAAGAAAAGGAATAATGGCGATTCCCGTTGAGGTAAGATTCCTTGGCAGCCTTAGATTTTTCCATTTCTGCTTCTTGATCAACGGTTGTGATCGTGATTGGGACTCAAACAATGATACAATTAGTGAGTTAATGGTGATCAAAGACAGTCTTGCGTGCAATTGGGTTAAAGAAATCCTGTCTGAATCGGGAGGCTTAAACTGACCAAGTTCAAGACAGAGATCCCTTCTAGAGAGAGGGGTGAAAGGGTTTTTGAGGAGGAGGAGAAGAAGAAGAGGCTGGGAGAGGAATCAAGGCAAATAAAAGGTCTCCTGGGCTGTCACTTTCTTTTTTTGGAGACGAACTTGGTTTAAAACGGAAAAAAAAAAGTTTAATTAAGTAATTTGATTAATTAATGCGAGTGATTAAGTGTCATTACAAGGTCCACATACTATTATTAAAGGTGTTTTTACTATTGTTTCATCAAAAATAAAGTTTTAAAAACTATTATTAAAGGTTTTTTAATAATTGTTTCAACAAAAATAAAATTATAGATTGCATTATTATTGTACGTGGTGATGTTGTTTAGATTACACGTGTACAGGTTTGAGTTGTTAACTGGATGTGATTGATAATTATTATAATGGATGTTTGTTGTTTGTTTGTTCGTCGATCATATGACTTTTAGGAAAGTTTTTGGTGACTGTGATTGCCAATTTGTTGGATAATCCAATTCTATTTCATGTGATTTATGTCTAATCTATTCTCCCGCTGACAATCATGGGCACGATGTCTTCGTGATTTTCCATGATTAGTAATTATAGATTTTTTTAAAAGTATTTTTAAATTAATTTTTGTTTGAAAAAACAGTAATTGGTTTTTCTATGTTTTTTATATTAAACGAGTCGGTTAGCCCGCGCGATGCGGCGGGCTTTTTATATATAGCAAACTTATTATTTATGTGGTAAACAAAGAATTTTTTAGTTGATAAATAGGGAATTGTAAATTTTAAATCATGCTATAATTTTTTTTTATGTATTGAATTAGTTGATTATTGCTATAAGCTTATATACTCAGATAATAATTCAATTTTGAAATTTAAAAATTATAAGCGATAAAATTTATGAAAGATTAGCGAATTGTAATTTGAGTATTGCAAGACCATAATTGATTAATTGTTTAGTATGTATTAATTGTTTTGATGGTTATTTAATTGGTTGATGTAAATCTGTAATCAATAAAATGAATGAAAGATGATATTTTGTTGTCTTGAACTGAATGTGTTGATGGTTAAATATTTTTTAACAGTTACTAAGCATTTAACTGGTTGATAGCAATATTGTAAGCGCTGAAATCTATTAAAGATAGATTATTTTTTGTTTGCATTGATTTGGTTGGTTGTTGACATTATTTTACTGGTTTGGAGAATAATTTAGTCACAGCTTGGATTTGAATTATGTGTTGATTTAATTAACTCATAGATAGCATAATTGCAATGTTTTGATTATTTGGTGTGTTTTAATTGGATTGATAATTATATAATCAGTTGGTCGAAAAAATGTAATAGATTATATCGATTAGAGATTTTTGTTTGCTGTAGTCAATTGGGAATTTGTTGGTGGTTGGTTTTGTTGTAATTGTGTGGCCGATCATCTAATTTTTCTTTATTCAGTTGTGTTTACTGGTTATGGAAATATTTTTTGTATCCATTTGTATGGTGAATTATTTGATTGTTTGGTGTGATATTTTTTTTTTGTAGTTTATTGATCAATTTATGAATGTGTTTTAATCGGTTATTTGTAAATGTGTGTCCGATCATCTACTATTATATAACTATATTAAATGTATCTCAGAATACTTATATTAAGTTTTTATATTGAAAAAATCCTAGGTCATGTTTTCTTTTTCCTATATATATTCTTAGGCGAAAGACTAAAAATATATAAAAAAAAATTAAAATCATTACTGTCAAAACAATAGAAATTATTAAATTATGAAGAGCAAAAAAAATATTAACAAAAGAGTTATTAACAAAAATAATTGTTATTATTATTATTATTATTATTATTATTATTATTATTATTATTGTTATTATTATTATTATTGTTATTATTATTGCTATTATTATTATTGTTATTATTATTATTATTGAAATAATTGTTATTATTATTATTGTTGTTGTTGTTGTTGTTGTTATTGTTATTATTATTATTGTTATTATTATTATTATTATTGTGTTAAGTACACTTATATATACATGGACAAAAATAGACATTATTCTACAAATAAAAAAAATTAAATTTGTGAATGTGTTTTAATCGGTTATTTGTAATTGTGTGTCCGATCATCTACTATTATATAACTATATTAAATGTATCACAGAATACTTATATTAAGTTTTTATATTGAAAAAATCCTAGGGCATGTTTTCTTTTCCCTATATATATTCTTAGGTGAAAGACTAAAAATATATATTAAAAAAATAACACCATTACTGTCAAAACAATATAAATTATTAAATTATAAAGAGCAAAAAAAATATTAACAAAAGAGTTATTAACAAAAATAATTGTTATTATTATTATTGTTGTTGTTATTATTATTGTTATTATTATTATTATTGATATTATTATTATTATTATTATTATTATTGTTATTGTTATTGTTATTATTATTATTATTGAAATAATTGTTATTATTGTTGTTGTTGTTGTTGTTGTTGTTGTTGTTGTTGTTGTTGTTATTATTATTATTGTTATTATTATTATTGTTGTTGTGTTAAGTACACTTATATATACATGGGCAAAAGTAGACATTATTCTACAAATAAAAAAAAAATTGTTATTATTGTTATTATTATTATTATTATTATTGTGTTAAGTACACTTATATATACATGGACAAAAGTTGACATTATTCTACAAATAAAAAAAATTAAATTTGTGAATGTGTTTCAATCGGTTATTTGTATATATATATATATATATAGTATTTCAGAGTAATGATAGTAATTTCTTTTTCAAAAAACCTAGGTCATATATATATATATATATATTTTTTTTTAAGGCGCTAATATTGAATAAATATAAAAAAATATAATTAGTCAGACATATTTAAAAGAAAACAAAACTAACAAATAATTACTGTTATTATTTTGAATGTCTTATCTATAATAATTAGAAAATTCAAGACTTAAAAATATTAAAAAGAAGCAATTAATAAACAAAATAAATAAAAAAATAAAAATAAATATTATTAGATTGTAAGAATGTATTTGTTAGTTATAAATATGGTCATAAACACTTATAATGATCTCTTTCCCTCTCTTAGATATAAATGCTTGTACTTTATTTATTTGTTAGTTTGTTTGCTGACTGGAAGATTGTCTTATGAACTTCAAAAGTCATTCCTTGTTCAGGAAACCTCTTTGGTGGAAGAAATCTAAATTTTAGTTGTGCAAACGTAGGGTCAAGAATGAGAAATTTTGGCACCTCTCTCTGCTATCTCTAGGAAATGGGATAACTTTATGGCTCAAAAATTGAGCAGAGGTGGTTGAAGTTGTTAATGGAAGTGATTTTTATTCAGAAATAAAACAATAAAAATTATTAAATTATTATGATAAAAAAATAAAAGAAAAAGAAAAAGGAAGCAAGGAAAAAAAACTAATATTATTATTCTTATTGAGTTAATTATTGGAAAAAATTCAATAAAAAAATGTCAATAAATTGTTTTTTAAAAAAAACATAAGTGAAAAAAACAAAAACAAAATAAAAAAAAACATCAAAATCAATAAAAAATAAAAAAAAACAATGAAAAAAAAAACATAAGTGAAAAAAAAACGTCAAAATCAATAAAAAAATAAAAAAACAATCAAAATAAATAAAAATGAAAAAAAAAAACAGCAAAGTGAAAAAAAAAAAAAAAAAAAAGTGAAAAAAAAAATTGAAAACAAAAAGCGCTAGGCAGGGGTCGAACCCCTGCCCAGCGCCTCCCCTCCCCCCACATGCTTATGTTTTTGCCAATAAGCTACATGCTTTTCTTTGTTTCTTTTTGTGAAATAATATATAAATAGTATCTGTACTTTTAAAAAACGAAAAAAAAAAAAGAGGTGGACGTGCACCCGCGCCGCACCGGAGCAAAGTGCACGTCCACAGTGACTATGAGTCACGGTGAACAGTGCATTTCACTGTTACTTTCGCCATTTTGTTTTAGATATATGTTAATATATATATATATATTTATTTATTTAAATTAAAAAATAATCTTTAACAACATGTATTATCATACTACTAAATAGTAATACAAACCACATATAAAATGAGGATGTAACATAATTCATAAATAAGGAGTCAACTATGGTTAAAAATTTAAATAGTTTAAGAACAACACTTGTGTATTAAATAATTTATTAATTCATTCACTTTATTTTACTATTAGCCAAGATGATTGGTAGTAGTATTTGGTAGACTAAGGTGAATGATGGTTGGTATCTAAAAACAACTCATGTATTTAAAAACTCTATGTTGATTAAGTAGATATCTTTTCGAGAGAAAAAACAACATGATTTTTTTTTAATATGAGATTAAATATGTAATCAACAATGAAGATTATGAATCGGTTTTTTTTTAAAGGATTTATAGGGATTTTATGGCCTACGAACTCTATTCTTTTATATTACCACGATAATATTGAAGATGAATAAATATTTTTTACGTATTATTAATGAGAATGAGGGATAAATATCTTTTACATATTATTAATAAAAAATAAAATAAAAATTAAAAGATTCTTATATACCTAAAGAGATAAATATTTCTAACCTTAACATTCAATGTCAAGGGCCATGACAAAAAATAAGTGGGGTTTTTAAAAAGATTCTAAAAAGATTATTGATTTTATATTTATTTTATAATAAATTCACATGTATTTAGATTAGACACGTAATTAAATCAAAAAAATATTGGGTTATCATCATGTCTTTGGTTATTTTTAAAACACGAATTTTAAATAAAAATAACATGTATAAAATATATTCATCCATTAATTAGTATAAAAACTCAAAAGATTTACTACAATGTAAAGCAACTTGTGATGAAAAAAAAACGTTGTATCTATTGAGTCCTTCCACGCTGTCATTACTGAAAGCTAAAGGGACTCTTTTTTTGTCCGTTGATCACGTATTCAAGTCATATAATCAATTTCGGTTATGATTTAACTTGGTCATTTATTAGATCCACTTATGATCCATTAAGTTACACGGAGTATAAAATTGAACGTCTATTTCGAGAATTGTCGAGTAAATTTGGAAAATTTAAAAGCTATTTTAGAGACAAAAAAAAAAAAAGAATTTTCTTGGAATATTCCAAAATCATTGCGGAATTAGCTCCATCTAAAAAAAACAAAAGTATCTTCATGTGCATCAAAGCAGAAGCTAGAACTAAAACAGAGAAAGGAAATCATCAATCTATGAAAGCAGAAATCCCACGATTTCATTACACGGCGACAGACACTGTGCACATCATGCCGTTAAGTTTTATTTATATGGTTCCGTCAGGAGCATGTTCGGACATAAAAACCAGAGCTGTTTGTTTTTCAATGCATGGTCAGTTGAATATACTTTATAATAAATATAATTTTAAAATTTATTTATAATAAATAAATAAATATTTAAAAAAAAAAAAACAAATTACTTTACAAATCACAACTGTATATTGAGCGACCGCCACCCACAGCTATGAATTTTCAATGAGCGATTTAAATTGACGGTATAGCTGAGAAATTCCAGAGAGATGGTGCACGAGTAGCTATAGTTTTATTTATGAAATACTCGGAATTCTAAACACCACTAGATTTAGCGGCTGTCGATAAGTTTTTCATTAATAAATAAAAACAATTATTGTCAGCATTACAGATAGACCAAAAGTAATTACTCGTTTTAATAGTCAGTAATTTCCTCCCTCGATCCTATTAAACACATTGCCGACAGGAGTAATTTTATTGGTGAGATGTAATGATATTTGCTGTATTTTCTTTAAAATTCTTTGGAATATATCGACATATATATGTAGTCCATCAGAAAGTTCACAGTTGCGATGATATTTGTTGTAATTATTTTTCAGCTCCATGAAATAAACCAATGAAATAAGGTCGTCGATAACCCCATCAATAATATATATTTTTAAAAAATATATATATTAAATAGAAATATAAAATATTTTATATAAAATATTTTAAAAAAAATAAATTGATATAAAATTCAAATATTTAAAAATCAGATATTTAGTACAAACTTATACATTCATATACAATGAAACTAGAACAAGACGGTGTTGGAAGAGAGAATACAGGGGTCGTGGGGCCAGTAAGAAGGTGCACGTTGCACCACCCATCCTTGATCTATGCATGACCATCTGGCGTGGTTGTTCATCATCCAAAGAGAGAGTTGTTCATATTTAATAAGGCCACGAACTCCGAAGACAAAGTGCTCGAGACCGGTTGCATGCACCCACCGGTTAAAACATTATGAGTTGCCCACAAGTTCTCGATGGTAGTATTAGAGAGTCTGTCGACTAGATTTTTATCGGATTTACAGGATAATTTTGTCTCCGACCACAAATTCGGATTAATATTCAGGTGAATCGAATTGTATTTCTCCCTCAATTGGCTGTTATAAATCCCTTGAAAATTAAAAAAAAAAAAAAATCAACAAGTTCAAGTAAGTCATGACTAGAAAAAAAAGAGTTGAAAACCAAACATACCATAAAGTGTTAAGCTCCGCTATTGATGAATTGTTGCATTTTCTTTTTTTTTGTTATCAATTTGTACTTGTGCCTCCACAAAAAACTCCATTGGACTTGACTCATGTTCAAGAGTTCGTAGCCTGTAAAATAAAAATATTGTCAATTAATTATATTTATAAAAAATAATAAGTTAAATAATTGATATTATTAAAAAAATATTATCATCCGTTTTAATTGTGAAACAAACAAGACGGAGCAATCCGTGTACGTGGTAATAGAATCATGATTTTTTTCCCGATTCCCTAAATTAAACTATGATCATCACGTGAAACACTCGGGCATCATGTGTTGAATGTATTCCACTCATATAGTCTTTAAATTGAATAACAACATGAAATTCTTCCAAATTGCCAAGTCATCCAGCCTAGTAGATCTCTTTCCTTTAGCTTTTTTTTTTTATATGGTACAAATGAATCATCTACAAGTAAATGACAAATAAAATCTCAATATCTAGAATATTTTTTTTATGATGGTTTCAATGTTACCTAGTTGCATTGTGATTCTCTCTAATCCTCCTCGCAACATTGTCATTTGTTTATCTCACTCAAATTTTATATTGCAGTAAAAATTTATATAAAAAATAAATTTCAATAAAGTAAATGATTTAACACCATAAAAAATTAAGTTAATACAACCTTAAACCTCGAAAATCATGCATCAATTTGTGCTTTCATTTAGGATGTTTGGAAATCTAGCTCTATTAAAACAATAATTTTCATCAGCAATGATTTAAATGTCGATGTTATTATCCAGACAATCTCACTGTTTATAAATCTAAAATTAAATAACTTTAATGAAATATTATTTATTCAAAAATTATTAAACATGTCGTTTTCATAATAAAAATAAACTTACATTGAAAGTTAATATGTCCAATGCAACTCGTACATGCCGGTGAATGGATCCCGTTGAATCATGCTGTATTATAATGACACCTTTCATTACAGGCCGGTTTGTCTTAAAACGATGCTGTTTGTGTCATTAATTTCTATGTTGGGATGAATGGCGTAAATGTTCTATAGATGACTAAAAACGAGGGACTCAATTGGAAATATGTTTTTTGTTTGGTTCCTCATATGGGATTAATGATTGCTGAGGAGCAAATATGTAAAGACGTTTAACAGATTCCTGAGAGTAGTAAACACTATCAGCTCGTCAGAGTTGTAATCTATTCGCACATAATGATGGCCATCACCTGGAAGAAGAAAAGACAACTCTCCATCTGCCTAAAAACTCTCCTATCAGGAAACTTGCATTTGGATTCTACGCGTGAGAGCAGAAGAAAATACGGTTTCCAATGAAGAGGGCAATTGTAGTTTGTTCATGCAAGAAACAGAGACAGAGAGAAGGCGCTAACTTCTAAGTAAACATCAATGTAGAATTTTACAAAACACAAAAGCTCATCTAGTCTTCCTCCTCATCGGTCACAAACTTCCCAGTCCCAGGATTCAATGCGGCGATGAAGAAGAAGACAACGTTGAACAACACGAGTGGTTCGATCTCATTGACGGGAATCCCTGTCTCGATGTTGAGCTGTGCTAGAGCTCCCTTTCCTGTTATGATTTCTCCGATCAAAGAGAAAGCGATACCCAGCTGAGCCAATCTCCCCACGAAAAGTTCGTTGGATTTCGTAAATCCAAATAGAGGACCTTGCACACAACAAAACAATGAAAAATTCTTTCAGAACACATGCCATGCATCTTTGGATATGCCCGATCCGGTGCTTCGAGAACTAGAAACAGCACTTACACTGAATAAGAGTGAAGATGAAACGGTAATAGAAAAATTCAAGAAAATAGATGATGATGTGGGATTGCAAATTAACTACCTCCCTCCTTGAGACCCAGTGCTGCCCTGAAGCTTTTTCCTGGAGGGATCACAGCTCTATCAATGCCAGTTGGTGGGTCATCAACGAAGCGGCCACGATCACCCAAAGCTCCAATGGCTCCAAGCAAGGTGAAAAGGATGAAGAAAAGAAGAAGTGGTTCTGCTTCGTAAATGGGAATTCCAGTCTCCAGGTTCAGCTGAGACAGAATTCCTTTTCCTGTTACTGCCTCTCCCAGCAACGATGCCTGCAAAGATTGCATTCAGCAACTTATATTAACAAAACCTTATATTACTCTACAAACATTTGTTTGCAGCAATATCCAAAAAGCTGGCTTCATTTTCTCTGTTTTCTTCGCCCTCTTTATGAAATGCCTGAAACTAGGACTCGACAACTCCAAATTGTTTGGAAACCCTCAAACAACTTTTAAGCTAGTAAGTAGCGCTTGTTGTTCTAGTCCAAATTCTAGGTCATTTGGGCAACAAAGTATCAATGCTTGTTTGACCAAACGGTCTCCCTAAGAAAAAAGTCTCTGCTCACACTTAAACCTGCATTTTTCTGAATTTTCATGGTGAAATTCTGAAGCATGGCGAATCGCACTGACATTGCAAGTTGTCATTGATATTGGTTATTAATTTCTTCTGCGAGCTCTAATTGCCATGGTTAACTAATTAACTACTCAAATGACAGACATGTGGGTTGGTCCTTTTCTTGATTTAGAGGTACACTCACCTCCTATCAAATTACGGAAAGAAAAGAGATCATTGAAACACGAATGTATGCTAAAAGATAAACCAGATTTTCAAAACAGGACAATATTGACTTACAGCAAAGCCAATCATGGCAACACGTCCCACGAAGAGCTCATTCTGCTTGGTGAAACCGATTCCACCAGAGGTGCCAAAAATACCATCTTCAACTTTTGGCTTCGGTGGTGGAGCAGCCTAGTAAGAAAGTTAAAGAGAACACACACAGTAAAGTCAGGTTTTATTTATCAGTTTAAACCACATATTTGACAGCAATTAAAGAAATGCAAACCTTCTTTGGCACCGCCTTGGTTTTGGGTTTGAAGAGTGCAAGCGTGGTGAAAACATCGGAAGAAGAAGAAGAAGCTTTGCTAGAAAGAGGATTGTAGAGAAGATGAGAGAATGGTGCGGGTCTCAGTCTCTGAACTTGAAACTGAAGTAAAGGGTCTCTCTTCAAATCAACCACTTGACCCGTAGAGAAACCAGACATGAGCAACATGGTTTGAGCCATCGTGTTCTCTCTTGTATTTTCTGGCTATCGATGGCCGGAAGGTTTTAATGAGCTTGTTTTTTTTTATTCTCACTCGATATAATGCTTCATTTTTCAGAACCGAATGTGTGCCTCAGATGTGGATAGTTAATGACAGGCAACAAGAGTGACCACGTCTACAACTTGCACCTTTGTCTTGGATATATAATGTTTGGAGCTCAAAGCTTGAGAAGTTTACGAAAAGGACATTTTCTCACCGAACAATATTCGAGGTTTGCAAAGGAGTAAAAATCTTGACTCGCGACCAATTTTCGATCAACTCGACCGTCTGTTGTGTTTAAGGAAATTGTGTTCAAGGAATTACCTCTTTCTTTCTTAAGAAAACCAATCGGTATTTGCGGGATAATGAAGCAGAAAAGACATTATATATCTTTTTTATGATTATATGTTTGGTATTGTCTTTTAAAAATATTTTAAAAAAATTATTTTTGTTTTTTGTTTTAATTTTTTTCTATGTTTGTAGATATTTTGATACGTTGATGTAAGAAATAACTGTAAAAAAAATAAAACAATAAAAAGATATTATGCCATTCATAATGATTTTGTTTTTATGCCAAATGATACATGCACGACAATAGCGCTGGAGCCAGCCTCTTCCTTCCCTCGCAACGACCCCGAGCCCCGGATAGGAAAGTAGGGTAAAACAAATGGGAGCGCAGTCGGTGGATTTTTCTCTGGGACCTCACCGTCGCAAAAAACGTCCACCCAGCTGGTGGAGACGTGCACCACACAGTCTTCTAATATATCCCCACCCACTCCGGCATGGAATCTAGAATTAACCCTTGACTTGACACCGTCCATGAAAGCACATGCTTCATTGGACAAAAATAACCACCCACTGTTAGCTACTCCGTTAAATATATGCCCTGCCTGAAATCGATCCCTACATTCCCCGTGATCTAAAAAAACCCACTGGAAGGCTTGAAAAATGCAGGTGAATCTTGACCTTGATCCCCACTGCGTATCTCAGCTCATATACCTTCTGTTTTTCTTTTTAGTTTTCTTTCATTGGGGCCGGGCCATAGCGTTATTCTTACAGCTGGAATTCAAACTTGGAACAGGCCAATAACAAGGAGAGAGCCTTGGGCCTTGGGCCTTGTAACGTGTCGAGCCAGTAGAACATCCCGAAAACGCCTAAGCCACCACCATGCTGGCAAACCTCATGCAATAAAACCGGCCCTGCCAAGGAAGCATCTAGAATATATATAAAATACACATAACTTAGTGAAATAGATACAGGGACAGTAAAATACAAGGACGAATATGTATCTGTTTTACTTTAAACTATATATTTTTTACTATTAAGTGAAAGAAACATAACTTTTAAGAGATATATAAAAGAGATCATTATAAAAAAGACATGAATTATATATATACTGGACATAACATGTATAATAGAAGGTAAGTACAAAGATTGTGTGTGTGTGTGTGGAAAGGAATATAATTTACGAAAAGCATGTCTTTAATTTTATAGCACGAACTAGGGTGTACAAGAAAATATTTATAATAAAGAGAAAAATAACAGCACAACAAAAATGTCTCTATCAAATAGAACAGGCACTAGAAGACAAAAATATTTTTGTCTTCTAATGCTCTTCGTTATTAATAAGGCATTTATAAAGAAATTGTATAATGTACACCAAAATATAAATAATTTCTGGGTTGTTTGTAATTTTCTAAATTTAAAAAATAAAGCTTTTAAAATTGTTTTAATTAAGAATTTTTTTTAAAAATATATTATTTTTATATATTTTACTGGATTTAAAAAATATATTTTTTTTACTCCAATTTCAAACACATCATCTCTGGTGTCTCTAGTTCCATTTAGTTTGATCTCTGATATATCGTCTTTACTGTCTTGCATAACATTCCAAACCCAACCACCTATATCCATGATTTGGCTTGATAAAGTGTTTCAAAAATATATTTTTAATTTTTAATTTTTAATTTTTTTATGTTTTTATATCATTTTCATATGATGATATAAAAAAATGTTTAAATATATTTTTAAATAAAAAATACTTTAAAAAATAGTCTAAAAAAACTATCAATGTGTTATGCATAATTCACAAATCTCCTTCAACTCCATCCTTCAACATCTGGCATCCAACAGTTTTATTCTCTACACCTGTGCGTTAATTTACTCGACCCGTAACGTGGAAGGCGCCTAGCAGATGAGATGTCCGCGTGATGGTCTGGGCTCGATCCCTGTCCATAATCTATCCTCCTCCGGTCCTCCCTACACACACGGGACAGCGGACACACACCCACTACAGAAAGCTAGTGCTTGTGACCTACACCTAGACATGAACGAATCATCTTTTGACACCTGTCATCAATCAATATATCGTACCGGCTGCTCACAGCCTCATGTCAATAATCATCCCGTAAATCAACTTGTGAAAGCGCAGGAAACAGCCTGGCATAACATAGTGTTTTTTTAGATTTTAGTCGGATACTGCTTTTTTTTATTTAAAAATATATTAAAATAATATATATTTTACTTTTATTATTTATACATTATAAAATCTATAAACATATAAAAAAAATAATTAAGACTAAAAAAAAAACAAGATTTTTTAGAATCACCATCCAGTCACAATCCTGAACACTCCCACAGTTTCAGCCATGGGCGAGAACAGATAGATGTGATCACAATTTTCTAAATTCTCAATTGATTTGCAGCGTAGGCAATTCATTATTTTCAAGAAATCATTTTACGTTTAAAGTGTTTAAAGTATTAGATAAAATGGGATAATATGATTTATATTATTTTTTAATATATTTCTTAAAATAAAGTATTTTGGACTTGAAATTTGCACACAAATTTATATTAATTTATATTTATTTTTTATCAAATAGAATAAAAATAATAAAATTCAAACTCATAGTCACTATATAAACAAAAAAATATAATAACATATTGAAACAATTATCTAAAAACTTGAATTGTAATATGAAGTTGTCTGCTAGAGTGCTAGCTACGAGTCGTCGCCATGGAAATAAACTCTTAGAGGGACAGGTTTTGCGTAGATGGGGCCACCTGTTAGGTATTATTGCACCTCCATAACCTTTCTTTGTTACTGCTATGCATTGCAGAATGTGATCCCGTTGATCTTTAATCTTAAATTCTGCAGCTACACATTTGTTTAAAATATACGTCTCTTGATAATTATATGAATTTTAACTCTCGACGCAAATTTGTGAGGAGACTGACTTGCTAATTAATCACTTTTAACTTCTTCTTTTTTAAATAAAAAATAAGAAAATCTCGTCTGCTCACATGACTCCCCGACCTGGCGTGTTCTGTGTTGCCGAAAATGCTTTCCGAATTATTTTTGAAAATATTTTTGTTTAAAAATATATTAAAATATTATTTTTTTATTTTTTTTAAAATTATTTTTGGTATAGGATATGAAAATATTTTTTTAAAAAAATATTTTTTAATTTTCAGTAAAAAATAATAATCATAAAATCATAAAAAAAAATTAAAATGTAATGAAAAACACCCAAAATGTGGTATGTTTACTACAAAGGTGATATATTCACTCTATAAATTTCACCATTCTATTAGTTTTTGTATAATTCCAAAGCGAGTGACTTTTTTTTTGTTCATATGGTGCAGTAGAAACTTGAAATATGTATACAGAAAAAAAATCTTTGAAGCTTGCATTCGCCTTTGTTCCTGTCTAGTCTTGGCAGTAGAAAGTAGAAACTGTCTTTTATTTTAACGTGTATGTGTAACATGTAGCGTGGATAAAAACTAAATTAAATTGTAAGATTAGATAAATTAACACGCGAACACTTTAATACACTTGGAATTTTTTTCAATTTAATAATCTAACTAAAAATAATGATTGTTTATTTAAATACAAAAATCGACCTAACTAAAATAATCCAAAACTAAATAGAAAAAAATGATCAAAACCCAAATTAATTAGAAGAGTGATTAAAATAAAAAACAACCATTTCCATACTTAATTTGATAGATTTTATAGCTCATCCGGTTACAATAAATCATCTATTTTAAAATTTAAACTTGTTAAATTTCTTGATAAACTTGAGTCACTCGATAATTAAATATAAAATTATAATTGTTTTTTTTTTGTCAAGGGTAAATAAATCCCAATTTTTTTTTATTATGAACCTGCTTATTTTTGGGTTTAAAAAGTATTTTTTACTTAAATTTATTTTTTGATATTTTTCAAAATATCTTAATATATTAAAATCAATATATATATATAAGAAACAATTACAATTAAAATATCAAATATATAGTTATAAACACATTCATGAAGCAGCTTCACATCATCATCGTTCATTAGTTTCGCATCATTCGCTCTATTTGATAGCGTATATATAGTTGCTAGATACACCTGCTGGCCAGGGACACACACCTAGATAAAAGCGCACAATTATTCCGGGAAGGGTTGCTTGATGGGTGGATCCTCGTGAAATAAATATTCGGGCCCCTCCCGAGTGAGAAGTACATTATATATTCGGCATAGCCTTCTCGACTCTGGAGTGGACTGTCTTCCACGTGACTAGAATAGAAAGTGTTTGAATTAGACTAGCAATGTTGTCATCTTCATTGAAGAAATATACACTTAGACTGGAAGGGAGAGAAGAAAATTACAAAGGGAAGAAAAAAGATAAATTTCCTTCCCTTCTTGCTTTGCCTCGGAGAACTTTCACACTTCATTTCAAAAATATTTTTGAAAAAAATTTATTTTATTTTATTTTTATTTTTAATATTTTTTTTATATTTTTAGATCATTTTGATGTGATAATATTTCTGAATGTATAAGAAAAACTACGCCACGGTTCGGGTAAAAAAAACAGTTTGAATGTGTAAGAAATCAAGCTTCTTGTGATGTTTTTTTTAGCAATGACTAAAATTTTATTAGGAAACTAAACTCGTGAATGTTAAAAATAGTTGTTAATGTTAATCATAAACTAAATTATAAAAATAAAAAACAAATATCAATTAAAATATCTTATATTATACCTGAGAGCCCTTTATTATTTTTATTTAATCCTGTGGAAATAGAATTTGCCATGGAAAAGAATAATAATTTAAATTTCATTCCAATATCCAACGTTTTCTGAATTTTCACCATGAAAGTAGATTCTGATTTTTTTTTTATCTATTTTTAATTTTGTCTTGCAAAAAAATAAAACAAATTGTTTTTTTTTTTTAAATAAAGCATCAACCACCATGTTTTTTGACATGATAATAACCAATTAAAAACAAACAAAAATAAAATTCTTCTCTGATAACTATAAAAAGATTTTTTATATAAAAAAAAATACATTACAATCCACGTTAACCTCACTCCAATTAATTGTGCCACACCTTGTTTCTGCTAATGTAACCAGAAGGTTGCAGGCACCTCATGTATTAATGAACCCTGAAAATATCCCTGTGATGACGTATTAATTGATTTTACTTTCATATTTTTTTAATTTACCAGTCACATATTTACGAGAGTATCATGCACTATAAAAAAAAATGATCGTGCCTGGTTAGTATCCAAAGATATAAAAGAATAGATATAAAAGCGACAAGAAGTAAAAATAAAAATATAAGATAAATATAGTGAATTTCTATAATAAAAAATACCATAGAGATACCCACTCTTTGTCGTCATCTGTAGACATCAACCAAACTTTAATTAGAATAACAAGCTAGCAATGTCACGATAATTTATTTGTTCTAAATTCAAATCAAGTTCTGATCAAATTATTGGGTTGATACACAAGAAGTTAATTACCATTATTTTTTAAAAAAAACTCAACTTGAACTAAGTGTTTGTTTGGAAGTGTAGTTGAAGTTATTTTTTATTTAAAAATATATTAAAATGATATATTTTTTAATTTTTTAATATCAGTATATAAAAATAATATTTTTTATAAATAATTTTGAAATATAATGATAAACATGACTTAATATCCGCCGAGTAGACTGAATCTTGAATTTACCTGCAAGGCCGTACCGGGTTTTACAGGCCAGGCTTCGAATGTTATTGTACAGTATACAGGGAAACGGTAACATTTTTTACATGATAAAAGAAACCTGCTTTCCGTATACGTAGTTTGTTGTCTAATGTTGTGTGGTCTATACGCATTGTATGACCATCGAGGTGGTCAAAGTCCGAATATATTTTATTTCCTACAAAAGAAATTTTCAGTCCATAGAAAAAGAAACACGAAGAAATTAAAAAATGAAATCGAACTTCGAAAATATGCGCCGAGCTCTCCGAATCGTCAGATGCAAGGACGAGCACGCATCTCAAGAAATGTCACCGCACACTCCCCATCCCCCCCCAGCCCCCGGCTTCGAAGTTCAAAACGCAACGTGATGATTGGATTCCTCCACCACCCAAAAAATCCAAATACAAACAAATAAACAACTGTTGGCAAATTTATTTTGTTTTTCTTAGAAAAAGCTGAAAACATTCAGAGAGAGCAAAGGGAAAGCAAGAAAATGACTCAAAATTCAAAGACAAAGCGACAGAGGGAGCGTCTCTCCGAACTTTTTTTTAAAAAAACACTGAATAATACAAATATATAATCCATTAATCACTATTTGCTACTCCATGGGCGGGAACGAGTCGAGGCCCTAATTTCAAACTCTTTAAATAATAAAAAAAGTTAGCTATTAATTTCTTATTCTGCACCAGAAAAGAAAAGCTGAAAAGGTGTTTTTTTTGAGGTCTCACTCTCCCTCTCCCTCTCTCACTCTCCCTCTCCCACCTCACTCTTTTTTCTTTTTCGCTTACAGCTTCACAGTCACATGCACCTCTGCTCCTTTCTTTCTTTCTTTTTTCCTTTCAAGTTATTTGAAGAAAAAAGAGAAATAATTTAAGAGAAAAGACAAGAGAGAATGAGATAGAAGAGCTAAAAAACAAGAAACAGAAACCCAATTTTCACCTGCTCAGTTAATGTTGTGCGTTGTATCTTGATATTTATATCTTCTGACTGACATTCCAGCAGATTTTTGCAAGAGCTATATT
This sequence comes from Salix purpurea, assembly GCA_027405865.1. NCBI lineage: Eukaryota > Viridiplantae > Streptophyta > Magnoliopsida > Malpighiales > Salicaceae > Salix > Salix purpurea. Next base: position 4,918,001 of record CM050329.1, on the reverse strand, counting down.
ATTGTTTCTTGTTTGTTTTATCAATCCCTGTGTTTCTCGGCGAATCTTAATTCTTGAACCCATCTCCATCTGTTTTGGTTCACATTAATCTCTCTGGCTTTCCTCCCCGCCTCATCTATGGCTTTTGTCTCCATCTCCTGTCAAAGGTATTTGATCTCTGTCTCTCTAGCCTGTTCCTCTCAACTCCACTGTAATTAAATAGTCTTTGGGATTTTCAACAGTGTTTTTGGGCCGTATGCTTTGATGGGTAACCCAAAACTGGGATCTTTTGAACCGGGTGCTCTGGGTTTTTCTTTTTTCTGTGCGTTTTTTTGTTAACAGTTACTGTTTCATTAATACTGGTTCATGTTTTTTATTTGAGTTTTTTTTTTTTGGAAGATTCAAATGTTCTTTGTGAGGTGGGTTGTTCCCATTTTGTGACTAAAGAATTGGGCCTCTGGTGATTTCATTGTTATCTGTTCTTACCAATTCCTCTTTCTTAACCTCTCCATCCATGACTGTTGGCCAATTTGTCCCTGCTTGCTGTTGAGGTCCTCAATGGTGTCATCATTTGGTGTTGTTGTTGAGCTTGGAAGGTTATTGGGTGGATTCAAAGCAAAGTTGATAAAATGAGAAGACAAGTAATCTTTTTGTTTAATGTTCTAGGTTGTCAACAGAAGCTGTTTGTTTCTGCATACTAAAAGGGTCTTTTCCTGCCTGCACCTTTTATCCTGCTATCTACTATAATTTGTCTTGTGCATCCTTTTTTTTGTCTCTGAATTTCCTGCATCTCATGTATTGACGCGTAGAAACATTTTTGGTTATTCGATGCCAAAGCTGTACAATTATATGCAGATAAATACTTGATTGATGAGATAGCTAGTGTCTGACTGCCATATCTTGCGATGGAAAAGAGGAAATGGTTGTGGAAGCGGAAGTCTTCCGAGAGGAGTCCTGGTGAAACAGACAGTTCGGGGTCAATATCTTCACATTCCGAGAGATTCTCTGATGATCAGGTCGGTGGATGAATAGCTCTCCTCCTATGATAATGTTAATATGTTCTACCCAAGTCTCTAGCTCAATCACCATGAATAGTCACAAACACCATTACTCATACTTTAGTTCACAAGAGATTTGCAATTTTTTCTTTGCGAATCATTTGACCATCTCGCAAGATTTCTCTTTTTATTTCCATGAGGTTGTCAATCTATTTACTGTTTCAATCTAATTTCAGTAATACAAGTGTTTAAACTTGCTCTCCTGCTAGGAACCTTGTTCAGATCATTAAACGGACGTTTACAATGAGCAGAAAACTCTAAATGTTGCTTCCTCTGTTTTCAAAGTATCATATAAACACTGTTGAATTTTCACTCCAGTGAGAAAAATGGTTGTCGAGTTGTCTCGCTTTCCTCCTTGAGCTGGCTTTTCCATTTTCTCACAAGCTTCAAATTTTTCTTGTTTGCATTATTGGTTTTGACCACTCTCATTGTTGAAGCAGGACCCCTCAAAGGCATCTCCTACAGACAGTGCTCAATCACCCGAAGTCACATCAAAAACTACAACTAAGGATGAAGATGTTAATGATAGGATGAAGGGTTTGACAGAGAAGTTATCAGCTGCTCTTGTGAATGTTAGTGCCAAAGATGACTTGGTAAAGCAGCATGCAAAAGTCGCCGAAGAAGCTGTTGCAGGTATTTGGTTAGATACTAATGTGCAGGACTTAATTTATACTATTTTCTTGTTACATTTTTTTTTTAAAAAAAACATGAAATCCACCATTTTTATATATTCCCTGATTGTTTTAAGACTTCGCATATCCTGAACTAATTGCAACATATTCCCTGTTTGTTTTAAGACTTCGCATATCCTGAACTAATTGCAACATATTCCCTGATTGTTTTAAGATTCCTACAGATAATGGGGTTCTCTCCAAAAGGCTATATATAGGAGTTCATTTAAAGTCAAATTTCCGATGACATTTTTTTGGAAACAAGCATTGCAGCTCTTGCTCTATCCTCAACTAATGTACTCAAATGAATTTATAGGCTGGGAAAAGGCTGAAAATGAAGTAACGGCTCTCAAGAAACAACTTGATGGTGCAACTCAGCAGAAAGCTGCACTGGAAGATCGGGTGATCCACCTTGATGGGGCCCTCAAGGAATGTGTTAGGCAGCTGAGGCAAGCAAGAGAAGAGCTGGAAGAAAAGATCCATGAAGCTGTGGTACAGAAAAGTCTCGAGTGGGAATCCATTAAATCTGAACTTGAGAACCAGTTTTTTGAGCTCAAGGCAAAAGAAGCTGCTGCTAAGTCTGATTCCCCTGATCCGATTGTTGATGAACTGTGCCAGAAGCTTGAGTATTTGGAGCAAGAGAACGCTACCCTGAAACTCGAGCTCTTTTCCCAGTCTGAAGAGTTAGAAGTCAGAACAATTGAAAGGGACTTGAGTACACAGGCAGCTGAAACAGCCAGCAAACAACATTTGGAGAGCATAAAGAAGGTGGCCAAGCTTGAAGCTGAGTGCCGGAGGCTAAAAGCAACATCATGCAAATCATCCTCTGTTAATGATCACAGGACTTCTGCTGCGTCCTCAATTTATGTCGAGTCTCTCCCTGACAGTCAATCAGACAGCGGGGAGAAGCTTAATTCGGTGGAGCTGGATGCTCGTAAAGTTAGTTGCCTGGAGCCATACAAGTCTGAACAAAGTTGCACAGACTCGTGGGCATCTACATTAATTTCAGAGCTTAATCAATTCAAGAATGAAAAATCTTTCAATCGGAATCTCCCAGCCTCCCCAGTTGAAATTGATCTCATGGATGATTTTCTTGAAATGGAACGACTTGCTGCTTTGCCCGAGAATGAAACTGGAACTGATAATTCTAAAGCGGAAGCTGTTGCCAAAAAAACAATTGATGCTGAAATCTCATTGAGAACAGAGCTTGAAGTCATGGCAAAACGGACCGCTAAATTGGAAGAGAAGTTACAGAAGTTGGAAGGAGAAAAGTTTGAATTGGAAGAGAGGTTACAGAAGGTGGAAGGAGAAAAGTTTGAATTGGAAGAGAAGTTGCGGAAGGTGGAAGGAGAAAAGTTTGAATTGGAAGAAAAGTTGCGAAAGGTGGAAGGAGAAAAGTTTGAATTGGAAGAGAAGTTACAAAGGAGTAAAGAAGAGATGGATGAGTTGGAGATGGCTCTAAATGAAAGTCAGGACAGGAATGAAGCATCACAACTTCGGCTGAGCGAGATCCAACAGAAGTTGGTGGAGTTGCAAGAGGAGCTATTGTCGACAAATGAATCAAAGCAGCAAATTGAATTTCAACTTGTTAGCATGGAAGCAGAGGCTCGGACCATGTCTGCAAAAGTTAACTCCATGGAAGGAGAGATTGTAAAGGAGAGGGTTCTGTCAGCAGAAATTGCACTCAAGTATCACGAACTTGAGGAGGAGCTCGCAAGAAAGAATCAGGAAGAAGAGCTCCAGCAAAATCTAAGCTCAATTGGCGAACCAAAGATAAAGCAGGTCAATAACCAATATCATCTGCATTATTTTTTCATTAACCTCTACCATGAAGCCATCAATTTTGTAGATAGACTCGTTTATTGTCCCGAGTATACTGAATGTTAGACTTGTGTGTAGCAGGAGGACTTCGATGTGGCTGCTAATAAACTCGCTGAATGCCAGAAAACAATAGCGTCTCTAGGGAACCAGCTGAAATCTCTGGCAACTCTAAAGGACTTCTTGATCGACACTGCAAGCATACCGGAGTTCTCTGCCGGAGCACCAGCAATTCCTAAAGGTGATGAAGAACCATGGAAGTTGCACTGCAACGAAACATTTTCGCCCAAGAGAGATTCTGGTTCTTTGAGAATTGACACGGAGGGTTCTGGCCCTGCAGTAAATAAAAACGAAGGAGACTCACCCCCATCTGTATCATCATCAGCTTCATCTGCCGTGTCATCAAATCACGTCAGTTCCGAGAAGAACCGAAATGGTTTTGCAAAATTTTTCTCCCGAAGTAAGAATGGGATACAGCTAGAAATTTAGCAAGGGTTAAAGTAGTCGGAAAAATAAGAAAACAAAAAATAAGGTAGATTGATTATTTGTTATTTGTAAAATGCGGAACTGGTTGAATGTTGATTAAATGCTTAATTAATCAGCAGTACTAAATAGATGGATTTTGTGTTCTACAGAGAAACGGTCCTGTTAGTTTAGCTTCATGATTGGTAATTTGAATTCCTGGCATCAACTCCATAATTGCTAGATGGTTCAACTTCCTGGAGTCATCGTAGCCGAAGAAGTTGAGCTCTCTAGCATTTGGTTTGGCTATGAAAATGAATAAAGATTTTTAGATCGAGGAGGGGTGAGGGGGCGGCGGCTGCGCAAACAGCATTGGAGGTGGTGTTTTTTTTCTTCACAAGCCAGGCTATAACCAGCTAAAGTTTGAAAAAAATCACGGTTTCATTGATTTATGCCTCTTGTTAGGAACTTGAGAGGAAGCATTTGATTAAATGTGTAATGTTTGCTGATGCTGCAAAAATAAATTAGAGGTAAACCCCTGATCTGTAATTATAAGAAGAAAAAAAATTAATATTGAAATTAATTTCTTCAATCTATTTTAAAAAAAAAAACTTTTGAAGAAATAAAATAAAAGTAACGAGAATAATATAAAATTCAAAATAAAATAAATTTATATTTTTCAAACATGTAAATTTAATTTATTTATGAGTTAAATTAAATTAAATTAAATTAAATTAAATTAATAAAATTCAATTACCCCTCAATTTTGGTGGGCACAAATCTCCCGGTTTGGTTGTTTGAATAGAGTTGAATTCCAATTCCAACTTGAAAGGACCCACGACCCCACAACGACGAACCACTGGCTGGCTCCTCTGGATCGGTTTTCTGCGTTGTGATTCTCCAAATAAACCGTCCATGTGCGGTAACATATTATATATATATATAAAGTTCGTACATCGATTCAACAAGGTTCTATGGTGTAGTGGTTAGCACTCTGGACTTTGAATCCAGCGACCTGGGTTCGACTCCCGGTAGGACCTCCCTTTTTTGTTATCCAAAAACTCTCTTGCTCTCAGATGCCAATAGACATCTTTAAAGCTGGGGTATTGCCGAAAACCCTCTCGAGAAAATACGTTTTAAAAAATACTTTTAGAACAATTTAAATTATTTTTATTTTAAATTTAAATTAAAAAAATTTAGTGCTTTTAGACTATTTTTATGTTCTAATGTTAAAAATAATTTTTTTTTAAAATTAAAAATATTATTTTGATGCATTTCTAAACAAAAATCATTTTAAAAAACAACTGTAACCATACTCTTAAACAGTCATCAATGATCACAGGTGTCCGGTCAATATCCGGTCATTCACTGTACAAGTTTTGAGCCTGCTTTCCATATGAATATCTGAACTCTATGAGGCTAACACAAGAGGATTGCTCGAAACGAGTTACTTTTACTCGTCAAGGGGATACATGATTTCTGGAGTATGTATTACAGTGAGCTGACAGCAATTCAATGCAGAAAGATGCATGCCAGGAATAAATCAATCTAACAAATTGTAAAACATTTCAAGGAGAACAAAGTCCAACATCAGCATGTGCATTGGGTTTGCGTAAAGTGCAGGCGTAAAAGGGAAGAAAATACATTTAAACGAGGAATTTTCAGAAATATAAAGAAACATACCTCACAGACCAGAGTGAGATTAAGGTGGTGTTTGATTGTGGATTTGGAAAGCATTTTTGAAAAATAAATAAATTAGAGTACGATGTGTTGTTAATTCAAAAAAGATTTAGAAAATGTTGATGCCAGTAAAATAAAATAAAATAAAATAAAAACAAAAATAGAGAACGATGAAACACATCTCCGAGCTCAAGTTCAGATATTAGAGTTTTCCGAATAAAATGTGGCCTGTAAAATTATTGGCGGAGCTAGACAGAAATACAGGGCAACCACCATAATTCTCCTCGGCTTGTTTATATGACCATCTCGGTTGATAAATCATTTTACCTCTTGTTTTATTGTATTTTACTTATATGGTATTGCACTTATTATATAACCTATGATTTATAATACATTTTGTGTTTTAAAAAACTCTTCTTGCATTACATTTTTATATTTCTACTAATCTTATATTTTTGTCATCATTATTACAAAACACCTAATCGGTGTGGAAAATACACTGTAGCTCCTCTCACAGTTTACTGTGGACTGGAGCAGTGTATTGACGGCAATGGCCTTGGTCATCAGGCTTAATTTTTTTTTTTTCGGGGTTGTTTTGGGTTTTTGACTTTTTTTTTTTTAACTTTCCGCTTTTGTACAGTGTATTGACGCCTGTAACCCTAGAAAACGACAAAATAGTGCACAGGGGGGCAGGGGCTCCGTCGGTTTTTCCATCCTTCAGTGCACAGTGCACAGACGATAATGGGCACGGAAAACGACAAAATTGCACACAGGAATCGGGGGCAGGGCCGTCCTTTCCCCTCAGGTATTTTCGTAAATACCGGAGGGGACAGGGGTGTATGGGTCATTGCCCCATTATTTTAATATTTTTTCTCGCGGGACAGCTGGCGCGTCGCGCGGGCGCGCCAGCGGCGTTCAACGCTGACGCGCCACGTTGGAGGCGCGTGCGGTGTCTTGACGCCGTAAAAAATTAACTTCCGCCATGACAACCGATGCGCCGGGAGGTCCTCTATCCTCCGTCGCGGCGCGTTCACTTCACAGATGTCCGGTTAAGCCGCGACGGACGGTTTTCTCTCCGGCGTCGCCTTTCTCTCTCCTTCCGCCGGCAAAGTCAGCTCCGGTCCCTCATGTTGGTGTGAAGTTCAGTTTGGTCCCTGCGGTTTTGATTTCGTTTTTATTACTGATTTATTCAAATTAAAGTTTTTTTATTTTCAATTGTGCCCTTCCATAAAAACTGATTATATAAGAAAGTTTTATTTCAGTCCTTATACTTATGATTTTGTATTTATTTTTGATTCCTGCAATTATTCCGGTACAGATGTTTTGATTTCTTTGATTTGGTCCTCCAATTGAAATTGCTAATATATGCAAAGTTTGATTTCAGTCCCTCTTCTTCTGATTTTATTATTGCAGTCCCTCCGGCAGTTTGCATTATGTATTGTTGGTCCTCCAATTTTTTTTTTTTAATTGTATCCTTCAATTTGAATTAATTTAATATATGTTATTTTTTTTAATATATGCTGTTAATTCTTTTTTTTAATGTTTATTGTTATTTTTTATCAATTGATTTTTTTATTGTTTTTTATACAAATATTTTGCTTTTTTAAAATAATTTTCCATGGAAATTTAATTATTTGAATTGCTTATTTATTAATATTGCTAATTTTATCCTTCAAATAATATATTCTATTAATTCTTTTCTTTAATGTTTATTTTTTATTTTTGATCAATTGATTTTTTTATTGTTTTCTGTACAAATATTTTGCTTTTTTTTTATAATTTTCCATGCAAATTTAATTATTTGAATTGCTTTTTTAGTAATATTGCTATTTTTTTCTCTTTGTTCATTTGTTTTGTTTTTTGCTTCTTTTTTTTCTTTTGATTGAATGATTTTTATGATTTAACTATTTACACAATAATAATGATAATTTTAGTTATTGGTTTTTTTTACTTTCTTTTATAAATCTTTTGTTTAAGTACAATTGAGTTTGTTTTTTAAAGTGTTTTTGGTCAGAAGAGTATTATAATATTTTTTTTTAAATTATTTTTTACATTAACAAATCAAAATAATCTAAAAACGTCATTTTTTTATTTAAAATATAAAATAAAAATCATAAATTTAAATTTTTTATTTTATTATTGTGGGTATTTTCACAATTTAAATTTTATTGCTGTTTTATTTAAATTGAATTATAAATTAAATTAATCTTAATACAGTGAACTGAATAATTCAGATATCCGAGTTTTCTTGCTTTTTTAATGGTGATGATAAATTTATGTTTTTTTATTTAACTTTGTATCAATTTTAAATTCATATATTTTATAGAAAAATGTAATCTATGCTTACATTACAAACTCAACTCAAAATTTAAAACATTTTATCTTTTAATCTATAATTTTTATTTACTTATATCATATAAATTTATCGTTGTAGATTTAATTATGTTAAATTATATACAAAAAAACACCCGCGGCAACGCGCGGGCAATTATCTAGTTGCTTTATAGTGATTGTGGAGCTTATTGAAAATGGTGGAACGTCGTGGTTTTAATTTAATTAATCATTTGCATTTAAAGATATATAGTTTCATGCTTAGAACTATTTTGTTGTATTGTAATCTTGTTTAATCTAAGAAAAATAAAAATAAAAATAAAAGTTAGTTTTATTTTACCATTTTATTCCACTTGTAAGATTGAAGTGATCTCAGTGGATCTTTGCACTAATATTGTGTGTGTTTGTTAATAGTTATTTAGTATTAATGATTATAGTGTTAAGAGCAAACATGTATGATAAAACATACCCACTCCATGTTATAATGTATAAATTAGAATATTCTAAATGAAAATATAATAATTACTTCGAGAAACTGGTCTCTTAAGTTTTAGGTAAAATCAACTATAACTTTTCTAATATTTCAGAGATCATCAAAATATTGTTAGACACTACACTTGATTTTTAAATATAAATCAATAAACTTTATGAATTAATAATAAATTAAATTATTTAGTTTATTTAATCCTATTTTATTCAGGATTGTCATTTATATATAAATTAACATGTTGAAAAACCTAGTAGACTACCTATATAAGAACCACGATCATAAATCAAACTAAGATAATTAATCAAGCAACTTCATTTTAAATAAGTCTTAGAGATTAAGGATTAGAATATAATTATTATATAAGATTATAATTTTAGACCTAGAAAAACCAAGTAGAAAATTCATTAAAAGTCTTTATAAAATTATCCTAAAATAATATATATGATATTTTTTACGAGGTAAAATAATATTTTATCATTTATAGGTTATCATGTTCCCTTGTGAATAAAATGTTTTATCTCATATTTTATATAAGTTATAATATATATTACAAAATATATAATATAGAAACACTTGAAAACATGTATATATATAAAAAGTCATCACTCAAAGATGTAACAATCTATATCCAAGGTAGTCAAACTCGCGAGCCAACTCGCAAACTCGTACGAGTTTGCGAGTTAGCTCAGCAAACCTGGTTAGACCGGAAAGAAAAATCGAAACCGGTCAAACTCGGTCAAAATCGGATTGACTCGTAAAATCAAACCGGATCGGTCCGATTTTACGATCCAGGTTTTATATTATTTTAAAACCAAATTTTGCACTGATTTATTTAATTAACTCTTATACTTATACTTTACACTTCTTAATTAACTCTCGGCTTCTCCCCTATATTTAAAAGAAGAGGAACTGAGACAACCTTGCATTTGTCCGATGTGGGACAAATGCAAGTTTTCCACTCTACAGCCGAGAGTCTCTCGGCTGTATTTAAAGTTCTCTCAATTGAGAGAACTTTGTGGCTGTCCGATGTGGGACAAATGAATTTGTCCCACAGGCCACATCGGACAAATTATATATATATAATGTTTTTAATATATATATATATATTAAAAAAATTATAAAAAATATATATTATAAAAAAATAAAATTGTTGTGTTGATTTTATAAAAAATAAAAATTATATATATATATATATATATCATGGAATCACTCTTGAAAATCAGTAATATTAACTTTAAAATTTATACTTAAATTTTTTAATTTTTACTTTAAATTAAAAAAAAATTGATGTTTTACATCATTTTCATATCCTGATGTCAAAATAATTTGTTGGAGTTGGAGCTAGTACTAGTAATATTGATGTTGACTGTTGATACCAGTATTAGGAATTTAGTACTGATAATCCTTTCAATAATAATACTTTTGATAAATATATTAAAAATAACGAGGAAAATGACGGACATAAGACTGATTTTAATTTATATAGCATATCATTAAAATATTTATTTTAAATATTTTTGTTTTTACCTAATGAAATTCTATTGACATAATTGTTTTGTAATGTGTTTTGAAGTTATTTTACATCATGTATGAACCTAAACTAATTAAGTTTTATGTCCATAATTATGCTATTTTGTATTCAGAAATATTTTACAAACGATTTTACGATTTTTCTTCTCACACGATTTTACGATTTTTCGAATTTTGTACGGACATTTCGGGTACGATCTTTCTACGATTTTACGATCCGATCTTACGATCCGATTTTTCGGAGCCCTTTCCGATCCGTGTCAAAATCTCGATTTTGACTGCCATGTCTATATCTCCTAAAGGCATCTCCTAAAAGAGTTTTGAGATATTTATCACTAGTGATTCGCGAGGATAACTGTTAGAATTCAAACACTTAAATGATTTATAATTTACAATAACCTAACTTTGAAAAAGGTTGATCCAACCTTAAAATAAAATATGATATTTAAGAAATTTTGCTCAAATCCTAAATAATCTTACATTATTATCTAGCAAGATCTTCAAGACTTTTATTTTTTTGAAAAGTTATCAATTTTATTGTGTTTATATATTCATGGCTTACCCAAAATGACATGTCTTACCAATAAAAGTCATGTTCTTTCATTTTAATGGTACATGACCAACTCATTGAAAAACCATGTAATGAAATTATAAATAATATTTGAGACTATAGTTTTATTTTTGATGTAGTCACGGTGTGGATTATATTTTTTAAAAGCAAAGAATAGGGTTCGAGAATATTCCAAATTCTTCCACAACATTTAATTTTTGCCATAAAAAACCCCATCCCCTCAAGGCATACCCGAGCCCACCTAAATCCATCAAATCCTTATCACCCTCTCTAATAGCAACATAACCAAAGATAATTGGAGGATGGGATTTCAATGCACATCGCATTTATCACAAGCATAGCAGCTGCTCCCATGCCCCACCTCACTCTTACAACATCAATGGCTGCTTCTTGACTCACTTAATTGTTTTCACCGATTATCCGACCTGGAAATTCAAATCCATGAGAATAAAGGAAAGAAATATCAATAAACAAATAGCAGTCGAGGGAGAAGATTAAAAAGAGAACCCAAAGAGATAGAGAAAGATATCAGGATAATCCTAGCTGGCAAGATATGAAACAGAAGCCCCGCGATTGCAAGTACCAAAATACCCTCTTCTCTCAGACAAGAGCAAGCATGTGATAGCAAGAGTGTTAGACCGCTGGGTCCACGTCTTTCCACGTGGCAGTCCATGGGAGGCCAGCGAAGATAGCTCGTAACACCAATCTCTTATCAACAAATAAAATTCTCACTAATAAGGCTGACTTTTCTCTTCTGATCTCTCTCTTCCGCCTTCGTTTGCAAAGTTTCAAACGCCATGACGGCCTTTGCTACTGCTGCAGCTCTCTCGCTGCCCTTTTCTCTATGCAGGTCATCTAAACTCAACTGTAGAAAGGTAAGTTCCCCCCTTTATTTACTTGCTAAGCTTACTGGGCTCTTGCTAAATTTAGTGGAAAAGATAGCTACAATTGTTGACCCGTGATTTCCTTTTCTTTTAATTTTGTATCTGCTGAGGGATTGAAAAAAGGACTTTAATTCATTGAAATATTATTATGCTATTTTTTTAACTTGACAGAAAAATAACTTGATGCTAGGATATTGGACCTTTTGGTATGCTTATCTGCTGAAATTACTGGGGCTCAATTCTACAACATTTAGAGGAAATTTAATTAAGTTAATTGAATTAGCAATGGTGCTGGTGCTTAGCCTCACAATACGTGGGTTTTTTCGATATTTTTCTTTCCTGCTAAACTAATCTTAGTAATGGCAATCTGAGGGAAACTTTATTTGACTGGTTTAGTACCAAGTAAGATAGTGATCATAGTCAACTCTGTACGCTGACATTTGTTGACCGATCCTATTTGTTATTGGTTTAGTTCTACGTAAGTTAGTGATCATAGTTTCCTGCTAAGGCTGTTGTAAACTTTCATGGCTTAAATGGTGATCCGTGTGTGAATTTTCAGGGTGTTAGAGGAGGGTTTGGGGTGTTTGCAGTATTAGGGGAGGAAGGTGGACTGTTAGATAAGAAGAGTACATGGGGTCAACTCTTCGACGTGGAGGATCCGAGGTCTAAGATGCCACAGTTTAAAGGGAAGTTCTTGGATGTTTATCAAGCACTTGAAGTGGCGAGATATGATATTCACTACTGTGATTGGAGAGCTCGGCAAGATCTGCTTACTATCATGATCCTTCATGAAAAGGTCTGCTAAAATTCTCTGCTTAAATTTACACCGAGATTATTGTTTTAATAAGGCAACTTTCAACTCTCTTCTTGAAAATTATGGTTGCAGGTTGTTGAAGTTCTAAATCCCTTAGCTCGTGATTACAAGTCTATTGGTACAATGAAGAAGGAGCTTGCGGAGTTGCAAAATGAGTTAGCCCAAGCTCACAGAGAGGTTTGTAAATTATCCTGTGTAACTACTGATGGAAAATGCACACCTGTTGAGACACAAATAAGCACTCATTGGTTGCATACGTCCACTAGATCAGGATCCATTATGTTGATCGAGACACACATTCATCGAAGTGCCATCAAGCAAACTCTTCCACTTTTACCATCAAACTGCTGAGATGCTTAGAGGTGTACAGTTTTCATTAACTTGTTGATGCCTGCCCCATGACTGATAACAGGTTCATGTATCTGAAGCAAGGGTTGCCACTGCTCTGGATAAACTAGCTTATATGGAAGAATTGGTTAATGATAGGCTGTTGCAAGATAGAAACCCAGCAGAGTCTGACCAAGAATCCCCTTCTCCCAGCACTTCAACTCAATCTCTGGATACTGTAAAACGAAAGTCGCCCCAGAAAAACTTGAATGTGTCAGGTCCAGTTCAACCTTACCATCCCCGCCTTAAGAATTTCTGGTATCCTGTTGCTTTCTCCAGTGATCTGAAGGATGGCACAATGGTAAACTACTCTTTTCAACCGTGATTCATTGTCTGTGTGAAGTATCATCATGGAAAGAAACTGATCAGCCTTTGCACATAAAAAGCATTTTTATTGCCACAGTTCTGCCCACATTTTACCTTGAAAGATGAGGGAAGGAGCTGCCCCCCCTGTGAAGCATTTGTGATTTCAGTGGCTTGTGAAGTCTTCTTATTCCTATGCCACTTCTCTGTTTCAGATTCCAATTGATTGTTTTGAGGAACAATGGGTTATCTTCTGTGGCAAAGATGGGAAACCAGGATGTGTTCGAAACACCTGTGCACACAGAGCATGTCCTCTACACCTTGGTTCAGTGAATGAGGGTCGAATCCAATGTCCTTACCACGGTCAGTGAGAAATATTGTAAATTATTTGAGTGTTATTTAAACAACGCTTATCAATCATAAAACATGCGATTAGGCAGTGAAAGAAAGAATAATCACTGATTCTTGAAATTTTGGTTGATCGATAAACATCAGGTTGGGAATACTCAACAGATGGAAAATGTGAGAAAATGCCTTCCACAAGATTAGTTGACGTGAGGATAAAATCTTTGCCATGTTTTGAGCAAGAAGGTATGATCTGGATTTGGCCTGGTAGTGACCCTCCTGCAGCAAGCCTTCCTTCATTACAACCTCCTCCAGGTTTTCAAGTCCATGCTGAGGTATGGTTTCTACATACTTTAAACTCTTGCAAAAGATGGAAGGTTGTCAAATTATGTTTGTGTGATTTATTAATAATCATGTCATCTCATCTATGAAATACCTTGCATATGATAGATTGTGATGGAACTTCCGGTGGAACACGGCCTACTTCTGGACAACCTTTTAGATCTTGCGCATGCCCCTTTTACTCACACATCCACCTTTGCCAAGGGTTGGACCGTCCCAAGGTTTGTTCATTTAAGTCTCACTGCTGAACTGGAACAAAATATCATTGAAGATGGTGAAAAGTTTTTATCAATTAGAAGTTAAGGTGTCTGTTTTTCAATGATTTCCACATGGTGAATCCGTTATTTCTTTCAAATGATAAGAAAGACAATGTACAATTGAATGCACTACTGTCTGGATTGCAAATTGCAATTTGCAAGTCGTTAATCTGTGATCAATCTGCCCCATATCTGATTGGTGCTAGGAATCAATTCACTGGTGTCTGCTGTGAGAACTTCCTTAATCTGTGATCAATCTACTGGTGTCTGCTGTGAGAACTTCCTTAATCTGTGATCAATCTACTGGTGTCTGTTGTGAGAACCTCCTTAATCTATGATCAATCTGCCCTATATCTGATTGTTTGTGATCTGAACCCTCAGCTTGGTGAAATTTTTAACGCCTGCATCTGGCCTCCAAGGGTACTGGGACCCTTATCCCATAGATATGGAATTTCGACCACCTTGCATGGTGTTATCAACCATTGGGATCTCAAAGCCTGGAAAACTAGAGGGTCAAAGCACCAAGGAATGCGCTACTCACCTTCACCAACTTCACGTTTGCTTGCCTTCCTCAAGACAGAAGACTCGGCTATTATACAGAATGTCACTGGATTTTGCTCCCGTGCTGAAGCACATTCCTTTCATGCATTATCTATGGAGACATTTTGCTGAACAGGTACAAAAATTTCCTTCTTTTTTGCTTTATATTATGCTTATTTTTACCATCTTATCACCATTTTATACTAAAAAACCACCACCATGGCACCACCTGAAACGCTGCGTGATCATAGAGTTGGGAGTATTCCACAATCCCACCAGTCTTGATCCTATTAATAATACCAATACATTTGCCATAACGCTTCTCACATTTCCAGCCACTATTCAAACCTCCATGAAACAGGTCTTGAACGAGGATCTACGGCTTGTCCTCGGCCAGCAAGAGCGGATGATCAACGGTGCCAACGTGTGGAATTGGCCAGTATCCTATGATAAACTAGGCGTAAGATACAGACTATGGAGAGATGCTGTTGAAAAAGGAGCAAAGCAATTACCGTTTGGGAAATCAACGTAAAGAAAAACAATCTCTAGAATGGATTGGACCTCTCTGGTAATCGACCCCCTCATCCAACTTAACAATCTCGCTTTCGCTTGCAAAAGAAGCCAATCACTGCTAAACGGTAGTGTGGTGGTTTAGATTTTGGTCTCTCAAAAGTACAGTCGTAAGAAACTCAGCGGAAACTGTTAATTGATCCGAGGCAGAGAAGAGATGGTGGTGATCTGTACAACACAAAGCCCTTGTAAATTAAGGGAAACTGTACACTCCCATTATTAATTTTGTGTACAGTGAAATCTTTTTCTTTTTCTTCTTTTCCTTGCTTTCCCTTCGATCCCTCCTCCAGCCAATGAAGACATCATCAAGATTTGTTTCCCAATTCTTGAAAAACACTTAAAAGTGTCTCTTACCATTGAGAGATGTAAATTTCTGTATCATAATATATTATCATGTCCCATGGAAGGTGTTTTAACATTTCCTTCATTTCTTTTTCTCAGTGGCAAACAGCTTCCTTGAATTCCCTTGCGCGAATTACTTCTTTGATGCCACACAAAACAAAATCAGACCAACCATTGAAAATTAACTACTTTCAGTAGACAAAACAAAGAAAAACAATAATTTATTATTACATATCAAGAAGCAAAGCCCAATTCCACCCAAGGTCCTAAACCCACGATTGAATTACAGAGAAGACCCACAGAAAGGACAGAACTTAAACTCGGGCTCAACAACCCGGTCACAAAAATGACACCGCAGGCTTTCTGTAACCACCGATCGCGGCGGGGAGTAATCTGACTTTTGGGGTGTATAAGAAAAAGATTGGGGGAATATAAGATTGCAGTTGTTACAATACATAGCAGGTTCTTTACCAGGCCATTTCCAGACAGGAATAAAGAACAACTTCAGAACTTTCTCGTACTCCACTAGATCAGCTTTGGAGGCGCACCTTATGCATCTGCCCGCACCTGGTTTCAGGACTTGACGCACCTGTTGCTCTACTCCTCCTACAAAGAAGAAGAACATCTTTTATTGTCTGCTTCTGTCTTTGCTTTTGTGCCTGTGTTTTTCTTTTCTGTTTGGGTTCTGGGTATTGCAGCAGAAATAGCGGTGGAGGGCAGCTTCATTTACGAGCCATGGGAGGCTTCTGGAGATTTCTTTCCTTTTCTTCTACTAACTACTAAATTGCCTGCTGGGCTACGTGTAGATGCTTCTATGAGCCTATTGAATGGATAGTTCAATGAGATGTACTTTCTCGAACAAAATAAAATAAAAAATAAAAGTTTTTTTTTTTTTGAGAAATTCTAAAAAAAATAAGAGATGGATTCACCTAACTTTAACTAATTTGATGTTTTGTTTTTTATATTAATATTTTTATTAACATTGGAATAATATTTTTGTGTTTGTATTTGAATTTTATTATATGTTTTTTTTTATTTAAGAATTTCATCCTATGATATTTTGTTTCATGAATAGAGATTCATTAATTTTCATTTTTAAAAATATAATTTTCAATAATGTTTTTTAAAAGAAGAAATTGATCGAGTTATAAATCTGTTGACCATGTGCAAACATATTTTTTAAAAATAGCTTTTATGTGACCTATTATTTCTCTACAAGTAGGTGACCATGGATGATATATTTTTAAAAATATAACTTAATTTAGAGATGTATCGTGAGAATATAAAGTTAACTATATATATCAGGTTAAAAAAATATATTGATGAGAAAGTTAAGGTTGGTGTCATATGTATAGGTTATGGCTATGGTTGATGGATAAATAGTTCCCTCATTCCTAATAATTAGACATTCATGATAAAATCATTAATGGACAAACATACTTGTATTTAGATAACAAGTATATAAGCTACAAATTCAACATGGATAATAAATAAATTGCTACATATAACTAGTGTTGTCCCATCTATGTCCAATGAATCACTTTCAATGATTTTGCATGGCAAATCTGATATTAAGGCACACACTATATGCAACTATAAAGAGATAGTATAAAGGCTTAGAGGTTTATGGAAAGAACTCATAATGAACCTTTTAAAGACTCCCCTAACATGCTCAGCTAGTAAAGCAATATGATAGAAGGTTTAATGTATATTTAGGATTTGACCATAATTATAATTCATGTGTATTCGATATGCAAGTTTCAACATGTGTGTATTTGTTTAAAAGAGATATAAAAAAAAGATTTTGTTTCTAAATATAGGTCTTTAATTGAAATTGCTGATGTCATCAACTAATATCCATTCTTGTTTTGCTATTTCTTCAACAAGTCTATACCCTACAGAATTTGATCAATGCTCCGATTTCTGCTGAAGAAATATCTGAATCCCACCATAAAATCTTTATCAAAAACATAACCCCAGTTGTGCCAGCGGGTGCTGTTCTGACAGAGGACAGCAATCAAGATCCCTAAGGTTGTAGACTTCCACCTGTTCCTTGCTTGCCATTTTATTACTCCATCCAAAATTGCAATTTCTTAACAAAACACTTCTCGAAACCGAGAGTTTCTAAGATATGCCCCAGCTTGGACCATATAATGATCTTAACACTTCCTAGGTCATCTAGATTCCTAAAATGTTCCATCCTTATCGATGAGAATTGTCATCCTCTGAAAAACTTATGATGGGCCTCACTTGGCTCCATTTTATGCTCTGGCTCCTCCAACATAGAAGACAAACATTCTGCACAAAATAGAATAAAAAGGGGAGATGGCTGGGTCTCCTTCACGGAGTCCCATGGAAGGGATCAACTAGCCCCCACTGAATAAGCTCAAAATGTAAATGAGATAACCCATTCACGCAAATACAAATTCAAATCCCATAACATTCAAGTTAACAAAATTTTCATGAACAATGTATGCACAAAGACATGATGCGAACAATTAAGCAGCAGGAGAAACCCCAAAATTAAGGTTTTCAAGAGATAAAGAACAGAGTACTTAAATTTTTACAAGCTTGGAACTTCGAATGTAAGAAAATGGAAGAGTTCCACGAGATTCTTTTCCTTGCCTGAATGGTGATTGGTCCTTTCTATAGCGTTTTTGAATCATCTCCCCTATTACAATTTCATTTTCTCCAGCAAAGACATCACTTGCATCAGGGGCGAGGCAGGTCTTGAAGACTTGTTACAGGAAGAATCCACAACAGGCACTCTGCAATCAACAAATCTTTAGTTGGCTTCATATTAATTGGAATATTACACCAGAAATCAATCTCCACCGTCTAGTTTAATTAGGAATTGAAACAGAAATTACTAACCACTACATGGCAGAATGTAATAAATAAACCACCCCTACCTCATTTCCTTGTATTCAATTTGACAAATGATGATTCAGCGGGTTCTCTAAAGCCACAAGAGTTCCAGCAATCTCCATCATAGACATGCAAATCGAAAGCAAGTAGCTTTCCAACCAACAGTCACCACAATCTTCAACTTGGTATATCAAACACTTCCCAGAAAGCCTGACCCGCAATGATTTAGTTGCTGGACAACCTCGATTGTCCTGATTATCATCGATTCCTTGGTAGCCGCCTCGGTAGTTTTGCGTGTATTATGTAATGTATCCTCTGGCTTCCCCTGCAATTAAAACAAAAGAATTGAATCCGCGTATCAGATACCAAAGACACGCAGTACAGAGAATAAGCACAGCCAATTTGGGGGTTTTCTTTGTTTTTAATATAAAAAAAAGTCACCAATTCCAGGCTCTTCACATGCAGCAGAAAACCCCAAGATCTATATAGATAGATGATTTTTTTACCTTGACCTAAATCGTGCAACTCGAAGAAATATCCTTTCCAATCCATAACCTTCGATCATCGAGGCATGGCAAACCGGCACAAAGGGCACAAGTGGCTAGTCTCTAGCCACCTAACAATACAATCTCCATGAAAAATATGCCCACAAGGC
Organism: Salix purpurea; assembly: GCA_027405865.1. Taxonomy (NCBI): domain Eukaryota; kingdom Viridiplantae; phylum Streptophyta; class Magnoliopsida; order Malpighiales; family Salicaceae; genus Salix; species Salix purpurea. The sequence goes on along the minus strand of CM050329.1, from coordinate 4,899,104 downwards.
AAACACACAACCTCGCTACCCATCAAGAATTCCTCCAAGCATACCATGCATTCTTTCATTGAACACGAACCCTCAAGACTCATTCTTTTTAACCCATCAATACAAGATTTACTAGCAGGCTTAAATCTTGAAGTTTCTTGCATTAAAGAATCGTTCAAAGCACGATCAATCTCTTCACGTTCATCATAAGGAGTAGTAACAAGGATGGCCAAAACCATAGTTAGCGGCTCACTACTGCTAGCATTGCATGGATCAGTGACCATGTCTAAAGCAAAAGAGGAGATATCAGGGGCAACAGTTTCAACGAAGTCTGACGAACAACCCGTGCTATAAAGTATTTCTTTAATGATATTCTCGCGAGTTACATGTGATAAAAAGAGCTGGCGTGGAAACAGGTGGGATTCGATGGTTGTGTTTAAAGGTATTTGTATGGTTTCGGGGTAACATAGTTCAAGAACATGGCTGAACTGTAGGTGGATGTTGAGTGCATCGGTCATTGGGGTGGCAGTGGAATTGTTGTTGTCAACGTTGGTGTTGAAATCTTGGCGCATGTGGTAGTGATAAATGGATGGTGCTGCCATTAGAGAGAGAGAGAGAGTGTGTTTTGAAAGCTTTTAATTTACTCGGGTCTTGCTTTGCTCTGCTTTGGATACGAGGGAGTGATTTCTTTTGAGATGGAGCGGTGAGGTTAATAAGGAGATTATCGAGTCGGTTATGTTGCTTTCTGATATGAGAATCAGCTGGGTTTTATTTAGTTTTGATTTCGGATATATAATAAGATATTAGAGTTGGAATTAGATTATAATTATAGCTGGGATTAGAATTAGAATTGGAATTAGATTAGAATTATAGCTGGAAAAAAAATCTAATCAGCCTAGGTGTTTCGCCGTTTCAATTATTATGGACTCCTTTTTTTCCTTTTCTTTCTATCCTTTTATTTTTTCAATAAGGAAAAAAAATTAAATTCGGGTAGTTGTCTTAATTATAAGTTCAACTATTTTAAATATATAAAATAACAATGTGTGTGTGTGTGTGTGTGTGTGAAACCTATTATGAACCCATTCAAGTTAACATATTGAATTTATGATCTAAGTATCATACCAAATAACCACATTAAAAAACTAAATAAAATTATCAAATAATTTAAGCAAAATAAAATAAAAATAAAGGGATTACTAGATCAATTACATTACTTGTTCGATTTGAGAATTACTTAAAATTTGTTTAGTTTTGATTTCTTATATGTGATTTTCTAATTTAATTCATTCTTTCTAAATCTATTATTTTCTAAGATATTAGAATTGGAATTAGATTAGAAAGAAAAAAAAAGAAAAAAGAAGCCTAGGTGTTTCGCTGTTTCAATTATTGTGGACTCCCTTTTATTCCTTTCCATCCTTCGAGGTTTTTTATTTTTAGTTAGATCTTTTGAGTCGGCTGGCTTGAGATTTGGACAAGAATTGGAAATAGATTAGACTAGATACAGACTGCCGTCACGCCGCCGCGGTAGATCCAAATCCTTTTCAATACAAAAAAAAATTAAACACTAGTAATCTTTAACAAAGAAAAACATTTTTGATAGATAGTAAAGCTAGGTTAGGTTTGAAGGATGAAATCACTTTAAAATATTAATAAAACAGATTGGAAAAGAAAAAAAAATATAGTAACAAAAATATATATATAGAATTTTAACAAAAAAAAAAACTCGAAGAGAAACAATTTTTTTATAAAAAAAATCCAAATAAAATTGCAATTAATTGAAAGATTAAAAAATTATATAGATTAAAATTGAAAAAAACATTTTTATTTTGATAGATTATTTATACAATAAAAATAGTGAGGTGAAATAGAAAGATACCAGTTGCCTTGTACACGCTTATTGATTGTTGTGCGTATTTTTATTGATTAACTAAATATTTGATTAGTTAAATTATTATAGATAAAATCTATTTCAAATTGGTTATTTGTTTTGAGCATCGAAGTGATTGAATGTTGTTATTGTTCAAAATATTTGAATAATTATTTAATCGGTAGATTGTCTATGTGCATTAAAGCGCATGACAAGTGACTCATATATTTTTTCACTGTAAATAATTTGGCCTAATTTTCCCATTCATTTTGTCTGTGTGACTTTGTATATTTTTTGTTGATATAATATTAAATCTGAAATATCATACATAAAAAAACTTTGAAAGTCAATTTCGAACAAAAATAACATTGACTAATGAATAATTTCAATTATTATTACATTTTAATCATCATGATTCTTAAGTTATCATAATTGTTATAACTACTATTATAATCATTATTGTAAATAATTAATATTCTAATTATTACTGACAGTATTGTTATAATTATTGTCATTATCACAACAATAACCATCACGATAACCAACATCATTGTTTTTATTAATATTATCTCAATTATAATTACTATTATTATCATTATTTTTGTCATTATTGATATTTTGATATTATTTTATGAGTTATTGTTATTATTACTATCAAAACCATAATTAGTTACATCATAAGCATTATGACTATTACAATAAATTATAATCGTTATTATCATGATAATTTATAATATCACTATTATCATCAAGATTATAACAGCTTAAATTATTACGATTAGTACTGTTAAAATAGTAAAAATTATTAACTTACCTCGAAGAATAAAAAAACTCAAGAACTTTAACAAAATAGTAAGTGAGAAAAAACACATCTCAAATTATTATTGTTGCATATATAATAAAAAAAAAATTACCTCCAAGAATAAAAACTATTAAAAATTATAACAAAAGAGTAAACAAAAAAAAATGACAAGCAGCGTCTTGGGAATGAGCTACAGTTTCTGGAAATGAGGCAAAGGCAATTACATCCTTTTTCAACCAAAACAGATCACAAGAATGCTTCACGTGATAATTATCAACAATAGCTAAGGCATTGGACAGGAAAGAAAAGGAAAAACAGATTCATGTAGCCAGACCCCACTACTCTGGGAACTGGATTAGGACTCATGAAAGTTCACTTGAGCCAACAGCAAAACACTGCAGTCGAAATCATTAATCAAAATGGTTGATGTACTTTTGAATAGCTAAATAAAACAGTAAGAATTTGCAACATCTAGAGCACTATCATAACTTGTAAAGTCCAGTACAGTTGATTAGAAATGCTTTGGTACTATATAATTGGATGAGTTATTTTCAAGTTTAATTGGAAATCAGGATATGGGGTGTATATATCATTATGTAGAAATATCTTATATCATCTAGGAAAAAAATTATTTCTTGTTATTGTTGAATGGTAATTATTAGTTAGTAGTATCGGTTCATTTCCTGGTTTAGATAGGATTCTTTTAAAGGTCTGATGTGAATACATAAGCATGCATATAACATGTTTTGATAAAATAAAAGGAAGTTTAGTTATTAAAATTCTTAGTTCTTGTGGATTCAAGAGCTTAATTTCTTGGAGATTTAGATCGATGGAGAATCATCACCATCTTTATGTCCCAATGTAGCTTAACTCCTGTTATATACTTAATAATAGGATTAGGTCTCTTTCAACCTGGAGGATTTTATGTTTTCAATTCTTTACCTTCGATTCCCTCATTTATTCTACACCATCCTTCCCTGTCAAAAACAGAAAAGGAAAGGAACCTTGGCATGATGTTCTTGATGATGCAAGCAGCGTCTTGGGGATGAGCTAAAGTTTCTGTTGTGTTAAAAATGAGGATTTAATCTTACAAACTAATGCTAATAATATTGAATGGAAAAGTTCATCTCCTGCCTAATGTTGAAGGAACAGCATTGATATGAAAAAACGCTGTAAGTTTCTTAAAGGTACATGGCAGAAAAACAGAATATATCATAAAAAAGGCGCCACGGCCTATGTTGTATTATAGCAGAAACTTTCATATAATAAAAACCATAGATTTCTTTATCTCCAGACCTATAATTCAAACATTCCAATTGTCTAATAGATTGTCAGTTTGCTACAATTTCAATCTAATTCAGAGGTTTCCTGTTCCATGTTGAAACTACGATATTTTTTTCAAGTGGGGCAATTTCTCACAACCATTCTACTCCCCTATCATATACGCATCATACAGAATTTCCATGGAGCTTTCATTCCATTTTGGAAATACGCAATATCTAAAAAGAACTGTGAAGTAGATTAGTCAGTGATCACTCCTCTCTTCTGGTGCCATCCTTTCCTGGTGTGTTCATCATATGCAGTGACTTTAAACTTCTTACCCGTTAGAAGGAAGATTAAAGTAATTAGACACTAGTTGGTTTATATTTTTAAGAAATGATATCTGCTAATGGTATCTGTTCTTAGAAAATAAATTTTCAGAGAAAAATTTGTTCGGTGTTATCCTTCATGTCATGGGGCATAACAGATCTGTTTTGGAGAAAGCAGGAAGCAAAAACTAAAAAGTTAAAAATCTCGTTTACTTAACTGACCATGTATGTACTCCTTTGAAGCAACAAATTTCACTGTTCCTCTACACAGCTCAGGCCTTTCATCAGCATCCCTGCGCCTACCATCTGGACCCAGGTTGCACTGATAGTCACTGGGAGTCTCGTCAGCAAACCCTGAAAGCAAAGAGGTTCATGTAGTATTACAACCTCATAGCTGTTACTTATATGTCAAAGCATGAAATACAACAGATTCTGTACACCCAAATCAGTGCTAAAAATAAATTGAGGATATAGTAGCCTTTTGAAGATAGAACCACAGAAATAGGACAGCATGACCAATGAAATTTCACAACAAATGACTAGGAATGTTAGACCATTCTTATATTGGATTTATCATATATTTGGTTTTTTTACTCTTGATATTTTCTTTCTGGGGCCCTTCTAATCTTTTAGTTTGTCTAGTTGGTCTCTCTACTCTAGAAAATTTTGTAACACAGGTCCCTCCATCCAGCTTCCTTTCAATTTCTACTAGTGGACATGTTTCTACTACATACCACGCCATGTGTCAAGAATTAACTGTAAAATGGAGGGAAATTGGATAGAGGGACCGTATTAAGAAATTTTCTTGAGCAAAGGAACCACCAAAATAAGAAAAGGGGAGAGGACCCACATTAAGAAAATGTCAAGAATACAAGGAAAAAATTTACGATTAATCCTTCCATCATTTCTGAAGATCATTTGAGCCGCAGATTTTAATGCTCATAGAAAGGCATGTTTTGAAGATAGAGGAGTGAAAGTTAGGTACCATTATGCGAGGAAACTTTTCCAGCAGATATCCCATAAACGAAGCCATAATATATTAAGATTGTTTATAATCTTTACAAACAGTAACATGTCTTATGACCTTACTTTCTTCAAGATCAATATCTATCAAGGCAATTACCATGGAATAAGAATAGTTTCTCGGCCTCTTTGCTGAGTCCAGCTTCGGAAGCTTTTTTAGATAATTTTCATTGGGTGTTCAAGCAGACTGGAAAGGCACACGTTCAGCCATAGAACATTTAAATTTTGGAGGGCAGTCTAGGAACTCTGATCTTTAGCAGTGAGTGAATAATAAGCATGGATTTCATCTACCTTAAAATCAAAGGAAAGGAAAAAAAAGAAGCAACGAAATATCTCCCTTGCAAAGAAATGTAAGAGTATGAAGGTTCTGGCAAAAAGGATGTCTAAATGCAGTACTTCGTTATATAGTAAATATACACTAACATATAAACTTGCAAGAAAAGGCTTAATGATATGGAAGCTACTCGTGCTTGAAAAATGACCCATTGGTTCACTCATCTCAATAGACATTCTTAGCTGAGAGTTAAGCTCATTAGATTAGATGATAATAAAAAAATATACTGGCCACAAAAGTTACAGATGAATCGTCTTCCATGATCAATGAATTTCATGAAAGGATTTATGTAACCTTTGCAACGAGAACACCTCACGGGACCACTTTCCCCAAAGTCCACAACCTATATCAAGAAAACTCACTAGCATTAACACAGATTTGCAGTTTAAAAGGTCAGCAGCGCATGGGATCTGTAGTCAATCAAAGAAAAGTACAAAGTTATCACCGTTCTCATGGGCCAGATCCTACACATTGTAGCATAATATAATTCTCTATATTCAAATATACTAAATACTCAAACGTGACCTGATTGATAGCACACCTCATGTATCGTGACTGCAATTACCAGAGTCTCTGGCTATGTATGTACTCACTTGAAGCAGGCTTCAAAACATAAAATGTAATGAGAATATATATAAAAAAAATGATATATAGAACCTAGTTCCACACATGCAAAGACAGTATACACGAGATTATTTTCGGCAAAATAAAAAAAAGCAGAATTGAAGGGATTTGATGTTTGTCTTTTTTCTTCTAATGCTTTAGTTTTTTTCAGGTTTGTGTGGAATTCTCATCCTCCTGCTCTTACTTCGCTCCATTTTACTGCTTTAACATTTCATTTTTTCTACCCAAAAATTATAAGGAATGAAAGATATGCAAAGAAAAAATGATCAAATCATAGAATCTACTCTAGCCAATCTCAAAACAAATCAAGCAATGCGCCCGTTTCATGAGAAGTTCAAATGACATACGGGAGGAGGGTTAGCCTGATTGTTCAGACGTGTTTCATGATAGATTGATTCCGAAGTTGGAGTGGGACTTGGAACACTCTTGCTATCCATCTTTGGTTGCCCTGCCAGGGAGGCTCCATTTTGGCCCATAGCAGGTGATATATAGCCATCATACCTTGGTTTGCTAAATGTGGAGGCGTTCCAAACTTTGTAGGTGGCTGCATGGAACCAGGAAAATGTGGGAACTACCAAAAGGGTTAGATATTCAGAGTTAAGGTTAATGATTTAGCAAGAAGATGAAATGCATCTACATTAAATCCATGACATGGAAACAAAAGGAGAGTTCCACTAATATCAAAAGGGCTAGAGATTTAGCAAGAAGAAGAAATGCATCTACATTAAATCCATGACATGCAAACGAAAAGAGAGTTCCACGGATATCAAAAGGAGAACATGGAAGGCATCAATATAGAACTTTTTCACAAAACTGACTACTTTAAAACATCAATAATTCTGAATTCCCTCCCATTTAAACTCTGGAGGAGTTCTCAGTTCTTGCAACTACATAAAATAGATAAAATAGAATGAAACATGGTCCATGATATACCAATATAGATCAAATATAGTTCAGTTGCAAATTATGCAAACAGCAGATGTCAAAGAAACTGCTCACCTGCTGCGGTTGCAATGACCATGTCTGTGCTCCAAAGGGAGGACCAGGGGGTGGCAGTACACCTTGAGATCCCTCTAAAAATGGGGGCGCCACAGACCTCCAGTAGAAAATGGTGACCGTGATTGCATATAGAAGAAACTGGTGGAACTTGAGCATGAGCAGCAGCTGGAACAATTGGTGGAGATCCCATAGATAGTGGGGGTGCTGCTAACCAGAGGAAATCTAGGCTAGAACCAGAAAGAGAAGGCATCCCATTACTCACTGCTCCGGTTTTGGGTGATTGAAGGAGAAAATCGAATCTCAGAGTCCAGAGGACGTCAGATTGAAGAGGAGAAGATGGCGGGTGTTTTGGCGTGGATAAAATAGTTTACTGACAGCTGTCAAAACGTATAGGGTGATACTGGCTTTGCGTTACTCTAGTGGTCGCCGGTCGGGTTGTGTATGGGAATTGGACCTGGCAGTTGGGTTTGGGTGTTCCGATTCTGGTGGTGTGGGCTTTTGTTGATCAGGAGAGCTGGGGTTAGGTCTAGCTTCGAGCTTCGAGCTCGTCATGAGCTAGTATTCTTTCCATGAGGTTCGTTACAGTATCACGAGCCTCACAATCTTTTCCAGCATCAACTTCTCGGAAGAATCTCGACCATGAAATTCTTGGGTGATTTGCATGGAATCTTTAATGTAACTAAAAATGAATGGAATCGAATTTATTGCTCATTGCTAGATTTGAATTTGAGTTACAGTTAATGACTTAATTGAAAACCAAGAGGACTAAATCTAAATGTGACCAGAGATAAAATTAAAAAAAAAAAAACTAGATTTTATGGGAAGATTAGAAGTAGCAAGGAAGTTAAAATTACATGTTTTTTATTTATCCCATGAAAAAAACTCAAACCACATCTAAATCTCAAATATACCATTAAACGGTATTTGATATGACGGTATCATTCTGTTTTTAAAACAAAATTCGATTATTTTGTTATGCGTCACATGAAAAAAAAATCAAATAAATTTACTTGACATTGCAGCTCAACTTTATTTTTAAAATTATTTTAATTTATTAATATCAAAAACAAATTTTAAAAAAATAAAAAATATTATTATTTTAATATATTTACTGGGGGAGGGGATCATAACTCCACGTAACTGTATTAAATAAAAGAAAGAAAGAAAAGTCGTTCCATTGGTTTTTTAGCTTGTCATTGCCACGTGTTGGGTTATTTTGTTCTGGTGAATTACAGCCGTCCAGGTGCGCCTGTTTGAATCCCAGCCATTCATATCTTTCTTTATAATCTGGAATGTCTTCCAAAGTCTTCTTCTTCAAGCCAGGAAGATGCCTCGTCGTTTCTGGTGAAAGTCATATTCATATCAGAAATTAAATCTGGGAAAGAATAAAAAAAGCTTTATTGTCATAGCTCAAAAGTCAAAACTTTCTGGGTAAACGATGTAATCATGTCTCGGCAGAGACGAGGAAAATGCCTTTATTTAATAAAGATTGTCGTCACGTTACCTCACATATAGCTCCTCCATTTTAGTAATTTGGTGGTCCTGTAAGGTAAAAAATATCTCTGGTGTTTATACTCCCGAGATTTAGGACAATTACTGGATTGGAGGGGGGAAGAGCAGCGACCCATCCATGGATTGGAGGTTATGAGCAGGTGACCTCCGCCTGACCGGAACTACTGCAAAGCCAGCCGGAACTTGTCAACAACAAAGAGGAATTCAGCTCTGATGACGATAATTCGAGATAAAAATTATCCAAATTCCAACCATGTTAGAAAGGTTAATGAACATAGAAAGTCACTGAATCACTCGGCAGATAGACTGGAAAGAAAGATGTCAAAGCATGTAGAAAGGTTAATTAACAGCCCTTTGCCCGTGGCAGCAAAAAATATAGCCAATAGTATTCATGTATTCTTGTTCAGTCACTATACACCCATACAGCAATCATACCTTTTGGAGTGAGAAATAAGATTTAAGGTGCTCAATCCACCCCAGACAAGCACGCAACAGGGTTTTACATGCTCTCGGAGCTGATCGCGTGCCTTTTTGGCGAGGATTCATCGGTTTTTATTTATATAGTTACACACAACTATCTAAACAGTAAGGACTTTCAAAAGCAGGTATATCACAAAGCAAGCTAATTATACAGGTTTCCAAACCGTAAGCACCTCTTGGAACATCTCTACCATCAATTCCTTGTCGGCATGCCTGAAAAAGTCACCGATTTCATCTCTGACATCGTATATTTTTCCAAAGTCAAACAAGTAAGTCAAGCATCCTTTCTTCAGCTTGTTCAGCTGGTAAAGCCAGGCCTCTTGCATCCTCTCAAGGACATTCATGGTATTGATGTCTTCCAAGAGGCTTTCCTCACAAGCATCCTTGAGGGCTGCAATGTCATATTTGTTCGCCGCCCCCAGCAGTGATCCACGGTGCTTCCAAAAATCCTCTTGCGTGATGGTTCCATACAAGTAACTCAAGAGAGTCATGCAAGATTCCAGTGTCATATCTTCTATGTAGATTGTGGAGGACTCCTTTTCCTTGAGGTCATGGTGGAACATGCTCTGGAAAACAGGTGAACTTGCAGAAAGAATGGCCTTGTGTGCACTCAGGGTGCCATCAGCAGTATGAATGGTAACGTCGGCATGGATGGCCTCATCCAGCATGCGAGAGAGACAGCGAAGTATGCCTTGAGTTGAAAGAGACCGCATCGTTCCATCACCTGGCCATATGGAACTCGCTTCCCCACCCTGACAGGAAAAAAATTAGATTTTTAAACCTTGAGTAGAAGAAAAATGACAACAGTTCAAAACAACCAGACAAATACAAATTTTTCACACGCAAGATCTCATTCCCATCAGTATATGATTGTGAAAAATTATGTACTGTGAAATGTATTTTCTTCTAAAGATTCATCTCAGATTGTGCCAGTTGAAGAGGAAATGAATCATGATTATTGTCCACTGAAGTTCGGCTTTGGGCTCAAAATGAAAAATCAAACCATCCACCATTATTAGTTATAAACCAATAGCATCATTCTGCAATTAACATCATGGTTTCTCCACAAAAAAAAACATAGTATAGAGATGCTCACATTCAGAGGGCAGATTTTGAGGTCAAGAAACTCAACATCAATGATGAGGCGACCATGAAAGGCAGAAGAATCAACAGGGCAGATAAAGTCCTCACTTGTCCGGAGCAATCTCTCATGAACTGCAGTATGAAACAATTCAGTGTCACAGGAATCCTTTTATAATAACCACTACACTCATATCAACAACTAGGTTGCTTTCCAAAAACAATAAACATTTACTAATCCTTCAGAATTTACTCTCGCAATATTGCTCAGAGAAGGATCAGCAAATTCATTTATTACAGGACAGTTGTCTTCAGATTCAGAAAGCACAGAAAATCTGCTTGACATAATCTCTAACAAACCCACATTCCATGTTGGTAAGGAAATTGGAATCCAAACCAAATAAATTGTAATGTTTACAAGCACTTTACAGTGATGAGCTCGCGGTCACTGCTTTCTAACATATTTCAATTTTGATAGTGTTCAGCTAGACCTCCCTTGATGAGATGATTGGGACTGGGACAGATAAGTTTATCATTACCCGCATCACTAGATCAGTGAGGAGATTCCTACTTCCTCGGAATATTGTGACCGGAACATACAAGCAAGACTTCTGGTAACGAACTCATGGTGTTAAAACCAAACAGCCAATGCTTGCGATTTCTCATGATTAAGACAGAAAGTAAGCACCAAGAGGGAAAGCAGAAAGGAAGAAACACCAAACTATTCCACGATAAGAACAGCTTGCATCCTTGGTTGGAAAAAGAAAAACTTTATAAAGTAAGCATAGACCCAATTTAAACAACAAGACCTACCTTTAATACACTTTGCAGAAAAGAAAGCCCCAGCAAAGGCCTCCTATGGTAAGGAATCGAGGCCATTAAAATAAAATTGCAAACAGTTCCGTATTCTGAATACCGATTCTACATATCTCTGGTGCCAGATAACCCAGGAGATGCCCGTGTTTTTCTTTGATAACATCTTTAAGCTCACACGGTTACACAGACTCCGTTGCAGAAGATAAAATCCCGTATACAAACATGACATAAGATAAAGAAAAGATAAGGATAGACAGAGAGAGGGATGGAAGCATGCCTGGAGAGATATAAGGCCTGCGATTACAAGCGCCAGCATTTGAGACACGAATAACAAATTTAGCGATTGGAGATTGTTCTTTGGAAGCTCGAGACGGCTCTGGAAATAAACGAATGCACAAGCACCGATTCTTCTCTATTGACAAGTACCTAACAAAATCAAAAGCAAATAAATCAACTAAAAAACATAAAATCTGTGTTTGTAGATACCATAAGTTACTGAACTTACCAGTTCCAAATTCCGACCTTGAAAGGGTCTGATTTTTTGTAAGAGCAAGGGCCAGAGTTCTCGATCCTCCACTGGGCTAGTCGGGAGATGGTATCTACTTTTGAATCTGCCATTTCACTCTTTATCGTTCTTCCGTTGTCCGTGGAAAAGTAGAAGTAAGGGGAACTTCTGGTTTGAAAGAGAGACATTAGAGTGAACGAGTAGACTTGCGGTTTAATTTAAGCCCTTTTTAAAATCATTTTAGACTTGTACCGTTCAGGAGCGTTTGTCCAAAAGTGGTAATTTTTTTTTATGAAATTACTAAAAGCTCGTCGTTTTAATAGAAAAACACTCTGTGTGCCATTTTTTTATAAACTATACTGTTCGGTCAATAATAATTCCTAATGAAATAAAAAAATAAATAGCCCCTCTCCCCTCTTGTAAATTGATTAAGAAAGTAAAAGTAAGGGTTTATAAAAAATAAAATAAAAAGATTAACTCCAAAAATTTACGGGCTAGGAAGAACAAGAGAGAGAAAGGAAGGATGGCTACTGAGAAAGACAGTATCATAGAATAATGAAGAGTTCAGAAGGAGGAAGCTTGCTAGGAACTTTTCTCAGATATTGGGTGAAGTGTTATAGTGCCCTAATTTATTGTTGACCTAAGTTGTTGTGTCTAGGGCAAAAAATCCTCAATTCTTGATTTACTAGGTTTCATGTAAAGATCGAAATCCTCAATTCTTAAAATTAAGATTTTTTTTCAACATTCAAAGAACATCACGGCTAACTAATCAAAATAACATATTAGAGTCACTTCTCATTTAATAAAACATAGATAGATGAAATTAAAAAGAAAAAAAAATTGATAGCTAGGACAAAAAAAGGTTACGACACTGAAAAAGAAACACGAAGTTGCAAATCATCGTGTCAATATTTTTTTTTTTAAACGATGAAGTTAAAAATATGTGATTAGGGCACATATTTGACTAATGTTGTTAAAATTACTTTTTTTTTCCGAGCTAGCTTGTATGTGTTCATTTCGATTAAATCTCTGGATTTTTTTGCATTTACCTTTAAAAATTACTCATAAAAAAACATGATAATTAACTAATTTCTATAACTGTCAATAAAATTCAAACCCTAATTCTAAAATAAAATTTACTTTAAGCCTTAGACTTTATTATGAAGCCAAGTTCTTTAGGTTAACATGGACACCATTCATGACTTCTTGTAAGTATAATTGAAATTATTTTTAAAAATATTTTTTGTTCAGAAATATATTAAAATAATATTTATTTTTATTTTTATTTTTAAAAAAAATATTTTTAAAATATAATAACAAATAATCCTAAAAATAAAAACATTTTAAAAGTACCAGTGGGATGTTTGCAGGACAAATAGCAATTTGAAAATATATTTTCACTCGCGTCACTAAGACACTAACTAGTTGCTTCTTTATTATATCCACTTTTTCACGACGCTTTTTTTTTATTTCTTTTCCAGAAAATATCGCCATCACTCCCCTTTCTCTCCACAGTGCCGAGATCTTAGTCCTTAAGAAACATCTGGGTATAATGATTAGATTGGCTGAATGGTTAACGTATCTATACACTTTGATTTTGTATCTTTATACTCTCTGTATTTTTTTTAAGAACATATCTGAAAGTAGGACAATTTTGTTTTTTTAAAGTGTTTTTCATTTAAAATATATATCAAAATAATTGTTTTATTTTTTAAAAAATATTTTTAGTATTAACACATTGAGAAAATATAATGAAATAATTAAAAAACATTTTCAGAATAAAATGAAAAACAGACTGTCGGTGTTTTAAAGGCAATCCACTGATAATGCCCTGGGCAACTTTTATTCACCAACAACAAGCACCCGTGACCGTTGAGGTTCCTGAAAGTCCACTTCCCAATATAGCGCTATACAGTATACACCCTCTCTCTCAACGAGGCCCAATTCAAAATACAGACCAACCAGATTTCAGCCCAAACCAGCACTGCTTAAACTAGATGGGCCCCCAATGATAACAGTCAATCTAGCTGTCAATGAGGGTATTATCGTCAAACCACCCCTTCCAGTCCTCCTCCTCGACACACGTGCAACCATAATCAATCATCCCCACCATCCCGATCCGATCCTCTTACTCCACCTCCCCTCTCAAAATCAGTGAGAAATAAAAACAAAGGAGCAACACAAGCACAGAGCTCCATCCAATCCAAGGATCAGCGCAATCCATTCTCGTCGCGAAACAAGGAAACGAAAGAACGATGTCTTCGATTTTTAGCGGCGACGAGACTGCTCCTTTCTTCGGCTTCCTCGGGGCGGCGGCTGCCCTCGTCTTCTCCTGTAAGCAAAATAATTCCAGCCCCTTTTGTTTAAATAATCCCTTTTCATTACTGGTTAACGATCAACTAGTAGCAGCGCTTTTATTTATTTATCTATCATTTCGTGGAAATTTTTATTAGTTAGAAATGGTTGTTTTTCAGGCATGGGTGCTGCCTATGGGACAGCAAAGAGTGGCGTGGGTGTGGCTTCAATGGGAGTCATGAGACCCGAACTCGTTATGAAGTCAATTGTCCCAGTTGTCATGGCTGGAGTGTTGGGAATTTACGGGTTAATTATAGCTGTTATTATTAGTACTGGAATCAATCCAAAGGCTAAACCTTATTATCTTTTTGATGGATACGCACACTTGTCTTCTGGTCTTGCTTGTGGACTTGCTGGTTTATCTGCTGGAATGGCTATTGGCATTGTTGGCGATGCTGGTGTCCGGTAAACCTTTCCGACTCTGCTTTCTTTTTTGTTTGTGTGTTTGTTTACTGAGAATTATGATTCAAAAGCATTTTATTTTACTTCAATTTAATCCAGTTAGTGGTTTTAGTAGGGATTTACTGGAATTGAGTTTGAATTTCGCCTATGCATAAGCATCCCTGTGAATCATCATGGAACTAGTTTGCTGTGAAAGATAGGTTTATTTTAGGTTTTGTTCAATAGAGCAATGACTCAGCTTGTAAGTCATTTTCTGAAGAAGTTTAATTCCACATGTAAAATTTACTGGATTTTTGTTTGGATCTTGTCAAAGGAATAAGCTTTATACGGCGGCTTTCTTCCATAAGCTTAATTGTTAAGTGTTTTTTTTTTTTTTTTTTTGTTATCTGCATAACTATTTGATTAGATGGATAATGTTACAGTAGCCATGGATTGGTTGTTCTGTTTTGTCTCTGGGTTTTACGAGATATAGATTTGTTGGACATAATATTTTAGTTTATAGACGTGTTTAAATAGTAAACTTGTGACCTGTTGGGCTCTCCTGCATTTCAAAATATATCCCAAGTTTCAGGTTATTGGATGTCATGCATGGGAATTTCATTTTGTATAGCTGAGATTTTATTGCGTGGCTTGTAATTGACTATTCTTCTTCGATAACCACTTTACCTTTTTTCTTTTTTCTTGGTTTAAAATTTTGGGGTTCTTTTATATTTTTCAAGCCTGGGTGCATCTTTTCCAAGGATATTTTGCAGTTCTTTTTCCTCCACAGGTTTTATTATTGAAATGTAGTGTTAATTTAAGTTATCTACACCTGCAAAGTGAGATGATAATTTTGTTCCTCTCTTGTTTTTGCCCATTAAAAAACAATTTCAGAGCTAATGCACAGCAGCCGAAGCTGTTCGTGGGCATGATTCTCATTCTCATCTTTGCTGAAGCACTTGCTCTCTATGGTCTCATCGTGGGGATCATTCTATCATCCCGGGCTGGTCAGTCTCGCGCAGAATGAAGAGTGCCAAAGTTTACGGTTTCTTGATGTCCTTTATCATGATTTAGAATGGGAACTGAGACTATATTTACACTGCTCGACTCAATTTGCTATAATTGTCAAACTCTTGTATACGTGGAATTCTCAGCATCCCTGTAATATTACTGTATGATAAACCTCCCTTCTTGCGTTCAATTTACGAGTTCAGAACAATTCCCTTCGTTGATGCCCTTAGAGTGATCCTGTTAATAAAGCAATGTTGATTGTCTAACTCATCATGCTTATTCAAATTTTCTTTTCCATGTGAAAGAGCATACATAGGATTTCTTTTGATCGCAGAACTTATCAAAAGAATTTGTAATCAAAAGAACTTGAAAGAGCATACAATTTTTTTTTTAACAAAAGCACGACACTTCCACGGAACCCATCTTGGAATCCTCTTGTGCACCCTGAAGATCTCAAATATAGCATGTAATTTGGAGCCGTTTGCCTGCATTTATCGAACTGTTTACACACCCAAGCAAGTGACCTCCTACGCAAACTGTTTTCATAAAGTGTTAGTGTTAAATCCAGATATCTCCGATCACCATGATAAAAATAGATTATTTTTTTTGGTAACCGGTTGTCCGAGACTAAATTCTTAAGCTCTTGTATCTGTGTTTATATAAATGATCTATATAAAAATGGAATAAATGACTGGTTTTATTATATTAGAGTACATAATCTAAAAAAATATAGGAAATGAAATTTAAACCTTGAATCTTAAAAAGAGGTTCTCTCTTAATCTCAATATATTTACTACTGCTAATAGCTTGAGTTTGATAAAAATCGATTCTTTGTTTCTGTTTCTTAATCACGTCAATTATGAATAGCAGAAGCATTGGAGTTTGAGCTGAGCACATTGGATTTATTTTGTATCTGTGTAGGGCGACCAGTGATCCAATCAATGGTTTGGGAAATGCATAGCAAGAACGTCATGTGCAGAGCTACTGCAGAACAGGAGAAGGCTCATTCACATGTCATTTTCATTGATGAGCAAAGTTAAAACAAATCCTTCGAGCCATTTCGGCTCCTGGACAAGGCAAATGGCATCAGCGACAATTACGATAGTTAATGCATCTTTGCAAACTTTCCTGGAGGAATCATAGCAGCCTTTTTGTTTTTCTTGACACGCTCACATCCCATTTCACCACACTTTTCACCATTTCCCCCTTATAAAGACGAGAAATTAAATGCCAACTGTTTGTATGCTTGCATCTGATCAGGTATCCATGATGAAAACAAATAACAGAAGTTGGTACACAACACAGAATTTCAGCTGATAAATACAATCTTACTACAACGAACACAAAAAGCAAAAAACAATATAATTCACCATATGATACAGCATACTTCTTCAGTATATCTACATATTTACAGATGAAAAGGATCCAGATTCTAGCCAGGTACATAATAATCCATCTTTTCCACAGGCAGGTTCAAAACTGATGTTTCCACCTATACAGCAGACAAGGTCAGATGAAACATAAGAACTCGGTAGCTTTTAATGCTCTCCATACATTAGGCTAAGGGCAGCACATCGAACACATACCTCTTCAAATGGAACAAATGCAAAAGGAGCTAGACCCCTCTGGTGTGATATCACATCCTCCTGCAACTCAACTGAACCAAAAAGGTCCTCCTCCAGCTCAATTATACCATCACTGTTCACTTTACTTGTAGAAAGTGAGAGTAAATCCAACCTGTTGTTGGCCCCTAAAGTTGTCCCCCTCAACCTGCAACAAAGTAATAAACAATATGGCTTAAAATAGAGAAAGGAGCCCCGCAATTTAATACATAAGTTGACTCTTGACCAATTTGATTTGTCATGATATCTTCAGTTTGGTCCATGCACACCAGGTCATAAATTTCTGGTTTTCATGTAGCGTGACATGAAGTTGAACTAATTTGTCAGTAACTGTACCCACACAGCACCCTCCATTTGTGAGGGTTAGTCTTAAGATATCAAAATCAAAGGAGAAAAAGAAAAGAAAAAAAGCTATTCTGTCACCCATAAGCCACATATAGAACCCACACAAAAAATACACTTCTCTTTCCCATTCATTAAACGACCACAAGATGTGAACGTACAACATATCAAGGTTAGAATGTCCAATACCTCAAGAAGGCTCTCCACATGGTGGGACGCAAGCCAGGATACATGAAAGTGGCTTCAACCTGCAATGAACCCGGTTCTTTATGAGAAGGGATGTCAATGCTGATTGTAAATCTATGCAAAATTTGAGATTAGTGAAAACTAAATACACTAACTGAATACACAGACAAAATTGTTGGCGGTCTCATAAAGGACCGTACCTTGTCATCTGTCAATGTGTAGCGGCCACTGAAAACACCATCTGTTTTAGAAGCACGAAAATTCATGCATTTCACAACTTCCTTTACTGTTTGACCAGAAGTCTTGACAATAAAATATAACAGTAAAAATGATTATTATCAGACACAAAAAAGAAATAAGCCCACATGATATACATGCATGGAAATAAATGCATTTAAATTAATTGCAGGATTGCTACCTTGTAAAGAAACCTGCCAGAAGGAAAAAATCTCATGTAACGGTAATAGCAAACCTGCAAGGGGAGACTAAAAAAGTTAAAACAACAGTGATTAAGAGGAGAAAAAAAAGTGTACAGTCATTTTTCATTTCCCTTTTCAAAGCATTCCTCTCAGCACCACTGCTTAAATCTTTTCCATGCAGTTATACATGTAACCAAGTTTCATGAATTGTAATTGCAATCATACATTGAATCAAATCAACTAGAAGTGTCTTATCCAAACATGACACAAGCATACCAGGTGAACTGGATTTGTGACGTTCCACTCCCGCACACCTGCACGAATATAGGTATTCCTACTGACATAGATACCTGGCATGTAAAAGAAAATTACATTTGAAGGTTATTTTTGCAAGCCCCCAAAGTAAAGAAGATGAGAAAAAAACAGAAGTTTGGATAAGGTTTTCCTTTTCAAAACAAGAATTTCTCAACTTCTCATCATACATCAAATCCATCTTTTTTTCACCTTGTTCAAAAAAATTCGGTTATTATAGTATGGATTCACTAATGCACTTTCAAGTTTTGCTAGAACTAAATAAGATGTATGCTACAAGAAAGCTAACAATCAACTTGTACCATCAATACGGATCCTTGACCTCAACAGCCACATTTTCCTCCACGAGCTCTCATACTTTGATTGCAAAACTTTATAGTTCTCAACCATTCCAGACAGCTACAACAGGATGAAGGAGAAGTACACATTTAAGCTTGGATACAATAACACGAGAGAATCAAAAGAAATTTTATATAAGTCTAACTTGCCTGCCAAGCCTTTAGGCAAGCATTGCGCCAGAATATGGGGTTACGGAGAGTGTACCTCCATTTTCGACAAACACAAGCTGCCTTTCCCATATCATATGGAGCCATTCGTGAAAATACCTATACAAGAAAATAAATTTGTCCCGGTTACTGCAGCCCCTAATTTAAAATGCATGCAAACACAAGTGCTTCTTGATAATGGCATTAGCTTGGACGGTGAATGGAAGGAAATTACACCAGGTAATATTTCCTTGATTATGTTTCATTTTCAAGAACAACTTAATCATCACCTCTAAATGTTGTGAACCATGGCATATTATCAAATTCCACAATGGAAAAGATGGGACAAGGAATTACGGATGTTATCTCTTTATTTAACTCGATTAATCCAAAAGAAAACTTGCCAAAGATTAACTGTTCATTTTTGAAGCGCAATACCTCAAACAGCAGCTCATCAGGCAAGCATCTGTGTATCAACGCTGGATCAACATTTACTCTTCTACTAGCACTTCCATATGGTGCAACAGGTCGAACATTAACCCCATAGAGATCTGCAACACAAACCTTCAAAACAATAAGAAACCTTCAAAAGAATTCACACGAAACAGGGGGAAAAAAACAATGGGAACGTTGGGAACGGGGCATTACCAAGCCACGGTCTCTTTGTAACCAAGTACTGCACTGTCTTCAGCTGCAGAGCTGTCTCCAGCTCAGCAAGAACTTGTAGTGCAAAATCTGCCAAAAACCCAAAACCCAAAACTTAATTGTATTCTAATTAACTCAAAAAATGGAATAAAATATTAATCACTCTATATTGTTACTATTATTGATATTTTGCTGATCAGAAGATGTAAACGAAGAATAATAAAAAACCATAATGGGGGACCTGAAACAGTAAAAATACACCCAGAGAATTAAACTTTGATCTTTTCTTTCTCTTCAATACAAAATCCGATATTCGGATTGCACAAACCGACTTACTTTTACAATTTCCATTACAATAGAGCCAACAATTGGAGATCGGTTAAATCACGAAATCGGAACGGTGAAATTGAAATTAAGAGATTACCTGAAGTCATGTGGATTGAGACATAGGGATGGCTCTTCTTCTTCTCTTACTGTGAATATAAGATAGAGTCCGCTTTCTCTTTCTCTTTGTCTTTCTCTTTCTGGTTTTTTTCTCGGGAAAACGAAGAACGACGAAGAGAGGAGAGAAGGAAATGTTGTGGTGTGTCGCTATATAAATAAAACAGGTTACCAACGCCTACCGTGACCTCTTGTTTTGAAGACCGTTGTTTGCTCGTGGACCTCACGATTTTTACCGTGATGGATATATAATTGGGTTGGGTTTTAGCCTGTAACTATATACAATTTTAAAAAATTATTTTATTCCCTTGTCTTTTTTAAATAATATATAGTACTTTATATTTTTAAAATCTTAATTTTGCTACCAAACTGCTTGTAATTTATTTTTACGAGGTTATTATAATCTCGTGACCTTAGTCGTGGGTGTTGCATGTTATCCCAAATTGTTTGAGATTCACTTTTTCTATTTACTTTCTATAAAGTTATCATAATTTCATAACTTAGATCATGAGTTTGACATGTCAACTCGTGTTAATTGTTTTTGTTATTATTATTTTTCAACATTAGAATGACTAAAAAACTAAGGTTCATAACTTGTTTGTAATTTATTTTGATATGCTTTATAAAAATACCGAGCTTCATAACTTGTTTTGATATGCTTTATAAAAAACTATCATGTTTTTATCATTCAAGTCATGAATTTAGTATGTTATTTCAATATTATTTGTCTAAAAAGTTGTTTTAGATTTTTATAAATTAAATTGTATTTTTATCATTTATTAAGATGTTTTTAAATTTATCAAGTCGATTAGATTATATCTAGTCCGTCTCAATTTATATTTTTATTAGAAAAATGTTGTTAGTGTTGAATTTTTTCAGGACGACCATGTTAAAAACTTGCATTGTTCATTTTTGTTTTTAGAGTTATGATTTCCTCGTCAAACTGAACTCTATATGCATCGCAGAGACGGGTGGATTGATGAGCGGAAATAAATAATTGTTTGGAAGCATAGTTGAAGTTGTTTTTTAAAATATTTTTTTGTGTAGAAATATATTAAAATGATATTTTTTTATTTTTTAAAAAATATTTCTAACATCAACATATGAAAATAATCTAGAAACACCAAAAATATTTAATTTAAAATAAAAAATAATAATATTTTTATTTTTATTTTTATTTTTAAAAACAGTTTTGAAAAACAGTATAAAACAGAATATAAGTCGCATAAATGGCCATCAACGACTGTGTGGTCTCTACTTTTTCAATAACCCTTTCCTTCCCCACAGAGAAAAAGACCTTGCACCGTTGAGGCCCAATATACCGTGCGCTCCCTCATCCTCCGGGCCTTGTAGGCCCTTTAAAGTTAAAAGCCATTGCTTCGAAGTCTAAAGAAGTTATCAATCGAACTAAAATGAACGTCGCCACGTGGTGCATTTCCAATAATAATAATAAAAATTAATCTCGAGAAGGATTAGATTTTTTCCTGGACGGTCCGCTGAAATGTCGATGCCGCAATTTAAAGAGTCATGACAGATCTAGGTGGATATATTTTCAATATTTTTTTTGGATTATTAAGTGAGAAATTAAAAGAGGTGGGATTTTTAAAAACTATATAAAAACATGTTAAAAGAAGTAGTGTGTAATTGTTCTTACTGAAAAAAATATCTTTCTCGTGATGAAGGTAAATCAAGTATCTAGCTAGTTTTAAATATTGTTTTTTTTTTAAAAAAAAAAATTGACTTCCGGTATTTTCAATTTTTCTATTTTTGAAGAGACCAGCATTTGGTTGAATCGTAGTTGTCGGCGCAGGTTAAAAAGCATTTCAATTTTTTCATATGGATAAAAGCGTCAATTTGAAATTAGTTATTCAAACCCTCTGTTTCACTTTCATTAACAGTGAGTGCCCTTCACTTTCTTTCTTTTCTGTAATTAACACCAAATTTCTTCGTCAAGCCTTTCCACGCACGTACCTCTCGCCAGTTAGATGCTTGAGAGTACGAAATTTATTGACGTGGCCATCGGGGGAAATTATTCACGTTTATGGATCGGACATCCCATCCCCAGAGCAGAGGGTTTTCTCTTCCCAAGATATTTTGTGAAACAGCTGTACGGGCAGAAGACTTCTGGTGTATTTGGAAGTGGGTTCTATCATGTGTTTTTATGATGTTTTTTTTTTAAAAAAAAAATGATTTGATCATGCTGCTGTGAATTTTGGGTTTATTTTCTTAGAATCACGATTGTTAACTGAACATTAATTTCTGGTTCATGATTTGTGTTGGTTTATTCAAATTTACGATCTGAATATAATTTATGATGCTTGATTTTTTGGTGTTTTTTTTTTATTATCTAGTGATTGAATAAATAGTTTGTATATAGTTGATATCACGATTAAAATAACTTGATTAAAATGCATGTTTATATTTTTGTGAAACAAATCTCATAAGATTTTCATTTAAAAAAAGTGTTTAGTACATGCTTAAGAATATAATTGATATTATTTTTTAAAGTAGTTTTTATTTAGAAATACATCAAAATAATATTTTATATATTTTTTTATTATTATTTTTTAACACCAACATATAAAAATAGCCAAAAATAATAATTTAAAATAAAAATATTTTTAAAACACAGTGTCATATACTCTTTAACAATTTACTTGGATAATTTAGAAATCATTTGATACTATGATAATTTCTTGTTTTTTGTATAACTACAGAGAAAAAACTATTTGGCTTACCAAAATAATTTATATTTTTTATATTAAGTCTCGTGTTTACATATTTGCACTTCAAATCTTGATTTAATAAAAATTAAAATAACATTTGTTTCATTTATACTTATTTAAATCACAATTAAAAATAATTTTTAAAAAACAGACTCGACCGAGTCTTCTTTTCCTGGTAATGAATTTAAAGCTGCCTCGAAGTTCGGTGTCACATTTTTTAAGCTACAGGTGTACTTGAAACTTGTGTTGGCCCACTCTTCAGAGGCAGGGTGTTGGCCCAGATGGTCCCATCCCGTCGACGACGGCCTCTTTCACGCACGTTGATCTTTCAACATTTTGCGCGCTTCTTGTCATGACTTCACGGCCAATTAAAGGCTTCCAGTCCATCATTCCGAAAGCGAGAGCGAGCGACATGTTGCCTGGGCGATACAGACATCATTGCAAGGTTATCAAAATCATGATTTTGACAAGATACGAAAAAGACTTTTAATACTCAGATTGTAAAATTAGATCGTAAAGTTATACCTGAATTTTTCTGTATAAAAATTGTAAAATCACAGCTAAAATCATGGAGGTAAAAAAATTTATAAAATCATAAGTAAAATATTTTTGAATACAATACAACATAATTATAGTCATAGAACTTTATTATTTAAGGTTTATATATGATTTAAAATAATTTAAAAATATATTACAAAATAATTATGTAAATATATGAGAATAATATAGGAGCATTTAATAAATACTATTTTTTTATTTTTAAACCACGAGAATTTAAAAAATACTGATTTTTTAATTTTTAAATCAGAAGAGAGAGGGGGCAGGGCATGACCTATCTCCACGTGGCGAGAGAGAGAGAGAGCCAGCTAGCCAGCCAGGGCATGGGGATGGCCTATGGCAACGTGGCAAGAGAGAAAGTTAAATGGTGTGGAAATGTGTAATCCCATATGATTTTACTATTTTTTTGATTGAATTTGACTAAAACAGATTTTTTTATTTGAGTTAACAAGGTTTGATAAGTTGACTCGTAAAATCATACGTTTTTGTGAGTCAACTCACGATTTTAACAATAATTATCACCACTACATTATTTTTTTAGAGTGTATTGGATGTTATTTTTAAAAATATATTTTTTTATTTTTAAAAATTATTTTGATATCATCATATAAAATATCTAACAACATAAAAAAATTAATTTAAAATAATAATAAAATATAAAAATAAAATAAAAAAACAATTTTGAAATACCCGAATACCCTGCCCTTCAAACACATGACGTGTACGGGTCTGACTGCCAGCACATGGATCCTTTTTTCTGATGAAAAAAATAAAATAAACGGGTGCCATCACTTCCTTGTTCAAGTTGAGTTCAACAACCTCAATGATAATCTATCAGCATAAATGATGAAAATAATTAATAAATCGCACGATCCCACATGCATGAAGTCCAATACATTATTATTATTATTTTGGGTGCTGAGTCAGCACATAATATTTGGCAAATACACCACCACCTTTTTTTTCCTCCCAGAAAAAAAAAATAGTAAATTTGCTCTAAGGAATAAGGATGGCATATGACTAGTTTAATAGTAAATTATTAGTAAAAAAAGGCATGCAATTAACTGTTTTTTTACCACAAGTTGAAGATATGGGCTTCACTTTATTTTTGTCAAAGAAATTAGGAAGCAAAACTCTTTTGTTTATCCATAGAAAATGGGTTAATTTTTATTTAAACAATATATAGTAATTTAAAAACAATACAATAAAAAATTGTCATGTACCTCTAGGTCAATAAAAAACTAAAAAACCAGTGAAGTTTTGCTCACGCTATAGTTTGAACGTGTTGACTGTACGAGAATGAAGTAGATGTTTGAGAGAGTGATGGTCATTGATTTTTAAAATATATAAATTCATTATTTATTTATTTATTTATTTTTCGCTCGTGAATCATGCAGTAACTCAATTGATGGCTTTGTTGCAAATACGGTGCCGCCCAGCCCCCTTCCGACCTTCTGTATGGTATTTGCATGGATAAACTTGGCTTGCAATATTGACCTGTGAACGATGAATGTGATAGAATCTAAGGGAAACACGAAGAAATGATGAAACCAGACCTTGGGTTAAGATATTTTTTTTCCCGGGATGATTATTTTTCTAGGACAAACAATTAAAACCTAGCTGTTTGCAGACAATGAAGGATGGTAGGGCTGTTCACAAAAGATCATTTTTCTAGTTAAACATCTTATTCAATGACTGACGGCTGACATCTTCCTGCTTATTAAATTAAATTAAAAAACTAAATAAAAATTCAAAAAATCTTTTAAAATAGTTTCTCGAACACCCTCGTGGACCTGGGTGATTTAAGGAGGTGGGGAAGGGATAATTCTACGAATTTTCGTTGGTACGGTTCTAAGTTTTTTTGTTTTTTGTGGGCATTTATATTTTAGCATATTTGTTTTGGTAAATGTAAAGGATATT
Organism: Salix purpurea; assembly: GCA_027405865.1. Classification (NCBI taxonomy): domain Eukaryota; kingdom Viridiplantae; phylum Streptophyta; class Magnoliopsida; order Malpighiales; family Salicaceae; genus Salix; species Salix purpurea. Next base: position 4,874,091 of record CM050329.1, on the reverse strand, counting down.
TGTATTTTTTAAAAATATAATCACGCATATTATCATGGATTAAAATCAATAAAGGAAATTAATTCTACAGTAAATTACTTTATATATATACATGATAATATATAAGAAAATTACATCACACACACACACACACACACACATTTAATTTTCTTATATATTATCATATATATACATGATAATATGTATGATTATATAAATATAATCAAGCATATTATCATGGATTAAAATCAATAAATGAAATTAATTCTACAGTAAATTACTTTATAATTTTAAAATCATATAAGAAAATTACATGACATATATATATATATATATATATTAATCATTTTTATATTAGATTAGAGTCATCAAATTGCATATTGATTGAAAGTTTATATCTTAAAAAATACGTAAATGTCAGTATTAAAAGTCATTTGTTTGACTATTTGTAGAATAATAAAAATTGTTAGTCAGCTTAATATAATATTAAGAGCATTTTAGTGAGAGCCACCATCCTTATATTTATGAATAAATCCTATTCCTTAACAAGTGCGAGGATGTTTCTGAAAATTTAAGATTTTTTAATTTACCAAAATACAAGAGTTTCTCCCGTCTCGAATATTTTTCCTTAAATATCTCCACACCAAGCACATTCAAATGCCATCCCTATTTTGAAGCTTATCCGCCACTTATGCATGCAATCAAGACAAAACCACCTTAATAATAATTTATTTGACTATAAATAATCCGGATTAAAGTACGAACAACATGTCACCGGGTAAATAATAATAATTAAAAAATTATTTTATTATAAAAAATAAATTCAACTAATAGCCAAGTGACTGGTGGCAAATAATAGCAATTAAAAATATTTTATTATAAAAAAATAAATTCAACTAATAGCCAAGTGACTCGCATCTGTGCTCGGTGCTTACTGATTGCCCCTAAAGGAATCAGGATGACAAATTACTTGCGTGGCATGCAATGAGTGGGTGGTTGAAAAATCAAAATTTGAGAAAAAGAAGTTACAAAAGAATTACACGTGTGTCCATTAACTGTGCTTTTAATATGCGGTGGCCCTTTTGTGTTTTGTGGTTGGAGTATGCCATCATGCTCGTGTATTTGAGTTTGTCAAATCATGCGCGTGTAGTTAACTGGGCCGAGTCATCCAAAAGCCGCACCGCCGTGTTTGCGAGCTAACTCAACCCCGAAGAAAACGAGTCAATATTATATGATGGATGGTTTCGAATTTCGATTTAAGGCCCCGTTTATTTTTTTTTGTACAGTATTTCAAAAAAATATTTTTCAAACTTTTATATTTGTTTAGTATTAAAAAATTTAGTTAATGAAAAATAGTTTTTTGATTAAAAAAATGTAATTTGATTTTCAGAAAATATATTGTTTTAGGCGGAATGTACTTTTTAAAAATTGCAAAGAATAAAGATCATCATGTTACCTATTAATTATTTCAAATTTGATTCTTAATTTTTTTACTGGTAATGTTTTTAATTTTCAGTTAAACTTGATTTACCTTGATCTTTATATCAATTTTGATTCTTATTTTTTATGGTTATTTTTCTTTCTCTTATTATTTTTAATTTTAAATATTTTTATCTCTTAGATTTGGTTTATATTTTTTTTTTATTTGAAGTGATTTTTTGGGGGAAAATCAATTTCATCATCTTTTAACTTTTTTCTCTCATATTTTGTTTTATCAATGGCTTTCTCCAAAATATCTGCGAGGCTATCCAGACTAGATCTAAATGTAGCCACAGCCATAGGAAATCAGTGGACACGCATGGATAATAATTTATGTTTTCGAAATTTCATAGGAGTTTATTAAAGAGTCGAAGTTTTTGGATAAGTCGGAACCGACCCCCGGTGAATTATTATTTGGCAAATATAAAACGAAGACGTAAACAAAACGGGCGGGATAAGAAGAAAGCTGGACCAGATCGGCAAAGCACGTGAAATATAAGTTGTGGTCTCTTTTTCAGAACCCACTGGACCCCGTCGCCGGTGCCGCTGCTGGCTCGATTTGGTGTTTTTATATATATTTTTTCCTTTTATCGTCTTGATTCCGGGCCACAATAATGTCACGTTTTTTAAACTGTCAGGTTGATCATAGCCACTGTTCAAAGCTTGAAATGGCTTCGCAACAAAATATAACTGAGTAATCAACGGCAGAAAGCAGCTCGTGTAGCCATGAAAAGCAGTGGTCCAAAAAGACGGTGATTAGCTCGATTTCTTATATCGCTTCCTGCACGCTACATTCGTGATGCATATTTGGTGGTGGAGGATTTTCTTGTGAGAAAATATTTACTGACAAATATTTTTTTTTTAAAAAAAAACATAATTAAATTTAAGACTTGCGTGCGCACGTTCACAAGCAAATGTATAAATAAAAGCTGATAAGAGCTGTGCACACATATAGTCATAAATATATGAATTAAAATAATATTTTTTTAATATATATAAGTATATCAAAAAAATAAGTATGTTAATATATATACTTTTAAAATAATTCGATTCTCACCACTGAAATTTTAATTAAACTAACATTCATGCATAGGTATGTTCAATTTGCAGAGATATTCTAAACCGGTGGTTCTGATAAAATATACTAAGGTATAAAAAACACAAAAGCTTTTTAGTGGGTATAGGAATAACTAATATGTATACCCCTTTTCTATAAAGATAAAATAAAATAAAATAAAAAAAGAAGAGGAAAAGGAAAGAATGCTATGCACATTAAGTAGGGATGGCAATAAATAAAGCAGGAATAGTACAATTCTCAATCAAAACCTAACTTGGTATATCTGTATTTAATATATTTATATTTTTTAATCCAATATAACATAATATAATACACACGCGCGCACATTAATATTGACATGATATAAATAATTATCATGATATGGATATATATATATATATATATATATATATATATATATATATATATATATATATATATAATTGTACAGAGAGGTATTACATAAAGGGTGGGAAAAAAGAGGAGTCAGAGTGCCAAAGAGAAGTGAGTGATTCTCCAGTGCCAATATTGTTTTTAGTAATAAAAATATTTATTAATCTTGAAAAGCATTCCTCATTTGAAGATTTCAGTTTTCAAATAATAAAATCAAGGTATCTAGTGAATTTCCTTAATTTATCTACAAAATTAATCATATATATAATATTAAATACATCTGCAGATCAAAGCATTCTTATTTAATAACGGAATCCTGGCTTAGATTACTGTTTCTTTACAGATAAACGGAGTGCTATCATCAAAAAATAAAAATCACAACAATAATAAGAAAATACAAATCACAGGAGAAAAATAAGAATCAAATCACGCAGAAAATAAAATGAAGGATGAGATTATAAAAAAAACATCAATTTAAGGAGTCAACCAAAACTTCAATTTAACTGAATCAACCAAAAAATAAATTATAAATAAAAAATAGATTGCTTTTTTCCAGAGATAAAATAACTTTCGTTTTCTTAGAAAAAAACGAGGATAAAAAACCATGAAGAGAATGAAAAGATAAAAAAACTTCAATTATAAAATTATCTGAAACAAAACTAGTAATAATAAAAAGAACGAGGACCATAATTGATATACAATAAATTAAAGGATGACAAAATGGGGAAAAAAACAATTTCTATCAACCATTTCAAATTAAAAAAAAATACAAAAAAACACAGGTATTAAGTATGAAGAAAAAAACAAATTGAAGGGTATTTTTAATTTCTTAAAGTGCCACGCATGAAACCAGGGTAGAGAGTAAAAAAGAATGGGAAAAAAACTCCCAGCATCAAACCGGAGGTCACGGAAGGTATCCAACCAGACCAGGGAAGCTCATCATAGATGGTTTGAATCTTCCACACAGGCTGTCCGGAGGTGGCGCAAGCCAACCAACTTTCCACGTTGATTGTTTGGATCCAACAAGACCAAGGAAGCCCGTTTGTTGTGCGTACATGAACAAAATAGCTTGAGATGAGTGGTATTTTGGGATGGATTTGGTGGCGATAGGTGGTGGTTTTGGGGATTGATGTTGCCAGATTTTACTGTGAACAAAGTGCAAGTAAAAAAGAGAGGAGGGAGAGGAGGGCTAAGAACAAGAGTCGTTACAGTTTAGAGACATTGACATTTTTAAGAAAAATAATTGAACGGTATTTGCTTCAGAGAAAAAGGAAAAGCACTGAAACCTTTTCCAGTACGTACCACCATTTTCTGAAAATTAGTCAGTTAAATATTTAAAACCATAAGCTTGCACCAATTGATTTTCAAGTTAAATTTTAAAAATACAATAATATTTTTTAATTTTATATTTATCCAAATAAATTTAAATTGATTATTTTATAAGTAATCACAGTACTTCGGGCTTACCCAATATGAACTACTTTTATTTTATGCTGACACGAGTCAATTTGGCTTGATTCTTTTAATATACGAGTCAAATTGAGTTTATAATAATAACTATTTTTTTATATATATATTTAGTTGAATAAATATTGAACTAACATTTTTTATAAAATAATAGCGATAAAAAAAATAAAAATATATTATTTTTAGAAACATGTCGCATTAATAACTCTTGTTTAAAAAACACAGATTAACTGTCTAGCTACTCGTGCAAGCTAGATAATTTTTTTTTTCTGCAAGGTTTAATTATTATTTTTTTAGTTCCCGTATCACGTGTGCATTTTTTTCTTTCTGTTTTGTACCCTGCAATGCTTACTGTTTAGTCAAAGTGTACTTGCTACACCCTGCTTCATGTGTTCATGACAATCATATGTCAGCCCTTCTTTCGCTTATTATTTTTTTTAAGATTAGGATATAATTGTTATTGGCATATCATGTATATTTGTTTATGTTTCTTTTTCAAGTGCTTAGGCCCTAGGTGCTAAGCAAAGTCATCAGTGACAAACATGTAATAATTTATGTTTTTCAAACAAACTTTTGTACATAAAATTAATACAGAGGCTGTTGAGTAAGAGCAGTGATATATAGTGGATTAAAAATGGTAAGCTCCAGGGGTGTAAATTGCTAGTGTTTTTTTTAGAGGCTGTCTTGGCAGAAATTGTTTCTGCAAAAAAATAATTCTTTATTTTATTGTTCTTTTATGTATTGATATAAAAAACAGTTTTTAAAAAATAACAAATTATTTTAATATATTTTTAAACAAAAAATATTAAAAAAAAACAATATTAATTGCTCGTAAAATTAACACTTTAGTGCTTATTTGAGAGTGTAACTGAGGTTGTTTTTTAAAATAATTTTTATTCAAAAACTTATCGAGATAATTATTTATTTATTTATTAAATTTATTTTCTATAACAACTCTTACAAATAATTTAAAAATACTAAAAAATTAAAATAAAAAGAATTTGTTTTTCTTAAAATCAATTTTAAAACAGTGTTCAAGAGTTATTAACAACAAGGCAGTCGGCACAATTTATCCAAAATCAATGCAACCTGCCTTTTTAACGGCAAGAGAGAAAGCCGGAGGCAGGGACAGAAATGACTTTTCATCGGAACTTGAAAGTACTATTTGAGCCGTTTTATGCAATTACATTTTTTACTAATCAAGTTTTTATAGCCATAATTGCAACGTCAAACAAGATATAAAATATATAAATATTAAAATCATTTTGAAGATTGATGTATAGAAAAAATCATGAAACGTCAAATCCACTCAAACAAATTATTTTAAATAAACCAGCACTGTTTTTTTAATTAAAAAATAATAATTAACAAAATCAATTAAATTTAATCGATTTTTACTAAACTAATATTTTTTTAGTTAAACTTGAAGCATAACTCTAGATGATATTCCGGTTATAAATTCCTTATGGCCACCTCTAAGAGGTTGAATAATTATATTAAATTATAACAAATTTAATCATTAACTAACTACCCTATACAAGAGAGGAGAGTATAAAAAATACTACTAATAAAAACAACCCGTCCTTTCAAACCCATGAGGTGGCGGGACCCGACTGCACGATTCGACGCCATTCATCGACTTTTTTTCTTTTTTTTCTAACATATTCTCTCACGTGTCAGATTTCCTCTTCCTTTATCTCCACGTGTTTTAATACCCTTCAAAACATTCCTCTCTCCATTTCTCCTCCCTGACTCCAGTTCTCCGCCGACCTGCAACTCCCCCCCCCCACCCTCTCCCCCTCTCTCTCTTCGAGAAAAAAAATGATTTCTCTGAAAAATCTCTCGGTATTCTTTCTCTCACTTTTAATCTTCACTAACCCTGTCATCTTATCTTCTTCTTCAACCACAAGAAGCACAAGCACAAATAGCATTGACTATTCATTTTCGTTTTTTGACGGTATCATTAGCGATTCCTTGAATTCCAAGCCAAAAAACCAATCAAAATCCACTGCGAGAAAAGTATCGTCGCCAACCGGCTGTGAGGTTTGGACCAAGGCCTGTTCAGAGGCTGTTTTATCACTGGCACGGCAGCCAGAGACGGTAACCTGGTTAAAGAGCGTGAGGAGGAAGATTCACGAGAATCCAGAGCTTGCTTTTGAAGAAGTCAAAACAAGTGAGTTGGTTAGATACGAGTTGGATAAGATGGGGATTGAATA